>CAMQGK010000242.1:2997500-3397500 GCA_947000775.1 Pterois miles | reverse complement strand
TTCAGCCTGAACCCCAAATACTCATTAAGCTAACGCTCTACCATTAAGCACGTTGCCCAATGTTATTAATCTCAGAGGAGCCTTAAAGATGCTTTTACAGGGAGAGAAAGCATGCCAGCTGTCTTTTTTTAGACGCTACACAGTCTGGATGTCCATATATCATAGCCAGGAAGGTGGTGAATAAAAAAAATAAATAAACTATAAAGGCCTCCTGTTAGAGATCATCATAAAGCATCACAACCACAAATATAACAACATTCAATTATATCTTATATTATATTTCCAGATATATGTCTCTAAAGACTGCAGCTCACTGGTGTTTAAACAACCTGTTCTCATCCCAACTCGTCACATACGAAACTGTTTCACTGCATCAGAAACTGACATGTGGAGGTTCCCTTTAGCAACAGTATGTGAGGAACCAGGCTTTCAACTAACCTACCCGTGACAATGTTTGATGGTCGGAGCAAGTGACATAGTATTAATAGCGTAAAAGTCCGTTCGTGTCAGGTGGGAGGGGTGGTGGAAGGGGCAAACAAACACAAGAGACTGGTGTCTCGTGAAACTAAAAGTAATGATTTATTTTTTCACATCAGTCTTTAGTCATGTGACCCATCAGTATCGTCACTAGAGTTGCTAGTCAGTGAAGTTAACGCCAACCACGATTGTTTCCTAACCCTAAGTGCTTCAGTTGCCTAAACCTAACTTCCTGTAAAAACAGAAGTTTATTTTGAAAGGACAACATGCATGTAACAAGCATATATTGACACGTCATTCCCACTCCATCCAAAATTAACACTAGAGGGGTACTCCGTGTATCGGTGTCCGATGCTGAGGGGCACTGACCAAGTATTATTTGCTGAGTTGGTTTAAATTCTGAATTCAGATGGATTTACAATCTACTTTATCCGATTCTGGTTTGGCTCTGATGTAGATTGATGTTTCCTATTACAGACTAAATATAAAACATGTCTCCAGTAACCATTGATGTGGTCACAACTGATGTCACAATCATAACCGCAGTTATTATATATGAAAAGTGATTCGGATTTTTATTTTAAAAAATGAATTTAAATGACTGATCTGTGACGCTGGAAACAATGGTTATATGTCAAGTAGACATTTAAAAAATGTTCAGTTTTTAAAATTTCAACTAATTATTTTCTAGATATCTTTTGACCTGCACATCACTAAAACCTTAGTTATTATTCTCTACCAGATGTGGAGTATGATGAGTAAATATCATCTTCGTCTGGTTCTGTCTCTGCCTCCATGTGACTCCAGATATGAACGCTGCACGACACTGGGTTGCATTCGCGGCCCACCCCCCCTCTTGAAGGAGTGA
The DNA here is from genome assembly GCA_947000775.1 of Pterois miles. Classification (NCBI taxonomy): domain Eukaryota; kingdom Metazoa; phylum Chordata; class Actinopteri; order Perciformes; family Scorpaenidae; genus Pterois; species Pterois miles. The sequence goes on along the minus strand of CAMQGK010000242.1, from coordinate 3,396,155 downwards.
TGAGATGGACATGACACAGCGAGTTCACGGGGTCAAGGCTTGCTTTGCTGTGTCTGTGGATAACAACAACCTGTGTTCAACATCGGTCCCACAGGAACGCTATCAACCTCCTAATGTGATGTGATCTGATATGACGATAGCTGTCTCGGTTCTAAACATCCTTGTTTCTTGTTCTTTCTCCTCTGTCACTCTGTTCCTCTGCAGATTGTTAATGGGCTCTTTGTTTCCATTTTTTCCCTCTGTGATACGCCAGCTGTCTCTTACAGTACAAGAGGAAAATATCCCATACTACTGGGTGACAACAACAACATCAAGCATCGTAGCGAGCTGTTGGGCCACCACACCTCCAGAAGCTTCAGTCTCTACTGGACGGATGAACAGAATTCTTTCAAAATGTGATCCATTATTTAGTTTTTCAACATACTCTCATACACCAGTTTGTGTGATATCTTACAAAAAAAGGTTCTACTTCTTTTTTCATTTATTTTCTTGTGAATGTCCAGCCTTTTCAAAATAAACTTGTCGTTATGGGAAACAAGATTGACTTGGTTAGGATTAGGCAACAAAACAACTTAGGTTTAGGAAAAGATCATGGTTTGGCTCCAAATAACTTCGGAGGTGGCGTCACTTACGTGACAAATAAGTCAACTTTGACTTGTGGTTTCACATGGGACACAAATGCTGGTCTCCTGGGCGAAAGTCCAGCAGGTATGTTTTGACCCACCCATCCTCAATGACCTCCTTCCTATGGGACGCTCACATTAATTTATATTTCCTGGTTCATGATTACGATCACGAGCCATAAATTAAAGTGCATTATTTTCCTTAGGTGTAGCTACAAACAGTGTATGAGACCAGCCTGGGTATTTTGATGATGGTGGTGGAGCATCTTTAGTTTGCTTGCTCTGGTCCAAATCCAAAAACTTGAAACATTTTCAAGCAAACTGAACTACGCCACTGGAAATCACGTGAGAACATTTAGAGCAAGACAGTAAACAACCAATCTAACAACCTATCCTAACCTTAGCTATTCAAGGTCAATGCCTAACCTTGACCATCTCACAAGAGTCTCACAACTTGCAGGTTACCTTCTAGACACAACCCCAAATATCAAGAGGGCAACATACTTTGGTCAGACCGAGATTCATCCTCTATCTACCAACTATCGGGTTCAAGGTCATATTCCCACCACAGATAAATCACTAAAGAATTTGTCCATGGCTGGACTAAGACCGCTTCCTCTTAATGGGTCTCAGTGTGGTTGCTTAGCACCTGGCCTTGGTATAATTGATGTGTTCAAATCTGCCCACACGTATTGGACTAAACAACTGAGGATTTAGAATGCTCTAAAATCTCCCAGTAAGTGTCTGTCTAGGTTGAGAGCTGGTGACTGCACAGGTCACAGCATATAACTGAGATCATACTCAAATCATTCGGTCATTCAGGACCCTTCATGTCCTGCATGGAAGGATATGCAGTTATTGGGGGAGGCAGTAGCTCAGTCCGTAAGGACTTGGGTTAGGACGCGGAGGACGCCGGTTCAAGTCCCCCATGGACCAAGACCAACTGGTTGCTGGAGAGGTGCCAGTTTACCTCTTGGGCACTGCCGAGGTGCCCCTGAGCAAGGCACCGAACCCCCAACTGCTCTGGGCGCTTGTCAGGAGCAGCCCCCTCACTCTGACATCTCTCCATTGTATATGTACTGTATGTACTGAGTGTAAAACTCAGTACATACCCCCACTGTGGGACTAATAAAGGAATATCTTCTTCTTCTTCAGTTTCTCCACTCATTTATTCAGATTTTCCCTTTAATTTGTCAGTTTTGTGTATGTTTGTATATAGAAAATATTGATTGTAGAATAAATACATTTTAAGTTTTTTACATTTCAATAATAAAGAGGAAATTGAACAATGAAGAAAATGTTAGGGTTATGATACGCAGGGCTAACCCAGGGCTGGACTGGGACAAAAATACCGGCCCGGGCATGTTGAGCCAAGACCGGCCCACCAGGTGTTGATGGACAGACAATAAAGCCTGTCACTTTCTTGTGACAATGCTTGTACACTGTCTTGTTGGTGTATATGATCTTGTCTAATTAACTTAAACCAACACCATCCTCCCAGTCCCATTATTATGTACAGTACTGAGTGGAAACCAAAAGGCTGCTTGGTCCAGTTAACCTCCTGAACAATGCGCAATGCATGATGGGATCCTGAAATTAGGACAGAGAGGAATAGAGGTGAGACATGATCATTGACAAATATTAAAATGAATAAATAACAGATTTAGTGATATTTTCATAGACTAATAATAAATCAACTACTCCCAAACTTGATTCATATCTGACCCAGGTAGACTGGAGTTCATCACTTCTTACCTGAAGTTCATTCCCCTCCACTCACGGCGGGGGTGGCGTGGGTCTCTCCGCCTCCTGCCTCGACGACCACCACCTCCGCCATCGTCACCTGCGGCTGCTTCGGATGCTGCTGCTGCTGATGGGGAAGCTCCGGCATAGCCACCAGCAACCATCTGTGTTATTTTAACACACTTGGCAGGATCTGCCTGAAGGGCTTGCCTCTTTTTGTTTCTATTTTTTCCCATGCTCCCTTTCTGTTTCTTGCTGTTGCTCTCCTCGCTCTCTGTATAATTGATTGATTGACAGCCAAGGCCCAAGAGGGAGGGTGCATCAGCCCTTGGCTGTAATTGGTCCAGCCCAGAATCAATCATGACTAATGGACCGATCTACCAGTTTTGTGTACCAATAGGTATCATGCCTAATACCATTACTAATACTAGTACCATTAGTAAAAAAAATCATGATTGAATGAATCAAAATCCTGATTGGCCCACCAGACATATGCCCGGTATGCCCAATGGCCAGTGGGCATACCGGGCAGTGTGGGCATAATGGGCAGTGGGCTAAACAATGTCTAATGACTGATGCTACTTCAATAATAATTAGCGTCTTGTTGCCAAGTAACATTTTAGTATATTCCTGACTTGATTTTACTTTTTGCAATCCCAGCCCTCTAAATTAATCAGTCCCACTTCAGCAACTGTTCTTTACTTTTATTATCCGCTCCTTTCCTTCCTACGTTCTTCTCTGCTCTCCCAAACAGAAACATTGCTTTTCATTTTTTCTTTACTGTAATCACATGCTTACTTTGACTCCCTGATGCATAGCAGACATTTCCATCCCTGACCTTGAGACTGAATCAAAACATGGACATAACATTGCAAAATGTCAGAAAATTGGCATCAAAGGCAAAATAAACCGGTTGGCCTTTTTGGAGTTCTGAGCTTTCTGAAAGGCACTGATGGCATTAAGATTTGTTTATATGTTATGTTGGCCAACAGGAGGCTCTGCTCAAAAGTTTTCTTCACTCCAACATTTCACCACAAAGTCAACAGTGGATAGAAATGGGCTGTGAAGCTCTGACAGGCTAATTGACAAAAGTAAACACTCCTCTGCTTTCTTTTCCTCTCATCTCTTACCTCATCCTCTGCTTGCCTTTCTTTTGTTTGTACTTAACTTTGCACAACAAGGACCCAAGATCAGGATTTCTCAATTTCAACAAAATCAACACCTACAACAGATTGAAGGGCTGGTTTACTTGTTCGCTTGTCTGTTAATACTACTTTATGTCTTCCTCCACATTAAAGATTTCCCCATTTCAACATTGCAAATATGTCAAATGCAACATTATTATAACATTAAAGTAGATCTCCCACTCTTCTCTCACAGCCTTTCATCCGAATGAACAGTTAGTATTGTTGACTCCTTGGTTTTAACAAAAGACTGTTTCCACAGAAATAAGCTGCAGCTGCAGAACAAAGACATGACTACAATCTGAAACATCACACACACTATCCCACACAATCACAACCATCCATACCATAACCACATGCAGTTAAATACCACCTTAGCACCAGATATGTAGTGAAAGAATAATTTAAAATGTAATCCAATATTCTAGTTTGTTTTATTTTGTTGTTTTTATTTTTTCTTGATTCATGGGATGATTTTCAATTGTTTATTTCTTCAGATTTCACAGTTTAACATCCAAACATGATTGCTGACAATCTGGGAACAAAATAGTCAACCTGAAGACATGCCAAAGCATGAAATAGACCTGCCTGTCCACCAGAAGACATTGTGTTAGTATCATATTGTGTCTCGCAGAGGCCTGAATATTACACACTTGTACTGACACGCAGTACTTAGGTTTCGGCAAGAACACTATTTTTTGACTCGGGATCAGGCAAGAAAACCACTTAGGTTAAGGGAAAACATCATTGTTGGGGTTAGAAGTATGAAAACTAAGTAAAACATGTATTGAATTGTAGTATCAGTGCAGAAAACGGAGGTAATGTGACAAACATCGTGGCTGACATCAGTGCCACTGGAAAGTTGTCTTTTTTTCTGTCAGCTGGTTGAAAAACATACAATAAAAGTGGAAAGATGAACAAAGCATGAAAGGGCTTTGTGTAATTTCAGGGAAGTTTGCTTCACTAAGTAAAGTAACCAAAATGCTATGAACAAAAGTGCAGGGCAGGCAAGCAGCAGACCATGCAAGAAGCACTCATTCTTGGCACCAATACTGCAGAACATCCAGTAAAAGCTCAGACTAAAGCACCTCTACTTCCAGACAGCTTTACAGTCATTGTGCTTCACTGTTGTCGTTGTTGATATTTGCCGTTTTTGCTGCAATAAAAGAGTTTGCATTTCATTTTAGAAGAGACCGTTTTTGTTTTCATCTCGGTAAAATGACTAGCCCGCAGTATATGATACAATATCATAAAAGGAGATGAAACAATACCATAAAACTTTATAGGGCCATTTTGTGGAAATGGGCAATCGTTGTTTTATATGGCAAAAGATATAGCTCCAGCTACTTAAAGAGAAACTCAACTTTGAAATATATATTCACACACAGAGCCATCGAATCCCACCATCCTGCTTCTGTCCAGTATGCTGCCTCAGAGTATTTCTCCTGAACTGGCAGAATGAAACAAAAATAATCTTTACCATGGCGACCTGCCAATGTTTTTTTTTTTTTTTTTTTGTGCAGTCTGAGGGCTTTACAGGAAACCAAAATGGGAATTTTAAAATCATGTCAGTCATACCATACCAATGTTGTGAGGAAATAAAATGTCAATATTGTAATAATTGTTTGATTTTGGGAAGTTCAAGTGAGTCAAACGTATCACTTATGTAGTGATCAGTAATGACAAATGCCACAAATTGTGTGAAAATGCAAATAGTGGCATTTTATCATAGACTCCACTTATCTGGAAGACTCTGGAAGCAAAACAAGCAATTTCTCAAAATATATCTAAAAAAAAAGCTTGCTAATAATATTCCTCCTATCCAAATAGGCTACTTATCAAGATTAGACAATGAAGAAATAAAAATCTGGAAAAATACAGATTAGCTGAAACAGACATGCTCTACATACACAACCAAGAAATTCAGGTTTTGAGTCCAGCTATCTGAGAAGAAGAGAGAAAAGGTAGTCTCTTTGGCAGAGGTAAAACCTTAGCTTATTAAACATTTATATGCCAAGTAACACTCACACTGTTTGGGAAGAAAAAAGAAATATTATAAAGTCCCACCGATGTATCAGACGGGATTTAGTTCATTCAGACGCAGACCTGCAGACTCTAAACTGTCATGTAGAGACACAACCAGAGGCTGCTCCTCTGACAGCACATCAGCTCCAACATTGGTGGATTAACAGAAGCTTTGGGTTTACATCCAACAAAATTCAGTTTTAGGAGCAAAATATGTCTCCCAACCTCTGCCGAATAATAACCCCGGATACTTACTTCCACTAACTCCACAAAATGTTACCCATCTCTTGATCGCGCTCATTTTGCAGCTGCAGGATTTTTTTTCCCAAAAAATTCACCTATTTTACATCTTCGTTGATGACTGCACAATCACATAAACTCTGTTTAAAAATGTACCCTACCATTCAAAAGTTGGAAATCTCCTGCCACAGAAACTTAATAGTCAGATGACTGAGAGGATTGCTCCTTAGTTCTAAATGGTCTTTCATGCGTTCATGTAGTAGAAAGTCCTCTTTAGTCTTGTCTTCATCGTCAACAAATAAATGTTATTTGGTATAAAGTGTTTATTTTGTACATGGAGAACAAAATGCTGTGCAGTGGTTCAACCAGACTGACAACTGAAAGGGCAAACGAAGACAAAGATCCCTCTGAGTAACAGCTGAATAAGTACAGAAGAAATCACCAAAAAATGGTGAAAGAAACTGAAAGCTTGGCATCAAATTGTGTGCAGATTTAAATGGGGCTGGGTTCCTGCAGGTTAGTCTGTAGGGGTAGCACCAGGAGGCTATCTCTGAGAAGTGAATCCAACGCAGAAGTGCCTTGAACCTGAACTTCGCCTAATTCCTGCTTACTTGATTTATTACCTCAGTAAATATTTATGGTGTCAATCACTAGTTTCAATTATTCTACAAAACAGCATGATGTTCATTTAGTAAATTATGGTCCCATTTAGAGTCAAATAGACCATAAAGCAGGGGAGGCTTTAGGGCGGGGCTACCTTGTGACTGTCAGATTGCCACCACAGAGCTGTCCAGTCTGGGAGTTGTCCATGTTTTCGTCTTACAACTTTAACCCTTTCAGTGAGTTTTCACTTGATGAAAGTTAACTTAAACATTTTGGTCGCCAAGAAACATCTTATTCAGCATCCGGTTGTACTTAGCTCCACCCTCGTGTCATTTCTCCTTGCAGAAAACCAAGATGGCGGTGGACAGTATGCTGAATTTGGGGCTTCAAAACAGCAGTCTACAAACCAGTGGGTCACATCACAGTGACTAGTCTCAAGACCTTCCCACCTGTGTTTGTGCCCAGTCTTCCTCGTCTTCAACTGGCCCCTCCTCATTTTCACCTCTGGTTCCAGCCACCAATCAACAAAGCCTCTTTGTCAGAGTATCAGGAGGGGTGTGATTTAACCTGAGCAGTTTGCCTCTGTGTTTCTACAGTGCATGCAGAACGTCTTCAGACCCCTTCACTTTGTTTCACATTTAGCTTTAGCTTGGCCCTCAGCTTGTTTTTTGCTCTGATATGCATTGTCAGCTCTTAGACCTTATATAGACAGGTGTGTGCCTTTCCAAATCATGTCCAATCAGGAAATCATTGAATTTACCACAGGTGGAGTCCAGTCAAGGTGGAGAAACATCTCAAAGATGATCCAGATAAGTGGGAGGCACCTGAGCTAAATTTCAAGTGTCACAGTAAAGGGTCAGAATACTGAAATCAATAAATCAGTTTTGCCTTTTTTCATAAATTTGCAAGAAAATCTAAAATTATGTTCCTGCTTCATCATTATGGTGTATTGAGTGTAGATTGAATGGGGGGGATTCGTTGTTAGCAATAGTAAATTTGAGGTATCGTTGGCTTAGGGAGGTTTGGCACCAGCAGCTCTTCCCTTTGCTCCACGCCTCACCTGACTCCTTTCTGTTTTGTACTTTTGAGCAGCAGAGCTCATAATTCTCTGCTATTTGTGTTAAAACGGCACAAAACAATAAACGGCAGCGCTTGCCTGATCACATTGGCAGTCGGAGCATTCTTTCTCCTTAAACACATCAACTTATTTTATTGACACGTTGTTTTGAAGCATATCCTGTACAGATGGCAGGATCATGCAAAGGGAAGGAAGGACAACATTATTTCTTTGTTCTAACAACTCATATGTTCTCAGCTAAATCAGAAAGTATGGCGACATTTTTGCAGCACCAAGACAAGATCAGGGTTCACATCCTCTCTACACCCAGCAGTCAAGGTCATTATTATTATTATTATTATTTAGATTTTCACCATGGTCCTTCTTTAACAGTGACTTAATATCAGTCTAAAAAAGCTGTTTCTCCGTCTAATCTGTTTTTTTTTTTCAGGTGTGTCCACCACACCCATCATTGCTGTGTGATGCACCTGTAACCACACACACCACTGTCACAGTGTACAACATGCTGGGGTTCATTTCCACGTCCGCCTCATGTACAGCAGCCTCTCTTTTCTAAAACAGCCCTGCAATGTGTGGATTTAGCGTGTACTGACACACTCATGCACAATTATCCAGACTCATATTACTTGCAGAAACGCTTTAACACTACAACACACACACACACACACACACACAGACAGTGAGAGTAATTTTACAAAACATTGAGCCTGCACTGTGGTAGACAACTAAGCATATTAAGCAGAAGGGAAGACAAGAGAGCAAGACGGGGAGTGAGATGAGACGGGTAGAAACAGACAGATGGAGAGAGACGAGGGCGATGTATGAAAGAAAGACAGCTGGGGAATAGCGAGAGTGAGAGAGGGGGATAAAAAAAAATAAAAAATGACAGCCGTCAATCACTGTGTCTGCGGAGAACGATAGAAATTCTGATCAGATCCCCAAACGCACACCTGAATAAAACGAGAGACCGAGTTCTGCGTGTGCATCTATGCATTACTTAGTTGTGTTTTTGTTCTCGTGTCTCTGTGTTGTAAGCATGTGTGCGCATGTTTTGTGTGGATGTGTGCATTTTTGGTGTATGGAAGCGATACAGATTTGTTTTTGTATGGATTTTGTGTGTGTCTTTAAATGTTGCAGGTTGTGTTATAAAGCGTGTGTGTGTGTGTGTGTGTGTGTGTGTGTGTGTGAAACACTGGGGTTCCAGGGCATACATAGATTCAACAACACATTAGTCCCTAGTCGGGTCAAAATGTCAATATTCACTATTCACACAAACAGTAAACCTCGGTACGCTAAACCAGTGGGGAATAGAGGTCAGCCCCATTTTTTAAAGGTTATTTCATATGGCATTTCCTTTATATAAGAGAGACAGAGATGAGGGATGTGAGGAAAGACTACAAAATAGGAGGGGCTGAGAGAGGGAGAATGTCATAGCTCACAAGTTTAGGTGGGAATCATCACATATATAGTTGATGGACATTTTTTTTAATTGTTTTATACTAAGTTACATAAAAATGTGGAATGTTGAGTTTCTAGTAAATTAATTACTTTATTTTGCCTCCCCGGTTTATTGCTTGTTGTTGTGGTGAACATGTTAAGTCCAGTCAAATCAAATCAAGTCAGGGAAAAACTCCCCAACCAAAAAGTACCAACTCCCCAGTACATACATTTGAATAGCCCTTATTTAAATCATCAGGTACTAAAAGTTGTAAACTGCACTAATGGCTGAATTCAGAGTTATTTCCCTCCTTCCTTTCCTGTGAGTAAGGCCCAGGCCAAGGCTGGAGTGAGGGCTGGGAGGTGGAGTTAGCAACGTGACAACAGCGTAACGGCTTCATGGCAACTTTCATACGAATGAACAGGGAACCGCCTCCAACACTGTATGTAGTTCTCTTAATACCTCCATGGGCATATTAGCTCGATAGCATTGAATTGTGTATGAACAACACAGTAATCACAAGTCATTCCATGTGCAATAACAACAAGAGTCTTGCATTTGGCATTTCATTTGTGCAGCGTGTTGACTGTACTGACTGCAATGTAAATACATCGATGTAAATATGCTACAAGAGTGTAGTGAGTTATGTACTGTAGTATACAAAGAGGGGAAAAAAACGCTTTTGGTAGGAGAGGTGGATGGGTCCAACAAACACAGGACTTTCACTCAGGAGGCCAGCGTTCATGTCCCAAAGTGTTGTGGAGTTATTTTTAAATGAAGTTTGTGACATATTTTCCATACTTCTGTTATGTTCTTTCCATAAGTATTTTACTTATTTTAAGCCCAAATTATGACGTTTTTTTCCTTAAACCTAAGAAAGTGGTTTTGTGGCCTAAACATAATGTTAGGTTATGTTAACATTACAAAGTTACCATAGTTTTAGGTAAAAAATGACACATAAAAAGCCTAAATTGCGTTCTCATGACACACAGAATGCCCTTGTAATGTTGTGCTATCGATACGACTTATTGAGACTTTGTGTTCTTCTACAGTCTCTATTTATCTAAAGAAACTCCTAGAAACATGCCCACCAAGAGGCATCTGTGATTATTAATTCTTCCTCCCACCCATTCAAAAAATAGGAACAGCAAAAGCAGCAGCCTTGAACGATCCCACCACTGCTGCCCACCAGGCCTGTTGTCAGCTCCATATTAATTGTGAGTGAAAGGACAAAATCACAGATGACTCCAAACTAAATCAGCCAAATTATATCTGTATATCTATCTGTTGTGCCACTCAATTGAGTTTTTGATTAGATTTTGTAACCCACAGACTACCTCGTGCTCTCTCTTTGTCTCTGTAGCACATTTTAATATATTTGAATTTTCTCCCCCGCTATCTATCTCTCCCCGTGCCTCTCTCCCAGCGTCTTTGAGTCAGATAAAGTCTGGTGCTTTCGATTGGAGTGTAATGGATGATTTTGCTGAGTGGAAAATGACGGGTTATTTCCTTGAAGTCTATCATAGCAGCAGCAACAGCGGTTTCTAAGTCAGCAGGGCTCAGTGGAACAAAGGGAGAAATTCAGGTGATTTTGTTTGGTCTGTCTTTGATGCAACAGGGGGGGATGATTGGAGGAGTTTCTGGTAGGAGATCTCTGTGTTTCTGTCATTGTTTTCTCTGCTCATGTCTCTCTGTTTGAATCTAACTCACTGCCTCTTAATGGCTTTCTCTATTTTCACACACAGTCTCTAACTCAAACAGTTAAAACCACAAAATTAAAAAAAAAAATCACTTGAGGACATTCGGATGGTTCAGGACCAAAGGACATCAATATAATTTAAAGTGCTTTACATAAGACAGAAGTATACAGTGTATATCTATACATATATACACACACACAGTAGCAGTGACAGATACAGTAGCTGACTGACTGTCAAACATGTAATAAGCCTGTAATCAATCATACTTTCAGTATTAAAACTCAAGTTAGGCATAACATTAAGGAAACCAGAATTACTGCCTCCTAGTTTTATGCCTTCGCCAACTAGTCAAGTTGCAGTTTATATCCATGTCTGTCGAATGGACAAGCCAAAATCATAACGTCCTCGGCCACACCCGTCACCGGCGTAGAGGCTTAATGATGATACTAATGGTCTTTGCCAAGAGTACTGAAGAATAGGGTAGATTTTCCTCAGTTTAACGCTACTGTGTGCAAATACATGGAGAAAAACATCAGCATGGATGGGAAATGGATCAACTGTAGCTCTGTTAAACCTTCTAGACCTCAGATTGTAGAGAAAACATAACAGAGAGAAAGAACAGAGAACATACAGTATGAATAGGCATACTAATCATAAAAAGGCCTTTGCAGAGCATACTGAAGAATATCCTTTGTCCTGAGAACATATGAAGTACGATATCTATCTGCACTCAGACTTATTCATGTGAAGCATTAATATAACTAGAAAAGCACCCGGAGAGCGCAGACCTCCGCCAAGCACCATGGTTTCCCCCCATATTGTAATTCACTCCAAAATAAAAATCCTACATTTTTAAAAAAGGATTTTATATCAGTGGCAAACATAGAACATATATACAAGACTCAACATAAAACTCACAATACATTAGGCCAAAACGTAAGAGCACCCCCATTTTTTATATAAATTGCTATAAAATCCGCCATCTGGATCAGATCTGGATCAGCCTTTGGGATTTGATAGAAGTACACATTGTCAAATCCCCGAGTCAAATTTCATGAGCTTTGGGCAAAAATTAGCAGAGATATTGGGAAACAATTTTTTTGGGTCCCATTTACCCCAATGTAAACGAAAATTTCAAAGTGATCCAGAATCCAGGATTTCTTCCGGATCACCCCCAAAATTAAATCAGTTCTTCCTTTTCACATATTCGACACACCTTGAAAATTTCATCAAAATCCGTCCATAAGTTTTTGAGTTATCTTGAACACAGACAAACAAACAAACAGACAGATAAACGCCGGCAAAAACATAACCTCCTTGGTGGAGGTAATTATGGAGCAGAGGTGTTTACTGATGGAGAGTGTGTGTTCTTGTATAACTACAGTTTGAGAGATGAATGTCAAAATGTGTGTCACATATATTGTGTATCTGCGTAGTGTATCACATGAGCTGAGGAGGGTGTTGTCTTGAGACTGGTCCAACAATCTGAATATAATGCCTCCAGGACGTCTACCTTCAGAGGTATTCGATGCACATTCAACTGGGAGAAGACCCTCAGAGCAGATCATGACATGCTATAGGCACACATTATCCATGTTGCCTGCAACACAGAGCCACTGAATGATGGATCTATTGCCACTATAACCTGAAGGTACACAGTCAGAATTGATGGATAGATATATGATTTTCCAACAGTATAAATCACACGTGAAACTGCCTCTTTCTGTGGCAAACACAGGGGTGTTTATTTTCCTCAGGGTTTAGTTTTTCAGTAGAAGGTCATACCTGCCAAACATCGTTCAGCCAATTTTGAATACACAGTGGTAGGCAATGAAACTGCTCAGCATCCTTCATTAATGTTGAAACGACCCAACAATTTTTTTTTTAACTCTAACGCTATTTCAATCCAATCTCAGGCGATGCCGTATAAAAAGCACAACATTAAAAAGGACATTCAGACTATTATGAGAACGTATTTTAGCCTCTTTCGTGTGTCATTTTTATGTGACACAACTACGGTAACAGCTGCAGTTAGATGGAGACAACAAGACCACTTAGTTAGGTTTAGGAAAAACAGCATATTTAGACTTAAAATAAATAATGAAACTAAGTCAAACATGTATGGAAACAACAAAAGAGAAGTATTGAAAACACAACAAAAAACATTCATTCATTCATTGTCAACCTCTTATCCCGTTAGGGGTCGCGGGGGGGCTGGAGCCGATCCCAGCTGGCATTGGGCGAAGGCGGGGTTCACCCTGGACAGGTCTCCAGTCCATCGCAGGACACATAGAGACAGACAACATATAGACAGACAACCATTCACACTCACATCCACACCTACGGGACATTTAGACTCATCAATTAACCTAAACAACAAAAAACATGTCACTTCAAAATAACTCAGCTTTGGGACACAAAGTCTCCTGATTGAAAGTCCTGTGTTTGTTGCACCCATACCCCTCACCTCCTATAACCAGTCTTAGGAAAAACATCCAAAGTTGGGATTAAAATAAGTCCATAAACAATGCAAGAGAATAAGGGGGAAAAAAACACAAACATCCCTACATAAATTCAAAATAATTACATTTAATAACAACAATTATTAATAATAATCAATAATAATTATGGTAATAAAGTGTGTGATAGTGTACTTCTGTGTGAAATTTGGAGGTCATTTATGAGGAATCATCAATGCTTCTCAGGGATCCGCGATGTTAAATTTTGTATAGAGAAATAGTTGTGGTCTGCCCTCCAGGTCAAAGCCACATGGAAACCTTGAACCCAGAAAAGTAAACTTTATGGGTGTTCTAAATGTTTAAGGAATCCATTAATTTTTCATGTCTTCGAGGGTGATCGCTGCATAAAGAGAGCATGGCAGAGAGGAGAGGACAGAATGAGAAAGATGGAGGAGGTAATTTTGTTGTTCAAGTCATTTTATGGGCCTTTTTGTCTTTGCTTCTTTCACTTTCTGTACATCTCTCTTTTAAAAATTAATTTCATTCATGTTGAATGTGTTCAAGTTAAAACTGTTTACTAGCAGGCATTTTTGCTTTCCCCACACTAATAATTGCCACATGCCTTGTAGCATGTGTGTCATTGCTGCAATGCATGCAGCTGTTCCAGCATGGGATGTGTGTGTGTGTGTGTGTGTGTGTGTGTGCGTGTGTTGGTTTATGTTAAGTGTTGTTTTTGAGCATGTGTCTGCATGTTTGTGTCACGGGATGTTAATTTTATGGCTTGCTAGCTGGCTAATGACCTGCCAGTTACCATGACAGACAACCAGTCACACTGTAACAGAGATGACAAACAGCACGGTGTGTACATGTGTGACTGTGTTTGTGTCGTTTTTACACTGGTGAACTTGTTAGTGGACTATTTAGGATCTAGGATCTTATATTATTAAATATTTAGGGAAGATCTTAGGATCTATAGCATAGCATATATATATGCTGATGTTGTGTGTGTGTGTGTTAAGAGTTGCTGATCATGGGGACATTTAATCTGCTTGTGATGGAGAATGATTGATTTGCTGGATAGATTTTTCTCAGTTTAACATTACTGTGCATGCACACACACACACACACACACACACACACACAACATCAGCATGGATGGGAAACAGACTGTATCTCTGTTAACCCTTCACCTAGAGGGGTTATATATAAATGTGCAGATCTATGTTTAGAATCAGATTGTACATAGCTGAGAAAACAGAGAACAAGAAATGACTTTTTTTATTTTTTTTTGGTGGCACCGCACGTTGCTCCAGCAATAGTGCACGTTTAAGTAAACCACAATTATAACCATACACGCACACACACACATACACACACCACCAGCCCTTGAATTAGCCTTATTGTATGTTGAGAATATGAAAAGCCAATCAGAGCCACTTCAGCAGTGAAGTGACTCTGGCTGTTTTGATTGGTGTCACATTAGAGATCCTGACTGTGAGAACAGGCTGCATCTGTCTTCACAATTAAGTCACATGTCCACAGTACCAGAGGAGCTGCTGCATTAATCACCATAGGTATTCAATTCATGAATGCCTGTATGCTTTACAGGAGATTTAGTTTAAATATAAATCTGCACACTTTTCTCAAGTGAAATTACATCTGCTTGAACTCTGATGATAACAAAGGGAAATCGAGTTGTGCCTAGTCTACAGAAACATTCAACAAACTGTCCTTGTGCTGTACTTGTGTTTTGATGTGCCGATTTAGTTTGTGATGATGTATTTATGGATTTCAGGATTTAATTGTTTATGTTGCATGTCTTGAAACGTCATGTTGGAAACAAATATTTTCACGTCAACACTTTTTTGGATGTCTGCAGTCCCCAAATGAATCACATCATATCATCTACTGTTTTTATTTATTCATTTTTTATATGTTTTTTGAACATTGTACTTGGACCACTGTTCATGTGCTGTTTTCCAGCTATGAATCAACTTTTTTGTGTTTGACCAAAATCATTCCCTTACTCCATGACGATAAAGGTCCCCTCGCTCGATGTTACCCTAAAATGAACCATGTCGTTTCTGTGCCTCAACATAACCAAACATGAATAAATGGCTTTGTCACACCTCAAAACTGATTTATCTGTCTACAGTAATTTGCAATGGTTGTCCTGAAGATAAGGGGCGTCAGATCAGAAAACACTTCCAAGTGAGCTGAGGATAAACTGTTTTTGTGTATATCAGTTGTATGCTATGCTCGGCAAGACATTTGATAAATCAGTGTTGCTGTATATTAGATACTCTCTCTCTCTCTCTCTCTCTCTCTCTCTCTCTCTCTCTCTCTCTCTCTCCAGTTTTGCTAATTGCTGAGAGTGTTTGTCCTGCTCTATTCAAGACAAGTTTATACTGTAGAGAATACAAAATGCTCTCTATGGATAAGACAGTGTCTTCTCGTGTAAAGCATGTGCTATGAAGGACCTGATGATGCTACAGAAACAAAGTGCATTGTTTCTGTCAGATATGAACCTCCAAATCTCCGGTAAAGTCAAATAAACTGAAGATGTGAGTTGCTGTGAAGTGTCCTGTTGATTAGGGATGCTAATTTAGATGCTAATTTCTTTTTCTTCTGACTGATAGCCGACCCATTAACTGACCATTAACGGCTAACTACCAAGATTAGTGCCTTGCATGCAGGACTCCTGTGGTTGACAAGCCTAAAAATAAAAATGATAACCCAATAAACCTCTCAAGCCCTAAGGTGCTGGAAGGTGTGGTTCGCCTAGACAGACAAACTCAGATTAAATGAAGAATAGCTTCACAATAACCAGGTTTATATGCATCGGTGCATAGTGCACATAGACTCCTGCAGTGGAGGCTGTGTGCACACAATGGAGCCTTTGGACATGATCTTCACCCTGTGCAACTTCACAATCTACCATCACCATTGTGCACATTATAAATGCCATAAAAATCAACTAAATAGTATAGTTTTTTTTTTTTAGTCCAAATGGAGTAGTTCCATTATAATAATGAAATATGATCAAGTAAAACTTAGATAATAACAATAAGATTACAACAAAGATCCAAAGTTTGTGTTGATTTTTTGACAAAAATATTGAAGTATATAATTGAATATTGGAGTGTTGTTTTATTAGCGTTAAAGCTTTGTCTTTTAGAAACACTTAGGAAAAACCCACCACAGCATGTTCTGCTTTTTAAAGGCAGTGTTTTAACACACAGCTCTTTGGAACCCAGTACCGGGTTCAAGGGGTAAGACATTAAATCCATCACTTTTCGCCAGCTGTAGTGAACAACTGAGTCCCACTTCACCCACCGGGGGAGAGTTACTGTAGCAGCCATGATGTTGTGTGCATTGTTGTGGATCAATGCAGCCACTTTCCCAGTACGTCTATTTGTTTAGCTGTGAGGTTGTCAGATGTGTGTCTGCCGGTAACCCTGACAGAGTATCCCAGGCAGGTTATTGCAAACCCCGTCTGCCGTATGTGTGGCAGTGAGTATTACGTTCTAGCTGTAACATTATAGCGATGAATGCAGCAGAGCTGTGTGCGCAGTTTGTCGGTGAGTAAATGGCATAAATGCTCAAGACTCAAGTCAAGTTGCCGTGTCCTGCTTGTCACCTGCTGATTCAAGTTCAGGGTGTCAGCTAAGCTAAGTTATGGACGACTTCAGCTCAGGCTCGCTTAAGGTGGGCTGTTAAGGAGGACCAGCTGCTCTTATTGTAGTGACAAGCTGATCTTCCATGTTTGGCTCAGCTTTATTGTAATACTTAATTATTTTTTTTTTTACTGTTTAAGAGATCAAAATTGCTATTGTCATATTAACATCCTTACTGTTGATGCAAATTCATCTGCTTTGGCATTTAAAAAATGTACCACCACAGAATTGGCTTTTTCTCGAAACATTAACCTTTGCATCTTGTTGTTTTACAATTTCCCGTCATGTTTCACTCTGTTGCCTGTTTTGATGCCGTTATCCAAGTCAGATGTTTCACTGCCTCTCGTTTTCATATTTTATGTTTGCATTTGCTTTGAGTTTGGTTTGTTTTATAAGCCTCTTATTTTTTATTTATTTATTTTTTATCTCATCTGCACACATTTGTCTTGTTTGCCCCTTTTTCATAGCAATTTTTATAAACTGTTTTTTCTCTCAGTGAGTCATCAGTCACACAGTGAATCATTATTTGCATTCGGTGTCAGTCGCCAGTCACTAAAGAATGAAACGGTAAGGTTGCTGAAAATGTATCATCGGTATTTAGTCATCCTCAGCTGTGGGATAGCTCTACATGTTTTCATAAGAGATCATGTGTGAAACTGTTCTCATCCAGCTCGTCCTTTACCCAATGGTTCACATAAAATAACTGGCTGACTGGCTGAAAGACTGTCAGTAACTTCAACCCATTGGTGGTTCCACATTGTCAACTTTGGGCTATTTAGCGATTTTTATGATGTTAATATTGTTTATGTTTATTGTGTATGTGTGGTGACAAAACAAACAAGTACCTATCAGTCCATAGGAAGTGATATACAGTATATAGCGTGATATATAGTGGAACACTAGCTTGGATATAAAGACAGGAGCCGTGGGTGTTATTTAAGCCTTACCCCCACAGTAATTCATAGCTTCGTATCCAATAATTTCCAGCTTCACAACAATCTCAAAAATAGACCAATAAAGCCTTCAAGAGTGGTTGTTACTGCTGTACTTTTTTTCTAAATTATACAGTATATAACGCTTTCTTCACATAGAAAGCACATGCCATAAACACATCATGTGAGCACACATGAATATACATAAAAGCTCTGACTTTTTCATATCATTCCATGCTGAAATACCCACATGTTCACAAAATTTTATATTTAAAAAAAAAAAAAAGATGCAGCTGAAATCCAATATAATATATACACACATATATAATATATACACACATATATAATATATACACACATATATAATATATATACACACATATATATGTATATGTATATATATATATATATATATATATATATATATATATATATATATATTTTTTTTTTTTTTTTTTTTTTTTTTTTTCTCTGATAGAAAATGGGTTTAAATGTGTTTAGAGACTGCACTTTACTCCTCATTATTCATAATCATATTCTACCTCCAGGTCCCTCGGGTTGGCTGACTTCCTGCTGTCCTGCGATCTAAACTTAGACTCAGGGGTGACAAACACCTTTGCTGTTGCAGCTCCTCCTCTAGACTGCCTCATACAATGACTTTTAAGTCCAGGCTCAAAGCATCCTTTTCCTCACTAGTGTTTGCTATACCTACAAAGCATCCCAAGAAAGTGAATATAAAGAGTGATGAATGCCAAAAAATATCAGCCTTTTTCCAGGAGGTTGGCATTTGCGTGTGCAACCAGAAGTCAGTGTTTATTTGTAGTACTGATCACGTAAGTTATGCACTTAAGTACCAACACTTGCAGAGTCATTTTAAGCCAAACCGCTTTTTTTTTCTGAACCTGACTGAGTAGTTGTTGGCTAATCCTAAAGAGGCTGTTTCCTGTGAAGACGGAAGTTTGTTTTGAGAAGATTGTATGTATGTCTGAATGGTTGTCTGTCTCTATGTGTCAGTCCTAACCTGTCCAGGGTGTACCCCGCCTTCACCAAATACCAGCTGGTATCAGCTCCAGCTGCTTATCCTATTCAGGGTCCTGATACAGATGATGGATGGGTGCATGTATGGATGTCACCAGCAGAAACTGACAAGAGTTGCTCGATATTTGTAGGAAAATGAACGAAAAAGGAGGAATAACTTTTCTGTAAGAGATCATGCTGTTGTACAAGAATATAGTGTTTTGTCTGTTTCTTTTATCTGTGTTATCTAGCTGGGGCCTCATTTATAAAACGGTGTGTAGGATCAACAGTAAATGTTGGCGTACATTCAAATGAGGAAATGTAAATATGCCAAAATATATTCTGATTTATACACCTGTATGCAGAAATGAGATCATGCTGAGATCTGCTGATCAGTGAACCTTTACAGTGAATCACAGGTTCACATCGGTCAGAGTTTCCGTACATGCGCACACATTCTCCCGTCAAGTTTGTTTTTCATAGATGACAGTCTTGCTTGGAAAGTGGTGTACCCACATCTTAGGCCTGTTTTGTGCATATGCAATGGTTATAAATGAGACCCCTGATCTGGTCACCGTGGGCTGTTTATAAATGTGATCTATATATAAACTTGACTTGATAATGCTGAAGTGTTTCCTGATGGTGGCGCTAGAGAAAAATAACATTAAAATGCGAAGGTTTATCCACTTGGGAGCGTGCAGCATTAATGCTCGAGAAAATATCAGGTGGTCACTAAAGACAATCGGATTGTGGGGACCAGTAACATCCACATTAAGGGGCAGTTCACCTGTTTGACCACGTTTTTAGCCTGATGGTGAAACTAGACGAAGCCTCGGGTGATCACAGAAAAAATGGCACTTTTCATCCTCTGTTGTGAATGAATATTGACACTTTATGGCTAGATGGGCAGCATTTTTGTCCTGGTTGTAACAACGATCAACATCAAAAAGAAAAAAAAAAGTGGAGAATAGTTGCAGGATGGATGCTTTTTAAATGCTTTTTCTGTGTTCAGTGTACATATTTCACTTAAACAGAAGTGAGGAGATGAGATTTGTCAGTGTATTGCAAACCCACTGGAGCTAAGAGAAGAAGACACGTTATGTGGGAGCATATATGATAAAAGATAGTGGAAACCAGAGAGAGGAGAGGTGGATGTACCTGCATCGTATGGTGTGCTGTTATAAAACCTCCTCAGCTGGGATTATGTTCTTAATTTGACTGAATCATCTATATTTCTGTGTCTCACTGAGTCTCAGAGTTTAAAGTGCAATAAAATAAACCGTGTTTCCTACGTTAATACCTTATTGCTGACTTCACAGTTAAATTTAGCCACAAAAATCTTCCAAAAATGATCAGGCTCTCTCCAAAAGGCTGACCACCGTCATCACAGCAACGTGTCTCAGAGACGTCGGCTGACGTTCTGGGTTCACTCCATTAAGGCATTAACTTCCATTTTATTGGTTAAACTCAAGCAGGCTTCATCTCAAGAGATTAAAAATAGATTCACTATAATGCCAATAAAATGAGGTCATCAGTATACCAGACAAGTTGAAGAGAGCTTTCCAGATTTTATATGGCTAGTAATATAAGGTCAGTTAGCAATAAACAGGAAATACTGTTTGTATATAAAAACGTGAGAGAAATTGTAAGAGAGGCTGGTCTCATACACCGTTCATAGTTATACCTTTGAAAAGTAATGCACTTTAAATTGTGTATATCTCACAAAATCAATTTGTGTGTCATGTAAGTAATTGCTGCATAAGGACTAGGTCAGGGTGGATGGGTGGGCCCAAATATACCAGACTACTACTAGTAGTTTTGTGGCCTAAATCTAAGGAAGCTGTTTTCTATGAAGATTGAAGTTTATTTTGAAAAGATTGTATGCATATAATGAGTGGACACATGCTGCTGCTGCGTAAGATATACCAACTGTATATGAGAGCACAGTGAATATCAACATTCATGGTAATGTTGAGTGTGTATCACCAAACACTGTAACAGAAAAAAATATTTCATCCAAAACAAACTATTTCTTTTGTGACTTTAAATTACTGTAAATCAACTTTGTAACAGATGTTAGATTTATAATAGGATTGAGGATCTTTTATTAACAGACAATAATCCTGTGAATCATCTTTCAATGGTCATGAGAAAACAGTGTTTTAGTAATAAAAGTGTAGATGTTGTGGAAGCTCATTAGAAAATGACATACATAATCAGACCATCTAAAATAAAGCATAAATCCTTCATAATTGAATGTGGACCCACCCAAGCATTACAAGGCCATTGAAATGTAATTAGATTTGAAGTTCGTAATAATGCAGCAGCTAATGGCCAGGTGTTTTTTTTTTTTTTTTTTATGTTAAATTGCATTTCTGATGCCAGCACAGCTTAAATTCATATCATAATTTCAAACAGCTATTTTCAGCTGAAACACGGTAAAAAGCTATGAGAAAAAGAGACGGAGCATACCTTTTTTCCTTCATTTCTAAACTCGCTTATTTCTTGATTTATTGATAGCTCTTATGCACCTTCTGGGTCCTGTGTTTAAAACCAAGCGCTCTGTCCTTTCCACTGCTCTCGTCGCTTCGAATCGTCCCCTCGTCTTCACATCCCTCCCTCCTTCTCTACTCTCCATTAATTTTTAATATGAAGAATAGAGGGCCCATTCAGGATGTGTAATCTCCATGTTTTAATAATGGGGAGGTTCACAACATGCATTTAATCACAGCACACACGCACGTGCGCATACACACACACACACACACACACACACACACACAGCATACACACAAGCAGTTGAATCAACACAGTCACAGAGAAAAAAAAAAAAAAAAAAAATTACAGAAATGGCTGCACCGCTGTAGACGCTGTGAGATAAGTACTAAGTTCAGCTGTCTTTGGACCAAAGGTTCACTAAGCTGTTGACAAACTATTTGTATTGTACATAATTTTGGGGGCTTTGTCAGAAAGAACTGAGAATCATCCATACCAGAGGAAATCTCTCAGTTACTGTATTGGAGGTGATGCTTTTCTGCACAGGTGCAATTTTACATACAATTCTTGTATGGTGCAGCTTTAGAGACCACCCCAACAAAAGGCAGGCCCCACTGCAACAGCAAAATAAAATGATCATAGCAATTATTATTACGGCAGCCTCCTCTTAATCCCTCATTCTGTCTGTGTTGGTCACGCTGATATCCTGCTCTGTCTCTTCACTTCAGCCTCACCCTCCCTCTACCCCTCTGCAGACCCCGGTACAGCACATACAGGTTCTCTATCTCTTTGCTCTCAGCTGGACAGAGACACATCAACGCTCCACTGAGCTTGTAGAAAACTCCCCACCTCCCCGGCTCCCTCCACCCCTGCATTTCTCTGTTCCTCCTCCCTCACCTCCTCCGGTCTCTTATAGGTTGTCTCAGTGAGAGATGGTGGACAAGTGCCCCTGCTGTGGTTACAATCCTTCCACCACAGTGTCTCTTTTCTTCTCCGCTCTCTCTTAGCAGGAATGTGCAAATGG
The DNA here is from genome assembly GCA_947000775.1 of Pterois miles. Lineage (NCBI taxonomy): Eukaryota > Metazoa > Chordata > Actinopteri > Perciformes > Scorpaenidae > Pterois > Pterois miles. Next base: position 3,373,916 of record CAMQGK010000242.1, on the reverse strand, counting down.
TGACCCAGAGGATTACAATGATTTTGCGATATAAAACATAGCAAATCATATTCAAACAATTCTTATCTTGACATGCAAATAGTTCGGGTTTTACTTGCCCAGGTATTGTGATATCTATCTTAGGTTGCTGGTATTTTCAAGCTTCAACAAATTACATTGAAAAATTTGAAAGCAACATCTCTTTCTCCATGAGGCAATCTAAAGAACATGCTGTCAACAGTTTTCACAGGGATGATTTCTTCAGTAGAAATGAAATTGTCTTCAATGAGGGAGGTCTCTAGATTATCCATAGCAATCTGTTCATTGCTTAGATGCAGCCCGACAGGCAACAACAGCTGTGATTTGACTATGATTTGACCTAAACTACATGTGATCATAAAGTGGGCATGTCTGTAAAGGGGAGACTGGTGGGCACCCAGAGAACCCATTTTCATTCACCTATCTGGAGGTCAGAGGTCAAGGGACCCCCTTTCTATCTGGATAAGATGCCAGTGTATTACCTTAAAATTGCAAGTTGTGTTAATGCATTAAAAATTGTGTTAACGTGTTATCACATTAACTTTGACAGCCCTGCTTATGTTTTTATAAGCAGGACTAGTATTTTTTAAACTACATTGAAACTAACACCAAACACGAGTGAGTCAACTTGGTGAAATTGTTCTGTTTTTTTACTATGACAACTTGTCTTTCAGTCAAGTAAAATGTTTGTATTATTACTCATCTCTCCATACCATCTTCTGGCCCTCCTCCTGTCTACAAGAGCCATATTAGTTAAAGGCAGATGGGCGGCAACAGCTTAGAGGGAGAGCGAAGGGCTGAGAGAAACTGAACAAAGGTGAAGGAGAAGATGAGACAGTGAAAGTGGACGTCCCATTGTGACAGTTAATATATGTCCCAGTATTCATTACATGTTCCTTCCTCTCTCTCTCTCGCCTCCCCCTTGACCACTCAACCTGGGTGGGATTTAAATTAAATGGCATGTGCATGAGTGAGAAAGACAGCATGAGGAAGAGAGAGAGAGAGAATCAAATCTCCGCCTTGTAAAGTCCTTATTAAAATTTCTGCTTCATTACACAGGAGCATTTCCTCAGACCCAAGCAGAGTAATTGTGAGACACTGGGCCTACAGTATGTTGATGCATGCAGATATCAGGGTTGCGTATATCTGTATTTCAATGTGAACAAATGAGTATATTCAGTATGTTATGCTCTGTGTCAAGCTGTGTGCAGAAGCGCAACATGCACCTCATCAAAAATGTAAATACACGGCTGTGATTGGTCATTTCAGGCTGCTGGTGTTTCATCTTTCTGATGCCAGCAGAAATTGTTAATAGTTAAAACAATACAGAGCAAATTAAAGAAGGTTCAGCAATGAATCGCATCTCTTTGAGTCACTAAACACATTTTGTGAGCTGAAGTAGCAAACCATTGTCAACGTCCCCATATTTCTCACCATCACAAAGTTAATAATTGCAGTACATTATCATAATGTACAGCACATTGACGATCAGTGTGTTAAATCCCATGCCGAACTGTAAATCAGTAGCTGTACTTGAATCTATGGCGGGATAAAGTCATTTCTGACCATAAATGTCACAACCTTAGCTTGATTCAAGTCCCAAAAAGACAGGTTTCAGGTCAACCCATTTTTCTATTTTATTTATTTTCAGGTTTGTTCTCCTGAATGTTGGTTATTGTATATGGATGACTGAATTCAGCTTGTTGACTTTGTCATTTCCTTCATGCATGATAGACTATAATATATAACGATAATGATAATCAATCGCTATGGTCACCAGATCCCAACATACCAAATATGGGACAAAGAGTATGTTTGTGTTGAACAATGTGGAACAATTTAGGACACATTACCGAGGCTGAGAGGTAGTTGTATTCTATTCTGCCCCTTATCTTGTAACATCTCTATGCTTTGCCCAAATGCATCCATAGATCAGCACATCTCTAACTCTCTTGTGAGACAATAAGCGGCAAATTTCACTAAAAACTCTGAGAATCGCCTTCCACCTTATTAATACTTTTAAGTAGTGTCAGTCTCTTGTAGCTGATCTTCCTTGCCTTTGTGGTAGTTTCCATCATAATCCTAAACCCTAAATCTGCAGCGCTTGTGACTTTGCCAAATAGCGTCTGTTCTGTAGTGATTTGACTTTTGAAAACAAGAACCAATGAAACTGTGAGACATCATCTCAGTCATGCGGGACGTGGGACAAGGGATAAAAATGCTGTGCAGTCCCTCGTAAAGTGGGAAACTGGGTCATACTTCCAGTCGTCTAGTGTTGGCTAGTGTTGAAGTGTCCTTGAGCGAGACACTGAACCCCAAGTTGCTCCCTTGTGCTTCACAGCTCCTCCTAAATGCTTAATGCAGAGGTCAAAGTTCATGTATGTATCTGTATGAAAAATGTAATAAAGTTTAAGTTAATATTTATTTTACCATAAAGTTTTGTAACCAGAAATTGCTAACACCAGTTTCACAGTAAAAGTAGTTATTTACCATACTAAATAGTTTTATTGTGTAAGTAAACCCATAAGCCAAGTAAACATATGTTGGAAATTTACTTTGAAATGAGACTGTATGCATGTAACAAGCAGAAACCAGAGTCCCTGGGTTCAAAAGTGATGCTAGAGGGGTACCTAGAATGTCCCAGTTTGGAGTGTAGGGCCACTGACCAAGCATTGATATTTAAATGAGTTGGGAATGAGTGTTGACATCTGAGTAGCTGGATCCACATTATCTACGATCACTCAAGAGGATGCAGAGCTTCTTGACGTCGGCAGTGGGATCAGGTTGGCGAAACATCGGTGCCTGCCCACAGCTGAATTGTTATGGCTTGGACACAGGAGTAACAGGACCCAAATGCACGACTCAGGAAACATGGATTTTCAAAATCAAAGTCCTTTACTGGAGCAATAGTTCAGTACACAAGTAATCACACTCACAGGTAAACAAATCCAAAACAGCAGGCAGGGCAAGGTCAAAAAACAGGCAGCGATTCAAAAACACAAGGAGACTAACACAAGAAATTCTCACAGGGAATAAAGATGAACTGGCACAGAAGGGAGAGAGGATACACATTAAATACAGGTGAGGGAGTAGATAACAAGACACAGGTGGACACAGTCAGGGGCGGGGCTAACAATCAGACACAGGTGGAGGTGATGAACAGTAGGTCAGGGGCTGTCAATCAAGCAAAAGGAGGGAAACACGCGGGCAGGAAGTGATCTGAAACGAGAGGGAGCACCAAAATAAAACAGGAAACGAATGAAATGACAAAATGAACATGACCTAGGAAGTAGCAGATGTGACATGAATCCTGCTTAATCTGCTATGAATGCTGCTAAATACACATGTAGTCAGGCTGGTTCCATACACTGTTCATAGCTATACCTACGAAAAGAAATGCACTGTAATGTGTGTCTATCCCACCTAGTCAATTCATGTATAATCCATGTTATTGTCAACCAGGAAAGAGTGGCGACCACCACGTAGAGAGAGGATCAGGGTGGATGGATGGGTCTAAAAATACAATAACGTTTTACCCAGGAGACTGCATTCATGGTCCATGTCAAATCCAGACCTCAATGTTGATTTATTTGTCACGTAACTTGTAACTTAACTTATAACTTGTTCTTAAGTTATCATACAAAGTGTATGAGGACATGTTGATTTAGCTGTTGAGCTGTGCAACAAGAAACCTGACAACAAGGCATGTTAAGATCCAGCCTCTTGGAAACTGATAGACAAATACAGCAGGTGATTTTGACACAAATGGCATCCACTGAGCTATTTAAAGTTTCATGTAGTGACCTAGTTTTGAAACAAAGATGGCTCACATGTGGACATCACAACCTCGCGCCTCTGATAAAATTAACCACTCAGACATGACTCTGTTTAAACAGAGCTGAGCTGAGGCTTCGTGCAGCTGATAAAGCAGCACAGCGGACATCCCAAGAACTAACAAATGCCATTTGGCTGATGCTTTTATACAAAGTGCCTTACACTCTTACAAATGCACCCACTCACCAGCACGGGTGGCCCCAGAGGGAGTCATCTGCCAAAACCCTGGCAATGTTAGTGTCTTCCTTTATCCACTGAGCAAAACACAAATCAGTGAAACTGCTGAAACTTGGGAAACCTTTCAAAATAAGTCTATCAAAGTAGATTTTTATCCTTTTTCTGAGTTCCACAAAAACAACTATGAGAAGCAACCATAAAATTGCTTTATGACATTTAATGACAAAACTGTAAAACGTATTGACATGATCAGTGATTATAATTGTAATGAACACTGTCCTTTTGGCACACTGCTTTTCACAGCTAATCGCACACAGAAGTTTGCTGGAGTTAACTGGTTGTGTTTTTAAAGCAGAATACAGAGCTGTGGAGCTGCTGCTCTGAATTGATTAGAGCAGACTCCTAAATTTAGAAGACGACACTACATGTTGATTCCTTTCATTGGGTTTATACAATCATCCATTTCTTCGGGTTGTCTTAACCAGTATGAACGGTTTTGTGTTCTAGTGTATATTCATTGTATTTGGCTGTAAATGTGAGTGAAAGTGCCTCTTTCATGTTGTCCTTGGGTGTTGAATCCAATTGCTACATCATCTATATAAAAGAGCCCAAATTGATGAGATTGTTTAAATTTCTACTCCTCCCAAGTAAAACACATAAAAAAACAGAAAGAAAGTGAATGCTTTTTGAAAACCTACGCAATTGAAAACAGCATCTATATTTCAGAGTACAAGAAGGCTGCTTTTAAAACTCACATTTGCGAACATCCATTTATAATTTGCAAATCTGTTCAGAGTCTTAATAATTATCTTGACTTAACTGACTGATTTTGTTTGTCTTACTAGCATACATCAATATGCCCTGCCCTGTTACTCACACTGAGTTATCCACAGTCCACAACAAGGCTTTTAAGCAGCATTTTACAACCTGACCTTAAATAAAATTGCAGACAATGGTCCAGTTACGGTGTCGCTGTCGCATTGCTCCTAACATCTGCAAGATTTCACAGACTGGAGAAAAACAACCAGTCAACCAATCAGAGCTGATCTGGAGTCGGCTGTCAATGAGTCGGCTGTCAATCACTCGCAAACTCTGATCACACGGTCAAACTTGGCAGCACTGTTTTCGGTTGAGGATATACAATACCAAAGCACTGCCCACCAGCTGGAGCACAGCCAATAGGAACGCTCAACAGGAATGATCTTTCTCTGAAATGACCTGTGATTGGCCAAATCACACAAGATAGATTTTCTAAAGCCTGAAACATGGCATTAAAGTGGACTTTAAACCTGCACATATAAAAACCAGGTACATGGGATACGAGCATACAGAACAGTATTTGTGTGGAGAAAAGCCTCCTCGCTAAGGAGCATTTCTCTCCATTCCTATTGATTGGTCACATTGAATCCTGACTATAACTGACTTTTTGATCACTGACACAGTTGAAGATCATTTTCGTGGGACCATCATCACCTTCGCTAACTTATGCGCTGGGTACTACATTTTTTCATAGCAATTGTATATGGATCATATATGCCCCTGCTGTCAACACAAATAGCCTATGTAACATCCTGGTTATGCATGGTCTACTTGTGTCATTGTAGAGGTGGCTGTTCCTCACTTCACCTCCTTTTTCTGTCACATCATCTTCTTGGTAAGTCTGCTGACAAAAAGGGGTCAAAGACAGGTGAGCGACCAGCCTGCTGGCAGGACGGTTTGTGTTCTGTTGGTGCCTTCAGATGTGGTGGTGTTTACCGTGTTTACGAGTTGGACCCATATGAACGCCCCCCTCATGTCGAATTCACGACATTCTGAAAGCTCCGAGTTCACGACTTGTGATGAGTCTGTTGATGAGTGAAATGGTGGAACCCATGGAAGTTCATTTATTGGTGCATGATAAGTTAATAATGTACAGTATATTGTAATTTTAGTCAAAAATTGTTTTTCTTGGTAATTTTATAAAACTCATATCTCTCCTCTGTCATTATGCCTTTGCATTTTCTTCATTACGTTTCCCACTAGCTAGGTTGCTAAATTGTCAGCCTCAGTGGCTTCTAGACTCGGTATTTGTCATGATTTAACCACTTGAACGCGAGATCATGAGCTCCATTTAAAGGCACCATTAGACTGGACAATGGTGTCATGTGTTCATGAATTATACATGTTCTGCCTTCGGCGTCAGACTGTAGGTGTTGAAAGTCAGAGGAGCAGAGACATCAGCCTCTGTCTATTCCATCCCCACCTCCAAAGTCTCAAAAGTCAACTTGACGAGCATGCAAGTTTTGCATTTGTGAGCGCACAGAGAATGGGTGGAGCGAGTGCTCAAATCAGTCCTGTGCACGTCAATTTCTCTTAGTCTAAATCTCATAAACATGAGCCACTTCTGCAAATAATAATAAAACAATTATAGGATGTCTTTTAACAAACAAAGGCAGGGCTTTTACTTACTTTTATTAGTTATTTTGTGTCCATGTGAAACCAAAAGCTGAGTGATTTTTACTGATGACAATATGCTACATGGCACTACAAGCATATTTATTTTAAACCAAACCTTGATGTTTTTTTCTAACTCTAACCAAGTAGTTATGCTGCCTACACCTAACTGCCCCCATCTCACAATGTTTAACCACGTGTCAACCTTTTGCATCAAGATACTACGTAAAAGTCTCCCCCGGCCTGCTTGTAGTAACACCCGGGACAGACTGAGTAGGGATGAGGTCACGTTGTTATATTCTGGCTCAAGTGATGTTCCACAGGCATTAAGTGATCCTTAATTCCACTCTCCAGCTGAAGAGCCTCAAGTGATTGATTATTCCTCCCCTTCTTTATAGCCACAACCTGTTCATTTCATGTTGCCCACATGCTGCATTTACATTTAAGGCCATTAGGTTGTTCACTTATCCAGTGCGATGTACAGTGATTGCATCAGCAACTGTTAATAGTCTAATGACCTGAGCACATTTACAATTGGCGTCGGTAGTTTTTTATTATCTGTCTGGATATGAATTGAACAAATAAAGATAAACATTCTGGTTGATAATGTCTACCTTCAGTCTGTCTAACAAACATGTTAGATAGACCTTTCTGTTGCACTGCCAATAAACAGTAGGCAAAGGTTTGACTATTTCAGACCAGATTCAGATCCTGAAAAGCTGACCTTTTGGAAATATAAGGTTTCAGCAGAATATGAGGAAAACTATGGTGTGAGCAATACAACACTGCATGCAACTTGCACAGGAAGCAACCATGTACGTAGAGGTTACTGCAGATTTCACCCTCTTCTTTATCAAACCTTTGATAATCCTTATCAAAAAAGCTCTATCAATAGATAAGCTCTGTCAATTGAAAACATCTGGGAACACAATTAAGATAACACCGTAGTCTGAAACATGACAAATCAAAGTTTAGCTCGATAAGATCCCTGCTCATATATGATTCCACGAACACTGGATAGAAGTCCGTCTGTGTATATATTTATGTATTTGAGGCAAGCAGGATGATTCCTTCCCAAAGCCAGTTGGAGAGGGAAATAGAGAGGGGATATGGAAACAGATGGGGATATAGAAAGTGATCGTGGAAGAGAGCGAGGCAAAGGGAGAGAGACAAACAAATGAGAGCTTTCCATTCTCTGTGTAGTACCTTTAAATCTCTCATCTCTCTCCGCCTCCATGCTGGTAAATTATTCAGAGCTGCTGATTTATCACTTCCAACAACAACACAGATATAATAGTTGTGTGTCTTAATGGGAGCCCCACTGTACCAGAGCTTCCCCAGCAGTGGAGACTCTAGAAGCAAAATGCTCTTAATGCAGTTCAGTCGAGGCAGAGCCACAAAAAGTTGTTGACCCAATCGCTACAAATGCGAAAAAAGGCAAACTTTGCAAATATCAGCTTAAAGGAAGAGTGTGTAGGATTTAGTGCTATCTAGCGATGAGACTGCAGATTGAAGCCTCTGCCATATACCAAGCATGTAGGACAACTATGGTGGCCAACACAAAAATGCAAATGGCTGTCCGTCAGTGTATGTGGGACGTGAGTGGTGAAGCGAGAAAGAGAGTGGCGGCAAAAGTGTGTGATCAAACAACCTTGTGGAGCAGAAGACAGAGTTAGTTTAGCTCCGAGTTTCAGTTTGTTCAGAAATAAATGCTGCAGCTCCTCAAGACCAACAGAGGTTTCCTGTATCTTGTTTGGCTGCTGCTGAGTGAAGTGAAGGGTTAACTTCGGAGAGAGTAACGTTATTGACCCAAGCTGGAAAAGATAGGTTAGTTTCTTCTGGACTAATGTAGAAACATGGTATGAAGAGAGGACAGACAGAAATCAATCTAAGCTAATGAAAACACAAAGAATCTTGTTTTCAGGCGATTGCACACTAAAGAAAACATAATATTATCCCATTTCTGTCAATAGATCCCCCTAAATGTTACACGCTGTTCTTTTAATGTCTTTGAATTCTAAGTTACGGATATGAAATGTTAAATATTGAATGCATCAGTGTTGCTGATGCAGGGACAGACTCCTTTCACTGGCTGAAAAATGTAGATCAATGCCCTTCACATTTTCATCAGAAGTTCAACAACAGTCTCCCCTCAAGTGTCAAGTTACCCAGTGAAGGCCCTGAGTCGTGACTGTGAAACTAACAGGCTGCCACTTAAGACTGCAATGGCCAACCTTGGTTACTGGCTTTTGAATACCAGCATTAGTGGTCTGCCCCGGATGCTCCTAAAAGAGTCCCGCTATTAACATCAAAGGAGGTTTAATAGATCTATTTTGCCCACTGATACGTCAATATGAGGGCCTAATGGCCTCCAAGAAAAGGCCAATTCCAGCCTGTAACAGAACACTTGTGGGTGTGTGTGTAGCAGCAGATTCTACCTCCAGGAAGTAACAACTGAATAACTTTAGCTTTAAACATTTAAGAAGGGCTCAGGGATATTTTCCAGTTATTAAATAATCACACGTCTCAGCTTCCTTCAAAGAAGCCTGTGATCTGTATGATCGTGCTTTGTGAATCAGGAGTTTAACTGTAAAATTTGCCCAGCATGGTTACATATATTACACATATCCTCATACAATAGTTCATGTGGTATTGGTTATGGTTTGGGTTAAAATAACACCAGAGGTGCCATAAGTTAAGTTACCTGACAAACAAATCAACGCTGACTTCTGGTTTGCTGGTTTTTGACCCACCCATCCACCCAAACCTCCTCCCTATGTGGAGTTTGTGCCCCTTTATATTTCCTGGTTCATGAGTATGTGGTTCATACAGCAGTTTATGAAACATTCATCAAATCTAATGTATTGATTTGTGTTCATAGACACAAATTTCACATTTTTTTTCATGATGCTCAGCATCCATGTAATTGTGAACCAGGAGGTATAAACAGCAGCAAACGTTGCATAGGGAGGAGGTCGGGGTGGATGAGTCAGTCAAAAGGCACACAAAGGCGCTTCTGAAACCACATGTCAAAGTTGATTTATTTGTCACAAATCTTCCATAATTAAATTACAATACTTTGGGAGTTATTAAACCACAAACTTGTCCTATGTCTAAGTAGTTTGTCGACCTTAACCAAGTCAATCTATTCCTAAATCTAATGAAGTAATTTTATTTTGAAAAGGCACTTGTGTCATGTGCTGCTGTGTATTCGTCGGAAACCACTGAAAAAATATGTTCTTTAAAGTGAAAAAGGAGAAATTCATGTCTATGTTACAGAATCAAATGGATTAAAATTTGTGACTTCTTCCCAAACTACCGTGATAATGTGTTGAGATATGAATTACTCTGCATTACGTTTCGTACGGATCATAATAAATGGTGTATGAGAGCAGCCTGAACAACTAATACACTACTACACCTCTATGGTCAAAGTGAGAGCTGTGCTCATGTTTGCCTCAAAGCCACCTTGGTCTTTGACAAACAAACCTTGGCATGTCGTCTTTTCAAGATATCCATGTAAGGAATGTAAAGGCCCTGTTGAGATCTTGGGAGTACCTTTTTCAGAAGGGTAAATGTGACATTCTTGTTCACGTTATCATTCCAGGTATTTCCTTTCTACACTTTCTAAGAGTGGCTACATCTGCCAGAAGACCTCGGAGCAGATGGGGAACTTCAAGATGGAGCATTAAGACATTGGTGGGAAGCAGAGGCCCGGCCCAGAAAAAAAAATCACTCAATTCAATAAAAACTGGTCCCATTGTAGTCCCATCTTCCTTTTTTTATCTGTATGACTTTAGTTTGGTCAGGTGGGTGGACAGTAGCACCACTGCGGGGGTGGCCATTTTGACAAGAGGATTATCAATGAACTGGGGCCAACTTTTAAGCCTCTTTCCTTTTTCCTATCTGTGTTGTGTCCTAAAGAGATAATCACTTAATTAAATATTGATGATATTTCAAAGCGGAAGCTGGCAATCGGACTTCTGGAAGGGCAGAATGATTAGACCAGTGTTTACTGAGTCATAGCTGCTGCTTCAAGAGGAGATAGAGAGGTGAGCTAGATGGACAGAGAGAGAGAGAGACACAAAAAAGAGATAAAGATGGAAATTAAAAGAAATAGAGAAAGAGGGATACAGAGGACAAGAGAAATGCCTATTCTGTCATTGTGTCAAAAGCATTTGACCAGCTAGTTAAAGAAAAAGAAAAAATATTTTAAAGCCACTGGCAGACTTATCGAGTGCTCTTAAACCCAAATGATTAATTCACAACGGTGTAGATATGAGTTCTGCTTTGTATCATATCCTATCATACATTTTTCATAAAGCAGCAATACCACGATGGGACGATTGGCTTCCCCCCCTGTGGACACATGGGAGCCCTTTGGTCCATTAAAGTGTGTGTGTGTGTGTGTGTGTGTGTGTGTGTGTGTTACTACTGTGTGTCTGTGTATTGGAAAGGGATATTTGCTTTTAGGAAGGAAACCCAAGGAGAAAGGGAGGAGCATGGTGCAGAATAAGTAAAAAAAAAAAAAAAAAAAAATCACTCTCTCACACACACACACACACACACACACACACACACACACACACACACACACACACACACACACAGAGAAACAGAGTGAGAGAGAGAGAAAGAGAGAGAGAGAGAGAGAGAATAAGTCTCTCTCCATCTGGTAATGTTTACTTTATAAAGTGAGAGCGTCTGCTCCTGCTAGAGCGGAGGCAGAAGGAGGGAGGAATAAACGACAGAGGGATAGTGATAACACAGGGATGAAGCAACAGACTGATGGAAAAGTGAATATTCCTCTGGTAGAAATCTTTAGATTACACGCCTGGTTAGATTTCATCGCCCCCATAGGTATTTTCGACTGTGTGTCCCTATCTCTGCGTGCATGTACTCAAGTGATTTCAGTACAAGACAGCAGCTACTTGGGGACATAAAAACGCTTTGTAAATAATATATTTGGTGTTTATTGCATGTTGGCAATGCATGTGGCATTTGGATCACCTGGTAGTAACATCAAACTACAACATTATCTCTGTCTGCACACTGGGAAACACATTGACTGGTGTATATTTTGCAGGAGTTTCACAGACAGCCTACATTCACACACTGTCAACTATTCGGATGGGACAAAAGAGAAAATTACCATGCAGGGCAGTTATTTGAAGGAACTGCAGCTAGCAGTGACCACTTTCTTTAGTCTAATGTTAAAATCATTTCCAGGACCAAAGACCGTAGTGGAACAGGCTTGTCTTGCCAGCTTCTGTACTGATAGAAGAAACCTTAAACTGAGGCCATTTGAAGCATAACATCACTGTACATAAGCACAAAACAGCATTGTTATGGCTAAACATGAACTCAGTGCATCCAAAAGGTCTTCATCTTTACCTATCCACAGGTTAACTAAGTGCACATGCCTGTTTTCTGCAACACCCCATTCCCCACCTGGCAGCAACAGTGTTTCTCCTCCACTTTACCTGCTTTTTTTTTTTCTAGGTTTGTTCTGATATTTAATCACAGTATCAGTATTTCTGCAAGTTTTGACCCCGATGATGACTTTGCCTTTAATAGCCCTTTTCAGTTTATTGTATTCTTTCATACTTGTCTCCGTGGCAACTTTATCAAAACATTTTATAAGCTTTGCCCTCGGTATAAAGGATGGGAATCCATATTCTAGGCAGATATGCTGCTGGGTCAAGTAAGAATGAACAGAACACTGATAAGACACATTTATTATTTGTTACACTATTTCACTAGAGGTTTCTTCTCTTGAGTAAAGGTTGAATAGGCAGGTTTTATCAACTTTCTGCTGAATCACCTGCATTCAGTGCATCGGCCAAATGGCCATTCAGGAATGATGTTTCAAAAGGAAAGGCTGTTGCACTGTTCATTCTGTTTCTCAGTGCCTAAGGCGAGTCTTTACCCGGCGTAGCCCGCTGTGATATCCACATCGACACTGATACATTTGTCAAGGTGCCAGGTAATGATCTTACGTTCCTGCATTTACATTTCAGGTTTCCAGCCGACATTGTCCAATTACAATAAGTGCAGACATTAAGTCAGCTTTGTCACGGTGTGCCTCTACAGTAAGAATATGGCACTAACGCTCCCAGAGTCTGGCATTTAGTTGCTCCCGTAATCAAACCATGTGTTTTCTGTAAGGCACACTGGATGGAAGTGTCAACCAAATGCCCTGTGCAAAGTTTCCGCCGTCATTTTAAGCATTCTAACAATAAAGATGTTCAAGGATCTACAGTACACTGCTGAAAAAGCTGAAAAGAACAGCATTTAGAATAGGAGCAGGCACTACAGTAAGTCAGCAGTTTTATGTCCCGGTCACAACAAATAGCTTTGAAAGAAAATAGTGCAACTCACAACTAGAGGGATGTGATAAGAACAAGGAATAAGATCACAGAGGCCAATGAGACAATGCTATGAACAATAAATGGGAAAAAAAGGTTGCTCCCTTAACGATAAGAGAAGCCATTTGTAGAATCACATAACAGGTGGTGGCATTTAACCAATGCACAACGCAGATGATGAAGCATGATTTAGATGTAAGAGGAATACCCCGCTCCACCCTACCCCCAATACAGAGCTATGAGCAAAACCCTGGATACAAGCTTGCTTTTATGAAGATAAGAGACCCAGCTGAGAGCAAAGCCAGATAAAAGGCTGTGGAAGATAACAGCTGTGTAATATGTGTTCCACCTCAAACATAATTGAGAATGCAATTTAATTGTATGGGAAAGGATAAGGGATGGTAATAATTAACCGTTTAACTGACATTATACGTTTTACCGCTTAATACTATCAGTGAAATGGTTAAAAGAAATATTAATAATTACTTAAAAAGCTGGTCTACCTTGAGAGAGAGCTGGCCCAGATACAGGAAGTTGGATCTGGACTTCCACCTGAGGAGTTGTAGCTTGTAGCCTTGTAGCATTTATTCACCGACAAACTGTACACAGTCTGCTACACCTACGTTCACGGCTATAACGCCACCAACAAACCCACACTAACCACCATCTCTCACACACACACACACACACACACACACACACACACAGTGTTTGGTGGACCATTGCTATCGTTAATCCAGGCAGACACACAGCTGACAACCTTCCAAACTAAACTAAATATGTGGTGGAGACTTTTACTGGAAAAGTAGCTGCATGCCCACAACACAACACACAGCATCGTGGCTGCTACAGTAACTCTCCTGACAGTGAACTGGAGACAGTGAACGCAGCATCGTGGCTGCTACAGTAACTCTCCTGACAGTGAACTGGAGACAGTGAACGCAGCACCGTGGCTGCTACAGTAACTCTCCTGACAGTGAACTGGAGACAGTGAACGCAGCACCGTGGCTGCTACAGTAACTCTCCTGACAGTGAACTGGAGACAGTGAACGCAGCATCGTGGCTGCTACAGTAACTCTCCTGACAGTGAACTGGAGACAGTGAACGCAGCACCGTGGCTGCTACAGTAACTCTCCTGATGTTGAACTGTTGACTCAGTTGTCTGTTGTGCTCATATACTGCAATTGGTGCACCGCTGCATACAAAGCACAAATCCTGTCGGTTAACGCTTAATAATCGGTTGACAAATTAACTTGAACTTTAAAAAAAAAAAAACATTTAAGAATTGGATCAGTTGTTAAAATATCAACTTTTGATCATTCTACACTGCAGGCCGTTAGTTTTACTTTCTCCTTCACTATCCTTTATACCTGGCCAGTTTGCTTATTTGGACCCTTTGTCCTGGGAGTTCAGCCCCTGTTCAGACCTTTCATTAAAATACGTCCTGAGTGATTCGAACACGAGTGGACAGCTGTTCACACCTTGCATCAGATTGCGTCTCCAGTAGCTACTTGTGATCCAATCTCTATATGCAAATAAACACATAGTCAAACAAAAGGCTAATAAAGCAGACGTGATATAATATTGCAAGAATGTCAGAAGTAATATCTTACATATTTGTGAATTCGGCTACATTTTAACATTCAAATAAGGTTATTGTACCAGCGGTCCCTGGGCACCTCCATGCTGCAGACACCACCGACTTTGCCAGGCAACATAACATATAGCTCTGTGCAAAGCAGCAGAACAAAACACAGATACATCTGTGCCTAGTGTGATAATATGTAAACTATGTAGCCTATAGATAAGATAATTTCATAAATTTCACAGTTGTACTAGCAGATTACAGTATAGAGCACAGCAGTTTCCATGCTGTGAGGCAGACAAACGCTAACGTCTGCCTGTCTATTCACGAGGGTTGCAGAGCCCCGCGGATCCCAGCAGGACGTCATTGTGGCATTGGACACATTTGTGCACACACTGCTGAAAAAAATGTTGTCCGAGTGATCAGATCCCAGCGTCTCCTCAATCCAACAGCGTTCACACCTGTAGAGCTGTCCACTTGTGATCGGATCACTGAGGACGCATGATGATGCCAGGTCTGAACACGGCTTTAGGGGCCTGGGTCCAGAGCCACAAACAGCATTATTGACATTATACAAGCTCTACATACACATTCACACTGCAGAGCAGCCATAAAAATAATCTTGAAAAAGCTTTGACAGCCTCTGAGATAGTGATATTTATCATGCAAGTGGTCCATGAAAGTAGCAATTCAACTGACAGCATTTATCTGGCAGCAAACAAATCAAAAGACAAAACAATAGCAAGAGGACGGCAGCAACAATACCAAATATGACTCAAAAAAGTGAGAGAGAGAGAGAGAGAGAGACAGAGAATGATAATATTGGTCCTGCAGTATTGGACTTCACTTAATCCCCATCATGTGTTAATGTCACTGTGATGGTGTTGTGCACTGCAATTACCTCCCACTCATACATCGTACAGACAGACAGGGACAAGAGCAGATGCTGCTGCTATGAAGACAGATCACTGAGGACTCTACATGTCCTCCATGAGCTGTAATGCTGGGGTGTACAGAGAATGTGAGACCCAGAATGTCTATGTGTCTTTGGACGCATGTCTTCTTCTTGAGTGCTTGTCTTCTTGTGTTTGTTTGTGAATGTGTGTTGATGTTCATGTGTGCATGAATCTCTGCAGCGACTTGCAAGTGTGCTGGTGGGTTCACTTACCTGCACAGCTATGTGTCAATGTATTAACAGTTTGAACTCAACGTATATGCACTAGAAACTGTGTGTGTGTGTGTGTGTGTGTGTGTGTGTGTGTGTGTGTGTGTGTGTTCCTATCGATCAGCCAGACTGCACCCGAGGCTCCGGATGGATGACCCTCCATTAGGCTGTCTGTCTCCCAGGAAAGAACACCTCCAGCCTGGGGAGAATATGATGCGCTGCCCCTGAGGTGAAGGCCTGGAGGTCTGGATTTTACTCCACAGCTTTACCCCATATCCACAGAGGAGATTTTAGAAAATCCTTTAGCTGACAGCAATTGAATTACACCAAAACCTGAGTAAGGAAAATTGTCTGGTAGAAATGCCTACAGCTGTTGTAACCGAAATGAAGAGATGGTAGTTTACCCCCCAAAAAACCTCCAAACAGAACTATTCTGCAAACTCTATGACAGTGTTGTATAATGCTCCCTTGGGCTGTCTTATTTTATTCCTACATTAGCAGCACAAGTACAGTGTGTTTTAGGTTCAGCAACTAAACCTATTTACAGTATAGCAACATTATTTGTTAGTCTGAAATGATTAATGAATAATTTGAATTCTAGTCTTCTAATCAAAGAACATGATACACACCTGTCCACCACCCCGACCTTCACACCACTGAGGATGAAACACACCAGCCGTGTCTCACCATGTCAACCACTACATTTGGTGCCTGTAGGACATACCAGATATGCTGTACATATATACAGTTGCCAGAATGTGTGACTGTGATGCTGTTGCTGTTAATCTTGTCACAGGACAGGTTAGAACTGGATACATGATTTGTCATCATGTCAATTAATTAAATTAATTAACAACAATCCAGGCGCCAGAAAAATGTTGGCACTGTTTCTGCAAACCACGGACATGTTGAATGGCGACATTCTGTACCAAATATGTTTACTGTCAGGCCTGTGTCACGCTTGCAAAACACAATCCCACATGATTAACGTTGTGAAATGATTGCTTAGGTAACAAAACTACTTGGTTAGAAAAAAGATCATGGTTTGTATCCAAATAATAATGTAACAGTAACAACAAAATGTAACAACGTAGCGTAACAATGTAGCATAACAACATAGTGTAATAATGTAGCATAACAACATAGTGTAACAATGTAGTGTAACAACATAACATAAGGTAACATAACAAGGTAGCATAACAATATAATCTAACAATGTAGTTTAACAAGGCAGTAAAACCACTACAGTTAGTTTTAGGAAAATGTAAAAACGTTGACACTCAACATATCCCTGGTTTGCAGAAACATCCAATGCAAAGATTTTATTTTTTTTTTTTTTCCCTTGCTACTTTGCTGTGATGCTCAGCCTTCAGGACATAACATATTCTGAGTACTACTGGCACGCCTCAGCTGGGTTCAGGTTAAGCCATGGCCTACTGAAGGAGGCCGGGTCATGTGCAGACACAGGTCTTGGGCTATGGGGTTTTATACATGTGCAGTGTAACTGAAGCTATGGTCATGCACTGCAATTGGCTCAATTTTGGCGAGTGCACACCAGAGTTTACTGCGCATGCCAAAGATATGACGCACTAATGCAGTGTGACCTAGCCTATTTCAGTAGGCCTGGTGTCACTTCCCCTGCTTCCAACCAGTGTGCACAAGGTTTATGCAAAAAAACCTGCTTGGTTAGGTTTAGGAAAAGGTCATGATTTGGGTTGAAATGAACCCTTTCTGGCAGAAAGCCGCAATGTACGATGGATTTGGGCTTACACACTGATGGCTCACAGCTAAGTGTTAGTTTTCACCCGTGTCGTAATTTTTTGGTGTAAATATGATCAACGTCACCATCATTTTAATAGTGTAAAAAAAATACCACTCAGTTGCTTGGTTGTTTATAATTCCAATCAGCATATTGTCCATACTGTATTATCCATTTTGTCTATGCAAAAAGGGGCTTCTGATGCATGAGGCCTCATTTCCATCGAGCTTAAAGACGAGTCTAGCTGGGTTCCTCAGCTCAGCTACTGCTGTCGTTTCTGGTACTTCTTCCACTCTTCCCATATCACACACACTTTTGCTCTGTTCCAGAATGGTATCCTCCTCATCTCCTACCTCCATCTTCCCTCTGTCTTTTCTCTCACTCCTTACTGCCATCACCATCCTCCTTAACGATCTCACCACAGTGCCACCTCATTCTCACCCCTTACAGCAGTTACACTGTCACTTTTCATCTTTGCCTTTTATAATTAACAAATCTTTCCTTTTATTTTATTATTTCCACACTTTTAGGTCTTTTCTTTGCTAGATGTTTCTTTTCCATTAACTGTACCTCTGCTGACCAATTTTGTAAAAATAAAAATTCAATGAATTAAGCTATTTATTTTCTTCAACTTCTTCTTCAGCCATCATCCTCTTCTGATCGTAGCACCTGTCTTTATTTTCCCATAAAACTGACATGTTAGGTGAGAAGAGTGCCATAGACAGGCTGTGATACATCAGGAACACTGACAATTGTTGTTTATTGTCTCTCACATTTCAGCCAGGACTGAATGACAAATGATTATGAAAAGAGAAAAAAAAAAGATAATTGACATACACTGTGTGAACAGTGTCCTATCACACAGAATGCATTACAAAGCTGACCTTTCTCATTTAAATTGTTTATCATTAAGATGTTTCTTTGCTAGCAAAGGTACCGTGCAGGAAATGTTTCACACATTTTAAGCCATAAAAGAAGGGTAAATTGCAAAAAGCAATGGAGTATTCTGTCTTTGATATGCAACATTATTTTAGACAGTAGAGCTGGGGGAATATTGGCAACAGTTTTGAGGATCATTGTCTTTTTATAGTGTGTTACAGCTGTAAAACATTTGGAAGCTGTAGAGACAGCTTCCAAATGCTGTGATTGTGGGTTGACTAAGAAAGAAAGAAAGAATGAAAGACATTTCTACTGGCACTCACATTAAACATATCCCCACTGTGCTGAAATGACCCACATTGTATGAAACTGAACAGAACAGAACTGATTTGAAATGGTGACCACATGTTGAAAAAAAAAAAAAAATACAGCTCTATAGACCTCCCTGCCATTCTGTTGCGAGGGCATCAGCTTTGGTCCAAGTTTACTTCCTGCCAGCTACTGCAGTAGCAAACATTGCAACAGGAGATACACAGCGGCCCATTTAGAAAACTGATGTTGTCAACAGCGCCCATTAGCTACGTGCATCCATTTTTCTTTATTCTTGCACTCTTCTACCAATTTGATTCCCCACAGTATCGTGCGGCAATGTGGAGGTGTGACCAATAGCCCACTGACTGCATGATTACCTCTTTTGTTCCCTCATTGCTGGGCTGTAGAACTTTGGAGCACCGGTTCCTGGGGATGTCACGGTGATGAGATTTAGGTTACCGATTACATCAGATATTTTACAAGAAGATGACAATATGTAGAGGCTTACGTTGATCTTTAATGTTGGATGGCTGTGTGCGCCTCACACACTCTGTGGTTGTGACCACTCCATCCTCTGCATGGTGATTGCCTCATTTACAGTACAGCTCCCTTATAGCTTTGGGTAAATATTGCCAAATTTGTTTTGGCACCAAATCCTCAGCCATCATCTTATTGGTCATTTCTCCCTCGTCCTGTACGGGAAATTAGACTGTAGCATCTGTCGTCCAACTATATATTGATATCACAGCATTGACATACAAAACTGAATGGATTGTTTTCCTATTAAAAAAAATCTAACCCACGGTGGGGGTGGCGGGCAAGTATTGTAGTCATGTATGTCCGACCACTGTGTAACAACTGTAACACCGACTATTACTTCGAAATTCAAAAAAAATCCTGGTTGTGCACTTGGCCACTGCAGCGTGGCGTCAGGCTGCATTTCTCCAAGGTTGATTCTGTTCTACCTTTCCACCACACACTGCTGATTTTTTTCTGTCACCTCCTGTGGCTGGGCGGTATGGGAAGACATAAGTAGCATGACATTACAAAGACATTCCATGTGTCAAGAGGACGCGTTTTAGGCTTTTCACATTTTATGTGTCACGGCATGCTACAAAACTACGTTAACGCCTCAGTTAGGTTTAGGCAAAAAAAAACAAAAAAAAAAAACAGTTATGTTCAGGTTTCACTCAAATGAGAAAGCTGGTCCACCTTAATGGTCAAACCACCTTAAGTGAGCCTGAGCCGAAGTTACTTCATATCCACCGGTCTCTCTCGTCGACTCGTAACGTTATACACAGAGCTGGTGCCTACGGTAGCAACACATCGGTGGGTTGAACGGAGATGATGTGCGGGTGGTGGTGGCAGACTGGTGGTTGAAGGCTAAACTAAACACCCCCTCCCTTGTAGTTGTCGTTTTCCTTAGCCCAGCTGTCTGTTCCAACACTAAAGACTGACCTTTGGTGGCGTGTACTGTGCACCGCAAAACATCACATCAATACAGCATCAAAGAAAGTGAATGGTCTGTATTTTTGATGGTACTCAAAATGATACTGTCCAGATAAAAACCCTGGTATACCACAATAACTTGGCTTTACCATAATTGAATCGAATCTGAATCAACAAAGGCAGTGGCTCAGACAACATCAGCCCCAACGTCCTCAAGGTGTGTGCTGGGCAACTTGCAGTATTCCAGCACCTCTTCAATCTCTCTTTGAGATTGCTGATGGTGGAAGACCTCTTGTATCATTCCAGTGCCAAAGAAAGGACATCCCATCACTCTCAATGACTACAAACCTGTGGCACTTGCGTCACATGTTATGAAGAAATTTTAGAGGCTGGTTCGTCCACCCGAGGACACTGCTTACTGGTTTCCTGGACCCACTGCAGTTTACATACCAGCCACACACTGGGGTAGAGGATGCCATTATCTTCCTGACCCACAAGCCCCTTTCCCATCTGGAGAAGCAGGGAAGCACTGTGAGAGTCATGTTCTTCGACTTCTCCAGTGCTTTTAACACCATCCAGCCCTGCCTCATAAGGGACAAGCTGCTGGTGATGCAACTGCACCCCGACACCACAGCCTGGATCATGGACTACCTCACTGGACGGCCACAGTACGTCAGAGCGGATGGCTGTGTCTCTGAGTCATCGCGTGGTGGTACGACAGCAACCACCTGAAGCTCAACATCAGCAAGACCAAGAAGCTGGTGGTGGACTACCGGAGGAGCAGGAGGTCCCCTGCCCCATTCACCATCCTGGGGGAGGAAGTGGAGAGAGTGGACTCATACAAGTACCTCAGGGTCCAAATCAACAATACACTGGACTGGTCTCACAACACTGGCGCCCTCTTCAGGAAGGGACAGAGCAGGCTGGTCTTCCTGAGGAGACTCAGGTCATTCAGTGTCTGCAGGAAGCTCCTGAAGGCCTTCTACCAGTCTGTGGTGGCCACCACACTGTTCTTTGCTGTGGTGTGCTGGTGGGGTGGCATCAAGGCTGGGGAGGCTAACAGACTCTATAAGCTGGTGAGGAAGGCCCGGTCTGTGGTTGTGGCTTGAGCTGGACACTCTAGAGTCAGTGGCTGAGAGGAGGACGAAGGACAAAATGAAATCCATCTTCGACGACCCGCCTCACCCTCTCCACGATGAACTGTGGCAGATGGGCAGCTCTTTCAATCTGTCGTCATCCCACCGAGGTGCAGAACTGAGCTTCAGGCGCTCCTTTGTGTCCACCGCCATCAGACTTTACAACACCAGCAGGGAACCACGGACTGCCATCAGGCTGGACCCTCACAGGACTCTCAATGTATTCATATATCTATAACTGTGATATTATATTAATATAACTTATTTACTATACTTTATTATATTAATATACTATAGTATACCTTGTCATATATCATCATATTATTGTATTATATATATATATTTGTAAATTTCTCCACTGTGGGACTAATAAAGGAATATCTTATCTTATCTTATTGTTATATTATATACACATACACCATATTTGTCACTTTACCTCGACTTGTATAATAGCTGTATATACCTTATCTTTAATTTATTCTTATGGTATTCCTCTTTATTTTATTTTTCTACCTATTCTTACTCTTTATACTGTACAACTTGCTGTTGCTGTCAGTGCTGCTGTAACACCTGAATTTCCCCCCTAGGAATCAATAAAGTACTATCTTATCTTATCTTAACTTATAATACCGTACCCAAGCCAAGTCGCTCTACCAATGTGGAGAAACAGAGAGTGAGCAGAGAGAGAGAGAGAGAGAGAGCCTTTTTCCACCCTCATGGTTATCAGGACACAAAACATTCATGAATCATACATACTGCACATTAAGGGTCAAATACATGTCAAAGTATAGTACAGATGTGTGTGAGTGTGTGTGTGTGTGTGTGTGTGTGTGTGTGTGTGTGTGTGGTGTGTGTGTGTGTGTGTGTGGAAAGCTTGGAGTATCAGGGGAGCAGAAATGGCAAAAAAAAACAGACACATGGAGGTAATGACAGAGGAGCTGACCTTGTGGTGACAGAGAGTGAGAGGAGTAAGGACGGAGGAGGGAATGAGATTATTACAATATGTATGACACAAGGGAGCAGAGGGGAAAAGGAACATGTGACATGTGGGAAGCAACATGCAACAACAGTCAACTTGACCCTTCCGGCAATGACGATATAGATTTGTTTTTTTGTGGGTCAAGGTTTCACTGTCTAAAGGAGTATTTCTTTGGTAGAAAACTGAATCCACAGTGAGGGCTGCAGATTATTTTGCATTACCAGGACAATGTTCCTGGAAAGACACAATACTGCTGGGTTCTTTCAAAGTAATTTTTAAATTATTTACCAAACGCAAAAACTATTTTGCCTCCAATATCATATCATAGAACCTTGTCAGAAAAAATAAACTGCATATATATTAGGAATATCATTAATTAATAAACAGTGATCTAATGTGGGTAAAATCCCCCCTTTAAACCTTGTATTAAAATTTTAGATGATTGAATTGCGGATTGTGCTTGACCACATAAGAGTACAGGTGTAAATGCATCCCACTGTAGATGGATTGTGGTTTGACCAGCTAAACCACTTCTGGAGATGTATTTAGATTATACAAGAAAAAAAAAAAAAAAAAAAAAAGGGACCCACACAAACAACATGAGGATGTTGCATTCAGTTGTTCTGAGCTAGACCGAGAAATCAGATCTCAATCAGATCACAATGTACTGGAGACACATTAATACACTGGAGACACATTAATACCAGGAGGAAATGTAGCCAGGTTAAATGTCATCTAAACACACTCTGGATACAACATAAAAGTGTGTTGTTTAGACCTTTACCAGATGAAATGAATATAACAATAATAATAATAATAATAATAATA
Organism: Pterois miles; assembly: GCA_947000775.1. Classification (NCBI taxonomy): domain Eukaryota; kingdom Metazoa; phylum Chordata; class Actinopteri; order Perciformes; family Scorpaenidae; genus Pterois; species Pterois miles. The sequence goes on along the minus strand of CAMQGK010000242.1, from coordinate 3,350,994 downwards.
ATAAATTCTTGGGAATGCAATAGCAGTTTACTAGGGATGTACCAATTTTAAGTTTTGGCAATTAAAAAGGTTCACACTTGAATTGAAATTTGTGTTCATTTGGAGATTTTTTTAACACGTTGCTGGTGTATGTTTAATTATTTTATTAATTCAGTAAATCTATACATAAATATTTCTGTATCATTTCCTTTCTGTATCTTTTTGTTATATTTTGTTTAGTTAGGAAAGCAACATTTAAATGCCTTTCAGGGTTTTTCCTGCATAAAAAATGTCAAGACCTCTGTGAGATTTCATCCCGCCTCAACAAAACTCTGACGGGCGTCTTCATGGAAAACATTATTTTCTAACAGGTGTTGCACTTGATGAATTTCTGTCATTTGTAACTGCCAATGCGACATTTATGCTGTTGTGTTGGTGCTGTAACATAATCAACACAGAGGAAGAAACAAGCTGTCTGTTTTCAGCTGGACTGCAGCAAAGTGGCAGCGACAGTGTTTCTGCTGAAGGCATAGAGGTTATTAATCAAACACTGGTATCAGATCAGTACCCAGATCAGGACCGACAAAGTCAGATCAGTGCATCTCTACAGGATACGGTATTTTTTACTTACATTTTTACCTTTGCATACAGTATAAAATCTGTTCCCACTATTGATCACTTCCATCAAAACCTGAGGAGGCTGACAGTAGGGGAGTGAAGGCACTGGACGGACAGTGGAGAGTGGTGCATTAAACTGTAAGTCTGGCTGAGGTAGTTTTCAAAATGCAATTTGTCTTTGCAATGCTGTTTGACATGACCCACATCTGAGTTAATTTTACCTCCCACCAACCAATTTTGTGCCGTGTCTGCCTGCATGTCCTTCTATCTGTCTGCCTGTCAAAATGCATTTGATTCCCATCTTGTGAAGTGCCACGACCCTCCGAGCAGAGGTATCCTTCCTCGTGCTGTGCGTTTCTGATGTTTGATAAATAATCCCGGCTGAGCAGCAGGAAACCTGTTGAAGATGGTTACATGACATCATTTCCTTTTGGGGAAGTCAAACACTAACTTATTCTCTCTTGTCTCTCTTCTTGATTGCCTTCCTTGCACACACTTAATATTCAAAGATTCATGTGCAATCAAGCTTGTTCTCTTTCTTCACTGCCAGTTATTACTGAAAAAAACACCGCTATATTCTTTTATTTACTCCATCCTCTCCTTTATACACCATACTCCTTTTTGCATGTTGGTTAATCCATTATTGACAGTACAGCTTTTCTGTGAGTGTTCACGGCCTGTCAGAGATACTCAGGTGCAGTGGGAAGGGATATGGACCTAATGGCATTGGTACAAGGAAAAAAAAAAACCACAAACAACAACCCAGAACTGTCTACCTTTTAAAAGTAGAATGGCATACTGCAAGAAAACATGGAAAGAAAGAGAAGGGATTAAAGGAAAGAAGGGAGGGAAAGAAAAGGCAACAACATCAAAAAGTGACATCAAAAGAAGAAAGAAAAGACAAAAGTCAGGGAGGAGAGCAGGAGAGGACAGGAGGACAGCGTAAGGCGTTCCCGGCGGTGCTAACATGTTGAGGCTTAACTGGGCACACACACACACACACACACACACACACACACACACAAACACACACAAAGCTGTTCTTCCTAACGAGTGAAAACCCTCTGAGCAGAAAAACTGTGATGTCTCTAGTGGCAGGTTGCAAAAAGCTTTCTCCTCGCCTCTGTCTCACCCTCCCTCTCCTTTGCTGCCTCTCTAACTCCTTAACCCCTTTTTCTCTGCTGCAGTAAACACCATGCTCCCATCCATCCATCCCTAATCCTATGCACATCTCCATCTTGTCCTCTAATCAGCCTTTGCAGCCCTCCTCCTTCCATCTAAATATCCATTAGCTCTGTCAAAATAACTGAAATGCCTGTGCTTTTTGGGCAAGATTGAATTCAGTGTTGGATTTAATAAACATTCAAGACTTCCACCAAGTGTGTTCTGCAAGCTAAAATTTCATTTGAGCACCACTCCTGGGGGGATAAGTTAGAAGAGTGTAGTAGAGAGGAGAGGACAGACAAGAAGGAGAAGGGTAAGAAAAACAGCGAAGGGAAGTAAGAGAAAAAGATGATTTGAAATAGATCTGGCTGTTTCTGCTGGCAGTTTCAATTTGAAACAGAGCTAGCAGAGTATAAAGCTGTGTCCCAGTACTATATACACTATAGTAATCCAAAACAGTTTTAGAGTAAGTCTGAGTGTGATCTCAGAAAGAAGAATCTCATTAGATGTATTATTTTCACTTTTTTTTTTAAAGTTGGCTATTGATGGAAAACCTAAGGAATCCAACCATGACATTCTAGCTTGTTGCAAAGGAGGCTAAATAACGCTTAAATAACAAACTTGCACTAAATGGCCATTTTTAAAGGGGTCTCTTAACCTCTGACCTCCAGATGTGTGAATGTAAATGGGTTCTCTGGGTCCCCACCAGTCTCCTCTTAACAGAAATGCCCACTTTATGATAATCACAGTCAGTTTGGATCAAGTCATAGTCAAGTCAGCACACTGACAGATTTTTTTTTTTTTTTTTTTTTAATAATGGTAAATGAGTAACTGTGAGGGTTTATGGGTAATATTTGTCATTCTTTTGTGTTGGCAATTGATTTCAAAAAATATATACAAATTAATACACATATTTTACCACTCCCAAGCTGAAGAAAAATAACAATCCCATTAAATACATTTTACAAAAAAAATTTTATTCACGCTTAACTATGGACTATCTTGCAATTAATTGCAATTAAATATTTTGATCGATTGACAGCCCTAATTGGGACCAACATTCAAATTCACACAACTGACATTAACACCCCTTTGGAATAATATTCTACACAGGTCAAGCATGGTAACCATGGTGCATGTGTAACTATTAACATGGTACTGATGCTGTATTTTAGTCTAAATTCTGGTATAACGCCAACACAATGTAATGTTCCCTAAAGCCATCCATCCTGAAACTTGTCTTTCTACCAAAAGAAAGAAATATATCACTATCTGCTGTGATTGCAGATGTTGCCTCTGCATCTCTTTCTTATACATCACTCAGTGGTGCCAACAGATACTCTGTTCATCCATCAGCCCATCCTTCCCTCCTCCTATCACATCTCCTCTGCCTTCCTTCCTCATTCTCACCTCTGTGTGTCCTCAGAGACACCTGAAACCACTGAGACAACTGAAAAACCCCCTGACAAAGTGAGAAGGAAAATAGTGAGTGCATGGAATAAAGTGTTATGTCTCAGCATGATAACCCACTCAGATTGCCATTAATCCCAACTTTATTTGTAATGCTGACCTAATATATTATTATAATGAAGCAGTGCAGGGTTGGATGGCGACATAATCCTGAACTGGAACAGTCAGGAGCAGAGAAAAGGTAAAGCAAGACTGAAGAAAATAACCAAAAGGACTCACCTTGGCTCTGAATTGAAAGCTCCTCTTTCAATTTTTAAGGTGGCATGAATTTATTTTTAGGGAGCATAAGCTTCTAAAATGTAGATCCCTGCCTCATGCGAGGTCTTCTCACTTAAGTGCATTTCAGAGTTTCTGTGCCTGCACGGACCTCAACCCACCCGCAGGGAGGTTAAAAGCATCTGGGTCTGTGGAGGATCCCACAGTGCAGCTAGTGTTCGGCCTCGTCCACCCCACTGCTGTTCAGACACCACAATACAGGCAGGACGAATTAGGACCACAATGGACAGCTGAAATGTCTGAAACATTATGGACAAAACATGAATATAATATTGTTTGCTTTTAAAAGACAAATATTGCTACCATGTATGCAACCTGGTCAACGGGTCAACTGCCCTGAGACGGCAACACAGTCTCACAGCAGTTCATGAGATAGTCACAAAACTGAATCGATCTGATTGGTGTACATAGACACGAATTTCCCTTTTTTGTGACACTCGGCACAACTTTCAGCAACATATGACAGAAGTGTCAATTTCCACTCCAGACTTTTAAAACAATACAACAAATAATAAAACAACGTAGTTAGGTTTAGGAATAGATCATGGTTTGAGTTTAATATATAACTAAAGTCGTAACTGAAGTACGGAAGTTACATGGCAAATAAATTCACTTTGAGGTTTCACATAGGACGCAAACTGTGGACTCCGATTTTTATTCAGTCATCACACTTAATACATTAAGTATGACCAGTACAAACAGTATTCCCGAAGTCAACAGTCTTTGTATTAAGTAGTGACTGAGTAGGCAGAAACAAAAGGCTTAAACTGTACATGATTAACCTATATTCTTATCAAATTAAGCTACAAGAAATTACCAAAAAAAACATCACTCATACTTGTAACCCTCAAAAATAGTTTTGCAAACCATTATTTTAAAAACCAAAAGCAAATTACACATTCTTCATTTTATATTTGCATCATCCCATAATTTGATCCCAACAACAGAAACACGTCTTTTAATACCTCTTTTAGCTTTTTGTACAGTAAACTTACAAATACCTCTCTTATTTTATAATCATTAAATTTCATAGCATGAGAACTTATAAACAGTGGATTACTGTGATCACTAGTCCTGCATTTGTTTGACCCACCAATCCACTGGGCTTAAAATAGGTATGTAAACAGAGGTCACCTGAGACAGGTGAGGCAGGTGTTGCACCTCAGTTTAAATATATATACAATGCTTGAGGCTCATAATATGCAATCCACAAACTGAAAAGTTGCATACAGTAAAAGATGACAATAAACTGTGTGTGAATTTCAATAAGTGTTTAAATACACCAAGTCACAAACAGATGTCTCAGCCTGAGGCTTTCATCAATGAAATGTCAGCTCTGGTGCTGAAAACTTGACACTGAAACATTATTTGTAATGTGTTTACAGAACAAGTGCAGAGAGGTGACTCAGTCACTGTGAAGCCTCGCTGTGAGGCTCAGTGTCCCACAGCTGATTACAGTCTCAGCAAAGAAAGCCTTTCAGAGAGGGGGCTTCAGTCACTATACTGTTTTTAATAACATAACTGCAATTGTTTTGAAGATGAGGTGTCAGGTTCTTTTAAATGATGGGTTTTGTATTTTGGGAAAACAAAAAAAAAGAAAATTGAGTTTTAAGATTTGAAAACCTGCTGCAGGCTGTCAACTATCACAGCTTTACTGAATAATCTTTGCTGCAGGGATCTACATTGTTTTTTTCCTTTTCATGACAACATCGATGAACTGGCCGTTAATCAGCTGGTTAATGATCGCGTTAGCTGTACCGCATTCATCTGTTCTTCCTCCAAAAAAGTCTGCACGAGCAGCTTATTACAACCCATATTTACATTTATTGTCAGGTGGTGACCTGTGGCTTTAATAATTATGACAGGATCAGGGGACATAGTATGAATCACAACAAAGTCGGCATACAAGGAGGTCGGGATGGATGGGTTAAACAAACACAGGACTTTTCACCCTGGAGACAACTGTTCATATCCCGTGTGAAAATAAAAGTCAGCGTTGGCACATTTTAAATAACTTATGTGACGTACTGTTATCAACTTACATCATGAACGTAACTTATGCACATAACTAAAGTTATGTAACAAACTTACTAATTTTAACCTTTTCCTAAACCTTATCGAATAGTTTAGTTTAAATTCACAACATTAACCGTGTTTAAAACTGTGACTGTTTCCCAGCGTGCGCCTGTCAGCACTTGACAGCAACCCAATCTCATGGGAAGGCATATAAATAGTAAAACATTACAAGGACATTCTGCATGTAATTTGTATGCCACAGAAAACTATGGTAATGGCAACAAAACCACTAATTTAGGCTGAGAAAAGACAACACGGTTGAGTTTAAATTAAGTATGCAAACTAAGCAAAATATATACAGAAACAATGTAACATAAACACGGAAAACAAATAACTAAAAAAACGTTACAAGGTCACTAATGTAACGTACAAAACAACAACAACACACCGGTCTTGTATAGTGGTCTCCTGGTTGAAAGTCCTGTGTCTGTTGGCCCCATCCAGCTCCCCTCCCTTCCTCCATCAGCATTCTCTCTCAGTTTTTATTCTACGGTACTAGCTCTGAACATAGTGTATTCCCACAGATGTGTTTACATTGCAGTCAGTACAGATTACATGCCGGTGTTCTTATTGCACGTTACAAATGGTTGCCAACTGTCAGGTTTTTTTTGGGAGTTATTGGCAAATGGTCATTTAGGTATGAGGACATGCTCGTTTTAATCAGATTAGGCATACAATTATCAGGGAAGATTATCTGATCAATTACATTATAGAGCTCATCAGAGTGCTTATTTTTTTTTTTTAAATTTCAACCTGTATTTCGGCACTTTGAGTCTTGAGCTTTATGTGTGTAGCTTCAGTGACCGTGTTGGTCTCTGAGCGCTGCTCTGACCTGCACTCAGACTAGCCTGAACGCATCATGCATGGACACTGCTCTGCTAACAGGTTTTTTTCTTGAGGACCATTAACCAAGCATTGGATTTTCACTGCTTTTGCATACTTTTTCTTGTTTTGAGTTCATGATGTATTGTCAGTTTATTGATCTTTGTCACATACACACAGCTACAACATGCTGATTGTTCCTGCATCATCCCTCCCACAAAACCGGAGAAGTTCTGCATCATGTTTAACATGATTTCTTGAGGACACTACAACAGTCCAATCTCCGGACCACTATGTGCCGGCTCAGAATTCACCAGTGGATTCTGACACAATCAATGTGCATCCAGTGGTGTTCAAAACTGACCTGTGACCTGCAATATGTTTCACTCCTGCTTTTTCACACACTACTATTTGTAGCTGGGCTGAAATTGTATGTATATAATGCATTACAGTGTATAAATGCACACGCTGTGCCTGCTAGATGAGTGACTGTAACATTTAAATACCACAATACAAACACACACACACACACGCAAAAGCCTTTTCAATTAATCATGGTGTCCTTTGGCCCTATCTACCAAATGCTAACATAATGGCACTGAGTGATAAACCACTTCCATTTTCACTCTAAGCCTGTTTAGTGGAGTTTGTGAGGAAAGAAAGGACGGAGCGACGGGGGAAAAAGAGAGATTGTGATTGAGTGAGAGAATAAGAGAGGAGAGGCAAAGAATAGGGGATCAGGAGAGGTGAGACACTGAGGAAAAGCATGTTTGTATTGCTGAGAGAAGGGATATTAGATACAAATTATTCATGTGCTTACGCCAATCTCCATCTCATGAGAAGGGTCCATTTTAACCAGGAAGACAGATCAAGACAGAAACAGAGAAAAGAGGAGAGTGAGGAGCGTGCTGAGCAAAATTAGGAAATGGAAAAGCAGAGTCGCCATGTATCGTGAAAATTTCCATTAAATTTTAAGCATGCAATTGTTGCTGAAATTAAATGAAATAAAAATTGACAAAATGTATACACAGTGCAATTGATATGATCATATCATGGCTGTCAAAACAAACTTGTACTAACAGTCTTTTTAAACAACCATAAAAAACAACAGAACTCAGCCACAGAGACATAAAATCACATTTTGAGCCTCTGACTAAAGGAAACCTACACCATGTCTTTGCTAAGTGGTTGTGTGTCCGTCTATGAGCGAGTAATAAAAGCCTATCAGCACACGCCATTATTTCCCATCTGAGTCGGATCGAAACATTAACAACGTACTGGAAGGATCCTAAAACTACTCATAAAAACTTGTTTTCGCATATCTAAATTACTAAGCAGGGCTCTATGAGCATTTCATCCAGTGTGCAACTGTAAAAAATGATTTGGGCACATCGGTGCCAGTGTCTGCAGGTTCTGACACCTGGATTAGCGGAGCTCCCAATGAGTTGTGTCTTATCTCGTCTTCAAGTTATAGCTGCAGGTTTTGAACATTAATTAGGCTGCCACTCAAAACTCCTTCTGTTCTCTCACCCTACAGATTGCAGCTGAATCCTTTGAGTTGTAGTTATTCATAACTTTAGTAGCCTGAAAAGTTGGACACTAAACTAAATGGACTCAATGAGAGATTTGATACTGAATTCAGACTGGATGAAAAGCTATCAGATCCCATCTGCACTAGAATTAGTAGCCTCTGTGTTGTTTGAAAAGGGATGTTTTAATGACACACAATGCATCCCTGTCCTTTGTTAGGTCCCACGCAAATAGCAATTATTTACTAAGCGATTAGTTAAATCAGCTTTTCTTGCGTCATGCGTTAAAAATCAGGTATCATTTCTTCAAAAAACGACGTGCCCCTAACATTTGTCTGTGCCCCTAATTTGAAATGTAAGTATAGAACCCTGCAAGTAAGGAGCTACTCAAGCCTTTAGTTTCTACTGTATGGACAGTATACAGGCGTTGTGGTGATTCTCTACAGTGTTGTGCGAAGGTCCAGGCAAGTCACTTTAATGGCCCATTCACTACAACACTTAACATATTTGTTCCCTTATAGCTGGGTTGTACAGCTCTGGATTGGCATTTACATGATTGGCCACCGCAGTGACGTCAGGCTGCATTTCTCCAAAAGTGCAAAACCCTAACTGTAACTCTAACCCAAATGCACTACTCCCATTCAGGATGTAAGGAAAAAATTGAATGATTGCAGCCATGTGGTGTTTTGTGTTTAGATCGGAGGTTTGTTTCCACTGATGCAACAGATGATCAAAAACTCTCAGACTCTCTCTTCCGCTCAGTGTTGCTTTTAAACAAGCCCTCATCAGGGTAGTATACAACGTGATCTAACCTTACCCGAACATAACCAAACAGTTTCAGTTATCTAACCCCCATTTGGAAGACCCCACCCTGTCTCTAAAGGACCAGATACACCAAACATATCAAAGTACTATAAGCAATGAAGGCCAACTGTTGTCGTCTAATGTCGCCTTTGTCTTGGCCAAAAAGTTGCACTTGAACACACCGCAAAGACGACAGCCGATGGCCTGCTACCAGGTATGTTCTGGGCCTGCGTGAGATGAAATAACTCCACACCAGCAGGCGGTGGTAGTCCGTATTCACCATTCAAAAAGGGAAACCAGAAGGCCGAGGACGGCAGATATAAAAGCTGTTGTTATGACACATACCTGAAAGAAAACAGTGCTAGCCGACCATTTTCACACCACTCTTGTTCACCACTTAGCTTCATGTCGTTGTGAAGATATTTGTGTATTAGAACAATCAGATGAGATGAATATGAAAAATGAGAAGAGTCTTCTGTGTGACCCTTGTATCCTTGATATTATATGACCACAGGTGAGGGCTGGAAGGCAGAGTTTATCACCTGGTAAAGTGAGAGATTAGCCTTTAGACTCAGCTCTTTTTTTGTCATGAGAACCAAGTACAATGACCCCAACAGTTTTGAAGGTGCATTGATCCTCTATCCTACCCACACTCATGAACAAGATGCCAACATATCAATGATGAGAAATGTGGGCTGTCACTACCACGGTCGCTACGATATTCAGGGCACTTCCTGCATATGTCTATGGCATTTTACACTACATAAATTAGCCTAGTGGCTGGTGGACTTTAGTGAGTTTATTACCTTGCTCAGCATAACTCTTCCACTCTGACTTGGTTTAACGTTGAGCCGCTGCATCTCCCGACAGATCAACACAACGGTTGAATTTGAGTCCACATGCTTGTTTTATCAAGTCAGCGTTGTTGAATCAGAGCAGCTGATATTAGTAGCAACAAGCTGGCTGAGTGCCGACTGCCATCTCGCTGCTCACACTGACTGTGGCCGAAGCTCCGCCTCCGACCTCCATGACAAACGGCAATCAGACGAGAGAGACAGGTGACAGAAACAAACGCCACAACAGTAAATGGCAATAAAAATGTATTTTTTTAGATCAGCACACTTGTAATGCACTGCAGAAGGATTTATGTTAATGTTGTAACGATTATGTACTGAAATGGGTCACACAGATACTGGTATTAAAAAGATGCAGTTTTTATATTTTAATTCTAATTTATGAAACACTTTCTAAATAAAAAAAAAAAAAAAAGTCTTTACTAATCAAGACTTCATAGTCTAACATTGGCTTGTTTGACATCGAAAGTCAAAACGAGTCACGGACTTGGAGAATCGTGACACCCCAGTTAAAGCTGTAGGTGAATCTTGATTGGTAATAGCGAGTGAACGAGAGGTGCCTGGAGAGACAGAGGCACGCGCCAGCTCAGCTGACAGATGTGAAACCAAAACCATGTTAACATCCAGGAAACAGGGAGGTGGAGAGATGGACAGACAGAGACGGATGAGAAAGCTAAGATAAGTTGGCGTTGAAGGGCAAATGCAGCAGGCAGCTGATCAATGGGAGATGACTAATAAAGACCCGCTTCACACACAGCATATCAGAGTGTGTTTGTGTGTCGGTGTGCTTCTGTCTGTTAGTGGAGACGATGCTGTCCACCGAGGTCTCATTGTGATATTGTGTTTTGATGTGTGTGTGTGTGTGTGTGTGTGTGGAGGGAATCAGATGTGTGTGTTTCCCTCATGGAGTTAGTGGTATACAGTGTGTGTCTTCCAGAAGAAACTACTCACTCTTTATTAATGAGAGCTGCATAGATTTGTCAGGTTACATTACACACACACAAGCACACACACAGAATACAAAACTACATTATGCAAGTTAGTAGTGTATCCCCCCCCTCTCTCTCCCCCCTCGCACATGCTCTCTCTCTCTCTCTCTCTCTCCATCCCTCATGCATGCACCCTCTCTCTCTCCCCCTCACTCGCTCACTCTCTCTCTCTCCCCCTCACTCGCTCGCTCTCTCTCTCTCTCTCTCTCCCTCGCTCTCTCTCTCTCCCCCCCTCGCTCTCTCTCTCTCCCCCCCTCGCTCTCTCCATCCCTCATGCACACCCTCTCTCTCCCCCCTCACTCGCTCACTCTCTCTCTCTCCCCCTCCACTCGCTCACTCTCTCTCTCTCCCCCTCACTCGCTCACTCTCTCTCTCTCCCCCCTCACTCGCTCACTCTCTCTCTCTCTCTCTCTCTCTCTCTCTCTCTCTCTCTCTCTCTCTCTCTCTCTCTCTCTCTCTCTCTCTCTCGCTCTCTCTCTCTCCCCCCCTCGCTCGCTCTCTCTCTCTCCCCCCCCTCGCTCGCTCTCTCTCTCTCTCTCTGGAGAAAGAAGTGCTCTAGTGGTTCTTCCAGCTTTAGAGTCAGCTGAATAATTCAAACAATTAATGGCAGTTAAGGCCCCATCTCTCTCTCTCTCTCTCTCTCTCTCTCTCATTTTGTTCCATATATTCATCTTCTCTCTCTTGTCTTCAATCACTCTCTCCTCCAGTCATCCTTTATTCCTCCTCCTCTGCCTCCCTTTGTCAAGGATAAGGATTTTTTTTATTTTTTTTTGTAGTTGTCTTTTATATTTCTAGAAACAGCAGTCTTCTATATTTTGTATTTATGTTAAACAAAGACCGTGGAGAGACAAACAACTGTCTGTTTGATAGCTTATGAAAAGTTATTCCTCATTTTTTGTCCATTTTCCTGTGAATGTTGAGCAACACTTCAATTTCCACTCATTGCATGCACAGTCTTTCAAAATAAGCTTTGTCTTCACAGGAAGCAACTTGGTTAGGTTTTGGAAAAGATTGTGGTTTGGGTAAGGGTATAAAAAAAAATAGATAATATGATACTATATCGATTCCCAAAAACACAATGCTGATTTTTAATTAACTTCTTAAAAATTTGACAGCTGAGGTCTTGTTAATCTTTCAGAGGTTGTAGTTGGCTCATTTTTAAAGCTAGAGTAAAGATACCGGCATCATAAGTCAAAAGCCAAAAAGTTATGCTAAATTTTGGCAAATAAAAACGAGCATGGCAATTTTTCAAAGATGTCTCTTGACCTCTGACCTCAAGATATGTGAATGAAAATGAGTTATATGGGTAGAACATGGTTACTTTATGTGGCTATAATAATTATTCCATATAAGTCATCAGGCTTTGGCTAAAAAAAGGAAAGAAAATGCTTGAGCTTCAGCAGAAACAGACAAATCTTTTTCATCAGAGTGGTGTGATTGATGCCACGGTCTATTTTTCTTGAAATGTTCTTCAGCGGCTTGACTTCAGGGGTTCAGGGGTCAGGAATTGCATTTTGTACAGGCGAGAGTTAAGGGCAGCTGTCAGACTAAAATCCCAAATTGGAGATACAAGTGAACAGTGGATAACGCTGGTGTTGGATCTATGTTTATTCGTTTAAACTCACCTTCGCCGTCCGTCTCTCTCTATCTACTGTATGGTGGCCCTGAAAGGTCGAACTTTGCCAGACTGCAGTGGCTGGCTGAAGCCTAATCAAGCGTGCCAGACTATTTCCCCAAACACACACACACACACACACACACACACACACACACACACACACACACACACACACACACACACACACACACACACACACACACAAGGTCCAGCTAAGCCATTTCCTGGTGTTGACACTTTGTCATTTGTTACACAGACATCTCCTCTCCTTCACTGGCCCGGCTGGACCACGGCCAGAGTTTGTTTTGTTGTGTCTGCTAGCTAAATAGCAAAAGAGACAGGGAGAAAATAGCAAGGAGGTGGAGAGAGGAGGAAGGGAGATAGAGAACCAGGGCAAGATATGAAACCATGTGTAGCAGTCTCTCCGGGATCGTGTGAGTTTTTGTGATTACTGCAGCCCTAAATCATTGAATGTGTAAAAGGTATCTCTTGTTCGTGTTATTTGGGAGAAATTGTGGTCACAAATTGTGTTTTTTATGACGTAAGTTGTTCTTCTTGCCTTGTCACAACACTTGAAGAAAAATTAAAATTAAAAATAATGCACTGTAATTCATGAACCTGGAGGTATAAAGAGCGATGAATTAAACCCCCCCGGAGAGCTGTTCGTGTTCTGTGTGAAAGCAGAAGTCGTGTTTATTAGGTTGGTCCGTACACTTTCATCCTCCTCCTCGTGTTTTTTTTTATATTGAGATAAGCTTCTCTAGCGACAGAGCATCATACACATTCATTCAAACTTGACAGAAACAAATAAAACTCACCAAAACCATCGCGTTCGTCTTTTCATCACCAAGTCTTGGTTGAAATAAACTCTTATCTCACTGAGTTAGATGTGAAAATATGCCGCCTTTACATGTTGTTTCCCCCACCGTGTCTCTTTCTGCCCGCTGAGCAGCTTTCGGTCTTCAGAGGCAGACCATCGCTCACTGAATTGGCCTATCATTGATGATATTTTTAAAAGACCCTCTCACCTGCCTTCCTGCTTTATGGCGCTTGCTGCACGCAGATCCAGATTTCAGACGAGACCGGCAGTCCACTTCCATGTTTTGACTGACTGACTGTGTTGATTGGAGTTGTTTTCTTTTTACTTGACTTTGGCTCATTCAGTGGCTCTGAATTGGACTATTTCTGTGCAGTGATTGATAAAAATGGCCTCTATTCTTCCAGTTTGACAAGTTGTATTGTGGAAATACTATGAGGATGTGAAATCGTTGCAGGGTGTCACTACTATTACTGTGATTTGTTCGGTTGCTATGAATTCCTGAAGGAAGTGGTTCAGGGTCTTGTGTGAGTTGTAGTTATTTTTTTAAAATGGAATTAAAATGGGATAGATGTAATAAAAATATGGAGGGATGTTGGGCATTGATATTGTTACAAGCTCAATAACAGGAGAGAAACTAGAGTGTGTTATACAGTAGATACATAGATGGGTTGTTGAATTGCCTTGATTGTCACCAGACCCGGTCTTGTTATTTTCAACCAAAAGATAAAGCGGTGGTAAGGGAGGGAGGCGATGAAGGGAAGATGGAAGACAAGGAGATAAAGTGGGACTTAGGAGAGAAAAGAAGGAAGGAGAGCAAAAGATGAGTGGGCAAGTGATGCATGAAGAAAGGGTTGGAGGAGGCAATGGGGAGGGCTAAAGAAAGGGGAATGGATGAAGTGAGGTGCAGATGAAGTAAATGAGGGAGGGAAAGGATAGAAGCCTGTATGGCAGAGAGACACGGTCCATCATGCACCCTGTCTCGCTGTGAAAAGAGGAAGGACAAAGTTTAACCAGGATTTATCGCCTGTGTCTAGTCACTGGAATAAGGCTTGAGATATAGATCATTATGGAGGACACATATAGACTCGCATGCACCTGAGCTGGGGTCAGTTTCTTTTCCACTGGAGCTGGTCCTGCTAAAACTGTGTGAGCTAGTGATAGATGGAGTACCAACTAGTGTCAGTCGTATGTGCTGTTGATCTAAAAAGACGATTTGAAAGACGCGTTATCCTCATTAAAGTCTTTAAGGTGTTAATGTTCTCAAAAAAAGTCACTATTTTCTACTTTAGGTTGCTTTATTCAAACTTAATACAAAATAGGAGGTGATTTTAGTCAGAATAAGACTAAATTTTTTCTTGTATTTGCATTATTATTCCAAATATGAAAATATTGGGAATTTAATATTGGTCATGTAAACAGCATAATTCTCAGCATAAACAGGCCTCATTCCCAAAGGAGCATTTTCTGATGAACTGACGTGTGATCTGTTGATATGATTCAGGTTTTACGAGCATTATGTGGAAATGTATACAGCACATTCAGAACATGCATCTCAATCAGGGTTTTACAGGAATTTGTGCCACACAGCCTCTTGCCTGTTTACGGTCAGCTCTGTGTGTTGAACACCAACCAGAGAGCCAACAGTGCCCAAAAGAGAGACACCCTACTTCTAAACATTCAACAGCTCTGGATCTGTGGAAACATCCACCACTGTCTCACAGCACTTCACAGAATAGTCCCAAAATTTAATTTATTTGAATGCTCAGACACAAATTTTCTTTCCTTTTTTTAAATTTTTTTGTTGTGATGCTCAGCACAGCGTTATCCTAGGAATGTCCAGCAATACATGATGTACGTGTTAATTTCCGATCCAGTCTTTTCAAAATAAAATAACTGGTTTCACATGGGACACATGCGCTGGTCTCCTGGGTGAAAGTATTTTTTGACCCACCCCTTCACCCCAGCTTAGCTCCCTCTGCAGCGTTCACAGCTCTCTATGTTTCCTAGTTCAAAAATCACAGATTACAGTAAATAGTTGATTTTGTGCTGACCATCATGAAAAACTGAGAATTTTGTGTATATCTACACAAATCATTAAATTAAATTTTGTGACTGTTTCACAAACTGCTTTGCGACTGGGCTGAAATATCACGACACTGATCTTTTCAAGAAAGTGTTTGAAGGACTGAAAGTGAGGCTGTGTTTGCAGTCAAATAAGTCCGGTATCGCTTACGTTAATCAGAGAATGCACTGCTGCATGTAAACAAGAATATTAGTGGACTATTCACGTTCATTAGCCATATATAGAGTTTAGTAGGATTATTGTTGTTTTCAAAAAAGGGCAAAACAATGATAATTGTGTACAATACACAATCATATGAAAGTATTTTCCTGTATTTTTGGGTCTGCTGGCATTGAACAAGATGTGTGGATAAACCACTTGGCCAAGTGATGGCTCACATTGTACAAGAGGTTGTGAGACTGCTGTAACGATCCGTTCTGACGGTTACTTGGATGAAGACCTCATCAGACCTCCATCAGCCAGCCACCTCATCAGATATGGAAAGGCAGCTAAGAGAAACAGTTCATGTTCACACCATCATTAGATTTGGTCTTTGAATAACACATGCACTGTTTAATATTCATTGAAGTAATTTAGGAATTGTAAAATATTAATGAAAACATCAACAGGATTTGGGCAATAAATTAATAATTATTGCAAAATAAAAACATACCAAATTTATTTGCTGCAATTTGGGCTTTTGCTTGGAATGGTCTCTTTTCTAGTTCTGTCCTTCATATAATGCTGCAGATTTCAGAGTCAACATAAAAACAAATGGACCGTCCAATATTCACGTTTGTTTAAGAGTTTGATAATGTATCCTAAACTATACCAAACTCCTACAGATACCTCAGGTAACAAGTCAGGTAACAAACCTGGCCTATAGCTATGTTCATCAATAGTTTGTATGACTTTGAAACAGGAGTAATCAATCATCATCCGACTCAATTATTTAAAACTATTTCTGACCATATCTAAATAAACAACGCAATATGTTTGCAGTATTTCCAGGATTGCTGACAAGGTAGATAAAAAGTCTCTAGAGTGATAATTTGTCTTAATATCCCTGGGGAATATAAAGTTGAGATGAAATGGGGAAAAAAAAATGTCTTTTAACCCTTGTACATCACATTCCCAGTCCTATTGTACATATTTAACAATATATGCAAAAGAAACATTTCAACAATAGTATCACAACATCGATCCGTCAATCAATCTGCAACAACCGCCTACCTCTTAGTGGACCAACGAAATGCAAAGGATTTGATTTAAATCCCTCTGGTAACTGTACACCACTCAAACGTTCTGTTTCACTGGAGAATATTCACAGTACAGAAGCTAAAGACTATCTAGCTTCCGTTTCACTGGTACTTTAAAGATACCGTATCAATATGGTTCCATAGCTATTTAAAGACGCCTACATGTGGCAGGACAGAAGACTGACTGTATGTATGCACATATAAATGGTGGCTTTCTTGTGTCTAAGTGGAAAATCTGATTATTGCATGTCCTAGATGCACACTGGAAGGCAATGCAAGATTGACCTTATTCCCATGGTGGTGGACATTTTCAGCCTCATCACATGGGACAGAAAACTCTACCCAGAAAGACATGTACAAGCTCTGGACACTGAAAAATGGATGTTGGAATCACAGCACACTAGCTCACCGACAGGTAGGGAGGATGTGTCTGAAGTTTAAGTAGTCACAGAAGGGACTGTGTCGTCATACCCTGCTGCAGAAGCACTTCTAAATTAGGGTTTGTCCTATTCTTGCATTAAAACATCTCTATATGCAGTTGTAGCCGAACGCCCCTGATATGCTAGTCTTCAGATTGATAGGCTTCAGGCGGCATCCTAAACCCTGCCTATCAGGTCCTCCAGATCATAGGTTATGTTGTTTTCCTTTTTCAAATTTATTATTTTTATTTCTCGTTTTATTTTGACAGCACTAACCTCCCTCTCATTTCAGATCACCTCACTTCCTGCCCTCGTGTGCTCCCACACCCACTGACCTTTTTCGTCGCTCACAGGTGTTCCGATTGTCTGCCCCGCCCCTGATTGTGTCCACCTGTGTATAGTTAATCACTCCCTTCCTCACATTGCCAGTTTGTAATTGATCCTCACAGTGATGTTCGTCCTCATGTTTCCTCCTAGTGTTTTCCTCTCTGTGTTCCTGAACCTCTGCCTGTTTTTTGACCCTGCCTTTTGCTTGCCGTTTTTTGATTTGGTTGCCTGTTGGACTGATTACCCGTGTACCCACTTCTGCTCCAGTAAAGACTGAGACTATTGATCTTCTACCTTGTTTGAATCTGTGCCCTGCTTTTGAGTCCTGTGTTTCCCTGAACCAGACGTCACACTGCCTTAACTGTTAGCACTTACTAACTGTTAGCACTTACTTAATACTTAACAAGTATTGCAACATTATCTTTTGCGATACTGTATTGATCTCCAAAACAAAGTTATTGCCTCATACGATACTAGAAACCCCAAGGAATCCATTGGTACCAACCATGTCATATTTGCATCTTTAGAATGAGCTGTAATAATGCTCCAAACTTAAGCTAAATTTTGGTGAAGAAAATCTGGTATGGCCATTTTCAAAGGGGTCTCTTGACCTCTGACCTACAGATATGTGAATGTAAATGGGTTCTATAGGTACCCACCAGTCTCTTTATGATAATCACATGCAGTTTGGGGCAAGAAACATGCATTTTGTATGTGAAACAAACGGATCTAATGAGACCAATTGTATTCATGTGTGATGTTTGTCCCTGGAGTAGTCATTTCACATAGCGATATGACTCAGATTATACATATGGTGGTGTTTGCTTATGACAGTATCCCAAAAAATAGATTAAAAAAACATATCACCTTGCTTACAGTACTGCCATATATTGCAATGTATTGAATCATTACTCCTGTATCATGATGTGTCATATCAGATTTTTGGCAATACTCAGTCCTAATAGGTAACTCTCAATGGCTGTCAGCTGCCTGAAGCTGTTTAGCTTGTTGCTAAAATCATTAAGCATCATACGCCACAGCTTACCAGCCTACAAACCCCAAAGTTTTACATCACCATCCAAGCTGATGATATCCAGCATGCTCTTGTGGGACATTCGACATTTACATTCCCAGCCAAGTATTGCATACTTATGTTTCCTTTACAAAATGGTGTAGGAACTAGTTTTAGAGCTCAACAACTGCTCTTTAATTAGCGTATGAGTTGTTCCACCTACATTTACATAAAGCGTAATGTCGCTCAGCTTCAACCTGTGGTCCCTTGAGTTGCCTTTGTGTCTGGAGTCAATACAATGTGAAACTAAAGGGTAAAAATGTTCACAACGCCATAGTTTCGCAGTGAAAATAATATTTGGTGACAGAAAGTGAGACTTTGTTGAGAGGCACCACAGCAATGAGTGAATGGCAATTTCAGTGAGATGAGGACCAGCGAAAGCCACTGTCGATGGGTTCAGTATGTTAAGGAGTGTACATCAGACTCCATTATCATTATGGTGATTCACAACAGATGGCTCTGGAGAAACAGAAAGAGGGAGGTAGAAGAGTGAGAGATGCACAGCGGATGAGGAAGTATGGAAGTTAAACAGAAAGAGAGAGGTGGAGGGAAATGGAGGTAGAGAGAGAAAGAGGATGTCTAGACTGCAGAGAGAGTGTTGCTCTGTGGGAGGGTTTCTGATTGTAATGACTGCAGTAAGGTTACAGGTCTAATTAGTGGCAGAGCTGCACAATCAGGCACCATTACTGTACAAATACTTTGGATAAAGTCAGCAAGGTTAAGAAGTTCTCCATGTCTTTAGCTGCATCAGAGTCTGGTTTTCATTATGCCTTGTCATTTTATTTCATTTGTGGCTCTGACTGCATGTATAAAGTTAAGCAGCAACTTCCCTCACATTCTGAGAAAGGTCTTATTCCATTTGAGATGTTTACGCTGTCCTTGATATGCCCTGAGTTTGAATATCCATTTTGCAATGAAAAAAAAACAAAAAAAAAAAAAACGAATTAACAGCTATTATTTTAGCTGTCTGTTTCTTCTAATACAAAATGCTGAATCTAACAGTAATCTGTGCAATGTTCACAGACTACATGCTGTGTAAATAAATATGTTCAGGCTGTTCTCTACACTGTTTGTAGCTAAAACTATGAAAAGTATTGCCCTGTAATTTGTATATATACCCCACAAAATCAAAACATAAGTTATAATTGTGAAGCAGGGAGTATAAAGAGCACCAGATGCCATGCAGGGAGGACGTGTGGGGTTAGGATGGATGGATGGGTCAAAATAAACACTGGACTTTCACCCAGGAAACAGGTGTGAAACAGAAGTCAATGATGATTTGTCATGTAACTTCTATACTTGAGTTACACCACTTCCGTAGTTATTTTAACCCAAGCCACAATCTTTTCCTAAAGTGGTTTTGTTACCTTAAAGTAGTTTCCTGTGAAGACAGACATTTATTTTGAAAACACTGGAGAAGAAATTGATAAGATGGAGTATGTTGTCTTCATACACACAGCAACAGTTTTGTTGAAGTAAAAGTCTTAAAATTTGCAGCATTGTAAATCATATTTTAGGTGTAAGCTACAGACCTTAACCTCTTATGATTTTTCACATTGCCTGTGGAGGGATACTGCACTGACTTTACACATTAAGCTCAATTTTATTAGTCAAGAGAAGCAGTTGTGAAAACAGCTGTATAATATCTTCCATGGCTGTCGAGGGAGCTTTTTCAACATTTAAAAAAAAAAAAAAAACCTGATGTTATCAAGGTTAATGTTTGTTAGGGTGACAAAAGGTCCCTTAAGCATAATGGATTTCATGTTTCCTCTACATTTTCCCACCACCAAGTTTTCTGCCTATAGGGTCATCATATCAGGGATGATTTGTTGCTGTGGACAAACAAAAAAGGCCTCTTACACTGCATAAAATATTTTTATTGAATATTTTAATATAAAAATTGTATTAGTTTATGAATAGAAATATCCAGTACATGTAAAGTCAGCCTCTGAGCCTTTTTTTATTCCTTCTCTTTCACTCTTTTTTATTCCTGACTTTGAGAGATTTTTTCTTTTCATACAGCCTTTTCCACAAAATCACAGACTTGAAGGGTAGACTGAGAGGAGCAAGTAATTCTTGCCAAATGAGACAGAAACAGCTGCACATCCCTGGCCTGATTTCCCTTCTGCACAGGTGAACTCAATTCTGACCGAGGTTATGACCGGTGACGGTAATCATACATCATTTGGTGGGTATGGACTGCTTTCAGGGAAGCTCCAATGAGGTCGAGAGGTCACTGGAGGGAGGTTTAATGAATGCCAAATTATCCTCTCTGCCACCGCCGCCCTCAGGGAGGCTGAAAGTGAAAGACACACACACACACACACACACACACACACACACACACACACACACTAATGACAACTGTGTCTGTTCCTCATTGTCCTCTCTGCTCTTTGCCCTGTGGGTTCAAACCTCGTGCATATAGTGCTGCTCCTGTTGTGTTTCAGTTATGAAGGCTTTGTTTGTATGTGTGTATGGTTCTGGTTAGGTAGGAGTCCTGCAGGGGTTAATCAGAGGAAGCACAAGGGATGCTCTGATTTATTAAGAAATGTGTTTAGCAGGTTGATAAAAATCAAGAAATACAAAGATGTGAATGATCTGAATGACATTGCAGAGGGCTGACAGGATTCAGGTCAGGTAGAGTCTAGAGCTCATAAAGCTCAACAAAATGTCTTGGCTAGTCTTTCCCACAATCTCCAACTCTGGTTTGGCCAAAATAAACCCTGATTTCACCCAGTTAGTTACAGATTTCTAACTCACTATCTAATACAGACCTGGCCATTATACGGCCCTCGTGATGGTTCTGCCCAGCCTGGGAGGTCTCAGATAAACCACACAATTTTACGAAGCTAAAAACAGTAAAGAAAATAGTTTGTATTTTGAAACATTCGTGTATCATTATTGTGCTTCTTCCTGTCACATTGACAAATTGTGAGAGATGTTTTTCAAAGACACTTTTTCGCCAAGGTTGGTGGTAAAGCTGCGTGGTTTGTTTGGAATGAAGCTTTCACTGTATTCGAAGAATACAACCTGAGCCGTCACTTAGAGACAAAACGTGTGTTAAAATACAGAAATCTGAGAACATGATGATGGTGGGGATAGCCGAGTGGCTGCTAGCTAAGCTACAAAAGCAGCAAGGACTTTTTACAAAGCTGCATGCAACAGAAAAAAATGTAAGTGTTAACGTTAAGTTAAATGTTTTGTGTGATTTTCACTATAATAATGTTGAAGAATAAGTGCACGGTTTCATAATATATAATTTAACTCACACCTGAGAGAATGTGTTGCCCCCAGAAACAATCCGGGTTTCTCATGTGGCCCCTCAGAGGAAAAAAAAAACATTTGGTTGGAAAACTGCTGTACTTCCTTGTGTGTTAATTTCTCATCTAACCTCAAGAACAGCTCAGCGCTAGCCTGTCGTTTCTGGTTAGGATGTTAAGAAGCAACTGCAGGATGATAAATCCTGCAACAGCCTCAGATTTAGTGCCACTGTAAACTGTCACACAGGTCTCATTAATTGAGAATTAATGCTTTTCTACAAACCCGAGTTTCTCTGTACATTGTGAATAGATTATGAATGAAAGTGACTGACTTCAGGCATGGCTGCAGCTGGCATGACTTGATCCCATACAAGGATTTCTTTTTGATGTAATATGATGTCTGTGCCTTGGCTAGCTCAGCATATTTCATTATTCACTTCTTATTTCATCATTTTATGTTTCAGCAGCAGCAGTAGAACAGAAAGCTATATTCCTTTTGTGCTGTTTAAAACACTGAACTGAAATTTATTTGGTCACAAATATCTAAGTACAGATTTATTTTCTTGTTTGACTTGTTGATGGAGTATAAGCAGCATTTATAATCCACTGTAACTCCGCTGGGAGGTATAATTCATTTAAACATTGTAAATGTAAATAGATTAATCTCAAAATCAGGGATATAGTCAATGCAAAGTACAATGCAAATGTTGTATAAATGCATTTGGAAAGGAGCATAAAAGAGGTGATTAACAGTCATCACAGGCTGGAGGTTTGACATTCTTCATGTTCTGATTCAGATCTGAACAAGACGCAAAATGGATGAAAAAACATTCATTTTATTTTTTTAGCTGAAGAGTGCATTGCTGTGTTCATGTAGATGATGTACTGAAGGCATATATGGTTAATTATTAAGGCAAACCATGTTTTTGCTTGGTACATTATAAGAGGCAAAGTTGCTGCTCAGTGTTCTGTATTGATTCACCAGCTTCCACTCCTGTAGCAATATCTCAATATATATGTCCATAATATAAAACCACAGTCCAACCAACCCTGGAATGGATTAGCTCACCACAGCATCCAAGACAGGAAAACATCCCAACATTACAACTAGCACTTCTTGTGACCTTTTCAAAATATCCATTTAATTTACTCTCTGTCACACTCCTTTATTTCACCTTGTCAGTGAAGCTTTATGGGACGTTTCCATTAAGAAGCCTTGACATTTGATGTCAGTTGCAGCTAATCGCTGAGCAGCATTAAAAAGTTTCTGCAGACTGTTAGCAAAGCTCTCACAGTCAGACAGGTAATTAGATAAGCAGACAACTTTGCGAGAACAGTGTGAACAGGTGTTTTTGTGTCCTGGGCACAGATGTAAGCAGTTAATGACGTTCAGATATCAGATGTGCTCTGTGAGACGTGCAGAGTTCATGCTGTGTGTAATCCACGGCTTCTCATTTCAGTACATTGCACCAGTAGAAACACAACCGTCTCTCAGGAGAGGGAGGAGGAGGAGATATTTAACAACATTCCTTCTTTAGAAAAGGACATAAGGGCACGGCGGTTTTTTTTTCATGAGGGAACAAAACTCATATTTTTAAAGTTTCAATAGTTTCTCAGTGTTTCAAGTATTACCATTTCCTGAAACCAACCCTGCATTGAAAAGTAACGCGAACCCCTGCCTGTATGGCATGGAGAGATATAAATAGCATTATCCTATAATCGGTGTATTTAGTCAGACTGATCTGATAGATATACCTACGAAAAGTAAATGCACTGTAATTTGTGTAAATCCCACAAAATCAATTTATAAACCACATCACCGTCAACCAGGAAATATAGTATAAATAGAGGCCAGCGCTGTGTAGGGAGGAGTTTTGGGGTAGATTGGTGGGTCAAAGAATATCAGACTTTGGCCCAAGAGAGTGGTGTTTGTGTCCCATAACATGTAACTGAGTAATGCCAGAGTGATTTTAAGCCAAAACAAAATCTTTTCCTAAACCTAAGTAGTTTTGTTGCCTTAACCAACCAAATCTTAACCAAGACAATCTTTTCTTAAGCCTATTTGTTTATTGCCTAAACCTGAAGAAGCGGTTTCCTGTGAAAACGGAAGTTTATTTTGAAAAGACTGTATGCATGTAACAAATAGAAAGTGACACGTGTTGCTGGACATTTGTAGGACAATGAACAAAAAAAAAAAAAAAAAGGATAACTTTTCTGCAAGATATTGTAGCTTGTGTATGAGAATAAGCTGATTTAGTGTACCTGCTCTACAAAGTACACAGGCACACTAATTGTACTACTAGCAGTACTATTCACACCAGTAAACAAATATGGGAGATTTTTCACGTGATTTCAGTCTTTTTTTTTTTTTAAACTCCATCTATACAAATAACATGCCTTCTTCCTCAGCAAAGTCCTCTGATGGTTTAGAAAAAATCTCAGTCTCCTCTTTATCACTTTGTCTCCTCTTATTTTTCCACTGTTTTTTTTTTTTTTTTTTTTTTTTTTCTTCGACTCACTTCCTTTCACATCCTACAGTTCAATTTTGTTCTACAAACAAACTAAAATTTTTGTTGAAAAACCAAAATGCTCTTACGAAACCATTCACCACAACATGACTGTGCTTCCATGGAACAGTTCACCATTAGCTTTTACAATAAAACCTCATGACTCAACCACTGGGCCTCAGATTTGAGCCAAATAGTTGAATCATCACTTCACTTGTTATGTGTTGGATAAACATTGGACTTGTACTTAAGAGGTAGAAAACTTTAAAGTGGCATCCAAGAGAGCGGGGACTTAAAGATAATGTTTGATATTCAGGTACTATCACTCCTTATGCAGAGCTGATTGGTTCCGGTTATAACCCCAGGAAACACTCGTTAGCGATGAGGTCGAACATTGAACAGACTCAAGAGTTTTTATTTTCAGAGACCAGGTGAAATGTGACCAAAGTTACCACAAAAACTATTCTTAAAAAACAAACAAAAAAAAAAACCTAACACTCAATTACCCAATATTAAGTAAACTGGTGAGCCGGCAAAAAAGAACAAAAGAAGTGAAGCCACCTCAGCCCAGCCCTTACAGGGCCGTCGGGACCAGGTGCTTCCCTCTACCCCTACACAACATATCCCCCAACCTAAACCCTAACAAACAAATAAACCACGAAAACTAGACCACCGGACCCACCACAAAAGATAAAGGACTATAACCCAACAAACTACAAGTGGTCACATTACCACTGATGTTTCTGTGGCTGCTGCCAGACCAGAGTGAAAAGAAAGAGTGAGCGCACATCCCCTCCCCCTCTTTATTGCTTCTTAATCACCTGAGCAGCCACACCTGGTGAGAAAACCACAGAACAGGAACGAGGCATCAGGATCAGCATGATCAGAGGGGGAGGAGCAGATGACCCTGTTAAGCCTTTTAAGAGAGAGAGAGAGAGAAAAAAGAAAAGAAAAGTCAGTAGTCTATTAATGTTGGCTGATTAGTGATGAACAACATTGCAATAAGGTGGTGAAATATCTCATAGCTCCACACTAGATAGTCTGTTTAATATCCCTTCCTGGACAACTTTAGTGCTGTAGTTAGATCAATGGGAACAAAAGCTGAAGGCTACAATCTAAATTTTCCCGTCTCCCTCTACCAGACAAATCGCTGATATCAGCTGGAGTTGGTGGGAGAACAGATATTGTATTTAAAATGCAAGTTTAAATGTAATTGATCAGAGTTGAACTCAGTTCTCACAGAGATAAACAACAAACCACCACCAGGTTTCCAAGAGGACTGACTTTTTCCAGAGTTTTAAAAAAAAAAATTTTTCCTTTTTTTTCCCCGGGGAATTCCTTTATAAAGATTAGCTGTCATAGACACTGCTGTTCGCTTACTGAAAAGACTGAAAACTTTCCAAATCAGCTACTTTATTCAGGGAAGTTTGAATGTTCTGTAGGCTGCCGCGATCAAACAGGTTAATCACCACAAAAGAAGAAGTGTTGTCCGCATTGGTCAGTGATTGGTGTATGAAGAAGGATGATTGACCTTTCACTAAGCTCGACCCCTCACTGCTACACAACAAGCTTTTCTGAGCTACCGTGGGGCCCACGCTGTCCCTAACTGCAGAAATATTATCATTTTTTTTTGGGATAAACCAAAAGCGGTTTCAGAAAGAAGCAGACACAAGGTCTACATTATGTGTTGAAGGATGCATCAGGGTATCAAACTGACTCAAAACAGACTCAAATCAAGTTGAAAAGATAAAGCTAGAAGCTAAAACCTACAGATCACAGTGTTAAAGCGAACCATCATCACCTGACGATCAAGACAGAAGACAATGAAATGAAGCCGTGTAGATCTTTTTTTAACTTACAGTGGTTAAAAACAAAAGCAGCATGTGTATAAATTCAGTATACCTTCAGTATAGTGTAGCACATAAGTGTTAATGCTAGATATGATGTGCTCACATACTCTGCTCATGTTAGCTTCACAGGGCTTTATGTAGAAACTAGGCCTGTCAGAGTTAACACAATAACAACATATTAATGCAAATTTGTTTTAACACTGCTAATTTCTTTGATGAATGAAAGCAAGTTGCGATTTTTATTTTGTGGCAGCTCAGTTTTCAAGTGAAAACCCTTTATCCTTGGGCTCAGTTTTAGAGCTACAGTGAAGATACTGGCATCATATTTAACTAGAACAAAAACAGAACCTCGGTAATCTATCGGTACCAACCAGGTCAGACTAGCTTGTCATGAAGGAGGCTAAATATGCTAAATTTTGGTGAGGAAAAACTGTCATAACCATTTTCAAAGGGGTCCCTTGACCTCTGACCTCCAGATGTGTGAATGTAAATGGGTTCTCTGGGTCCCCACCAGTCTCCCCTTTACAGACATGCCCACTTTCTGATAGTCCCAGTCAGTCTGGATCAAGTCATAGTCAAGTCAGCACTCTGACACACTGACAGCTGTTGTTGCCTGTTGAATTTGCTTTTTGAGGATATGTTTTTATGTTAGTACCTGTGAGGGTTTATGGACAATATTTATCATTGTTTTGTGTCATTATTTGATTTCCAATAATAAATACATACATTAGAAATTATATTCTACATATATAGTATACATTTACATAAAGCTAGCCTATTTGTTCACTCCCATGTCGATAAGAGTATTACGTATATGAAAAATCTCCCTTTAAAAGTAACAAATGTCACGATTACACAACATGTAACCATGACCAGCTCAAAAATCCACTAAACTAGACTGGATTTGAAAATGAAGAAAATCAGAAACTACTGCATGAGTCTATGGAGCAGAGCCGTATAGTTGTCAGACCCTGCTCGGAGCTGGCCGATGTTACACTATGATTGGCCAGTCTGTGTTTGACATCGTCATTGACATTGTCTCATTTAATTAGGAGAGCTAACAACACTGTGGGGGAAAAAAAAAATCTTGGACAGTCGATAGACTATGGTTGAAAACGGCAGTAAAATATTATTATTTGAATAACTTTTATCCTTGTGATGAAATGGCAGCGTGTTCAGTGTGTACTTAACCTCTTACCCACATGCATGTTGGAATATGATCACAACCATGAACAATACTGTATATTCAGTTTAGAGACACATGGCTGAGTTAATAACTCCCCAAATAAATGATTTGAACAAAAGTGTTAAATGCACTTTTAGACTGCAGATAATGTACTTTCTGATTATACCTGTACAAACTCCAGTGAAACTGGAAGCCTATTATGAAAGAAAAACAAAGGAGAACTCAAACGTCAATCGCAGTTCTGTTTTATGACCTAAAATTATAAGTCTCCATCCCGCCGTCTACACCAGTGACTGTAAGAGCGCTGGTTAACCAGTTGATTGATACGCAGAGACCGCCTCTCTCTCGCAACACACAAAAACACACACAGACACAGAAGGGAGGGCTGTCTGCTTCGGTCTGTCCTCCTTTTCCTCCTCCACAGCCACCACGTCTCTTTGTGTCATATTCCTGGGTTTCCAATGCGAACAGGCAGCCTGGTGGCAAACAGGGGCTTGGCCTGAACATACCTGCTGCTGCTACCAGCTATCTAACATGACAGCAGGCCACATAGGACGAAAGGTCAAACATGCATGTGGGTGCCTGAAAAGCTAGGAATAGATGTGTGTGTGTGTGTGTGTGTGTGTGTGTGTGTGTGTGTGTGGAGAGAGAGAGAGAGAGAGATAAAAGCACAAGATGAATAAACTGAGTGTGAAAAGAGGAAAATACTCCTGTTTATGAGAGGATGGCGAGGTGTGTGTGGACGGGTGTAAACATCTTGAGGCAATTTACATTCAACTTTTTGTGTTGCCAGTATTATTGAAGTCTTGTCTGTGTGTGTGTGTGTGTGTGCGCGTGTGTGTGTGTGTGTGTTTGAGGTCTTCAAAGCAGCTTGATTTTCCAGTTAATGACTGTTCACTTCAAAGCCACACACACACACACACACACACACACACACACACATAACAAACACACACACACACACACACATAAGCAAACACACACACACACACACACACGCCGGCTTACATGTCCCCATGTGTGTTACATCTCTTGTGCGTCTAAAAGCCACCACTGACATCTCTGGTGAACTCTCCAGCTGTGTGTTTGTATTCACGTGCCTTTATGCATGTGTGCATGCATATTGAATAAATGTTAGTAAGTAGCAAGTTAGTGCGTGTCTTCTTGTGTTTGTGTGTGTGTGTGTGTGTGTGTGAGACAGAGAGAGTGAGAGTCAGAGCGAGACAGATGCAGATGTTGCAGGACTGCTGAATCCACAATTCAAGCACGCACACACACACACACACACACACACACACACACATATTGTACAACAAGAATGATTTGTCATTCCAAGGGATGAAACAGATGTGTGTGTGTGTGTGTGTGTGTGTGTGTGTGCGTGTGTGTGTGTTAAACCTGTCAACAGACAGATGAGGAAACACTCACTGCTAAACACAGGACATTAATTCATGTGGACACTGTTCTCAGATGTCAGATCTTTTACTTAAGTAGTAAAAAGTCCTGCTTTCAAAACTTTACTTAAAAGTATTTGCATTAAAACATTTCTAAAATTACTAAATTTTACTTTGTAATTTACTGAAAATTATTAAGTAAAAGTACTCATTATGCTGAATGGCCCATTTTAGATTTATATTATTGGAGTACAATTATTGATGCTTTCATGTATATATACACATTCTTACTTCCAGCTCATCAAATGCCGCCACTTGGTCGGTGCCCCTCCACACTGGAGACCGACACACCAGGTACCCCGAGGACCAGGAGCAGCGGGTCAATATAGGCTGATTACATGCATAGTGTCCTTTCAAAATAAACTTCCATTTTCACAGGAAGTTGGGTTTAGGCAACACAAACTCTAAGATAAGGTTAGGAAACATCATGGTTGATGTTAACTTTACTAACTAACAACTTACGTGACTGACGATACCAATGAGTCATATGACTAAAGACTGACGCCACAAAATAAGTCAACGTTACTTTTAGTTCACACAGGACACAAACAGCAGTCTCTTGGTAGAAAGTCTTGCGTTAGATTGACCCATCCTCGAAATTACACTCTTTTATTACTGTTTGCATACTGTTTTTGCTAATTTAGGATTAATCCTTGATGATCCATCTCAAGGTTCACAGCAAAAACTAAAATTTACAAGATCATATTTAAACACATCATGATAATTTTATAATTTACCTTCGCCTAAGAGTCATTTTTACCCTTGAACGCATCATAATGTAACTTAATGGCACCTTTGCACCTTACCTCTGTTATCAAGCAGAACGGTGCTGCCCACCGGCTGCTACCAGCTAATTTTAGCTCTCTTCCTGCCAATTTTAACATGGATTTGTTGTTCACAGTGTAACATTATCAGAGAAATTTTCTGTTGTCCCCGGGAGGACAGGACAACAGTCTGAATCCGCGTAACTACGGCGCCTATCGTACGTACTGCAGACTTGGCTAAGTATCGCTTCTCATGACATCCCTGACTTTAATGTTGCAGCCGGTAAAGGTGCTACTAAATTGTGTTAACTAATTTATGTACTACTGGGTACCCTAATCCATAACAATATAACTGTATTAGTTGGTTATTTCTAATAATAAAATATGTAATAATCTGAATTGGCAAAGTAGCTATAAACTGCAGCCAGATGAAAGTAGTGCAGTAAAAAGTACAATATTTACCCTTGAAATGGAGTGAATTATAAAGTTACATAAAATGGAAAAAGAGAAGGGAAGAAGACAGATAATGAACTTAAATGAGAAGAGAGAAGAGGAGCTAACATAAAAGATGAGGTCTGAACCACTTCATTTTCTCTGTCTTTTTTAGACTCCCTGATTTCTAGCTCAGGGCCTCAGGGCCAGGAGGGTGTGTGCTCTCTCTCTCTCACACACACACACATGAACACACACTTTTTTGAAACACACACAGACACTTCCCTTCTTTCATACAGTCATTGCTGTGGTATGAATTATTAACTAATTGTTCTGGTTATATGAGCGGTATGCGATGCAGCATGTGTCCGGCTTATTGTCTGGCTAATGTTACGGCTTCAAAGCAGTCTTGAAATTCAGTAATGAGCTCATGCTCCCTTTGTAGCATCCCAGTTCGGTAATATCAATCTTCACACTGTTAAATCAGATACTTTCATGTAAACAAAGGCAGAGTTTTAGGTTAGAAAATAATGGATGTATACATTCGAGGGGTGTATTCCACAAAGACAAAAATACAACAGAAAAATATTGTAATATTGCACAAGTCTGGTTGGGCTGGATGCATTCATTTGATTTTTTTTTTTTATTAGAATAAAGCAAAACTAAATGGAGTTGTCTCTTACAAATTGCATTTGTATAGTAAGCTGTTTATGTTGAGTGACAGCTTTCCTTTTACCACACTGGAGTTGGTCGGGGTCAATGGTAGACATAAAAATCATAACACTAAATATTAGGAAAGGATAGATGTTTCAGTTAAATGTTAATAAAGACATTGTGTTTCAATTCGCAATTTTTTTTTTCCTGTATTAAACCGGACCGCAATCTGTCCTTAACCTTTACCAAGTGTCCTCAGGGGCTAAACATAGCCATACAAATTGCTTTCTAATGTGTGAATTAATTCAGTTCATGTGTTAATAGAAAATAATATAATCCGGTTAGTATTACGTCTGATTCAAATGACACACTGTTGAAAATTAATTGTGTAGAAATAATATCTAGGAGACAGATTGGAAGTGATTTGTGCAATAGTTGCCACATTACTATGAGTATGAGTTATGGATGCTGCCGATGTCATTTTCTTTGATATTCTGCAGGATTTGACAGTTATCTTACTGCTGAATGAAGCTGAGCATCTATGTGACACTACTTTTTTTTCGGTTTCCATGAGTTGTAGCTTGTAGCCTCGTGGCATTTATTCACGATAAATAAACTGTACACACTGTCTGCTACAGCTACGTTCACAGCTATAACACCACCAACAAACCCACACTAAGCGCTGCCACACGCACACAAATAGTAAAGAAAAAGGAGAAATGCCACATTTCACGAGAACCTTTGAACACAATCTCATCACAACTCATCAAATACTGACGCTTTGTCAGACCCTCAGCATCACTTTTCGGTCGCAGTTAACACGTGCTTCATGTCGGGTATGAAGCAAAAACACTTACTTAGGTTCTGGCAAAAAAAGACTACAGTTAGGTTTAAGAAAAAAAAAAAAAACAACATGGTTTAGCTTAAAACTACTATGTTTGTACGGTGAAAATGATACTGAACGTTCTGAACAGGGGACATGAACGATCAAATGATTGTGAAGTGACACATGGGACACGATCAGCGGTGTCCTGGATGAAGCCCTGTGTTGGTGGACCCAGCCACCTCCCCTCCCGTCCACCCGTGTGTCGCGTTGGCTCTTTAAACTACGTCGCCACAGAACTTTCCCTGTGTTTAATACTGATGCGGATGGGCTTTTATTGTTGTTAATGAAAAGCTGATGTGTCTCATATCAATGCTAAAGGTGCCATGTGTGTTGTAACTAACACTGACTCCTGTGACAAAGCATTGGTATTTGACAGCATGGGATGAGAAAGGGCTGATGCTTATCTACCAAGCTGATGCCTAAATTCTAAAAACATGATGGTATTTATTTTTCTAGAGCACAGCAGGTAATGTAGGAGATCATGGCTCCAGAACAACGTCAGCTCATCATCCCGGGATGACAGAAATTGCCCTTGACAATGCTTCATTGTGAACAACAGATCTGCGTTGACATGGCAGGAGAGGAGCCAGTAACATTAGCTGCTTGCAGCCAGCTTGGCCAAGTAATGGCTGACATTAAGGTTAATCGAAGTTGTGTGGAGTACATCATGATGTGTTCAAGCTCTATTCAGTATTATAGTATTGGGTGATGGTGAATTATAACATTATCACGATGTGTTCAAATATTATCTTGTTTTTGGCAAGAAACTTGAGGTGGATCATCAGAGATCAACAAATTTGGAAAAACAACGGGAGTGTGTAAAGTATGTTAAAGTGTATAGGATTTATTTATTTATTTTTTTTTTTACTGTAATATCAAAAATTGGGGAATTTCACTGGTACTGTTAATGACTACATTTCTGGTATCATACACATTTGGATGAAAAATTGAGGAGAGACAGAAAACAAGGATGGTGAGCTGTGGAGAGAGAGCTGGATGGAGGTGGATGACTGACAATCTCCAGCTGAACAGTAACTCTGTACTAAATAATAGTAAATAAATAATAATAATATATATACTACCATGACACATTACGGTACATCTTATTTTGCTAACAGTTTTCAAATGGTTTTTTTCAGTCTTTACTCATTCCATTTGTAAAAAAATTGAACATGTTCAAAATAACCTTAATGACGATGGCGGGCAATGAGTGGATCAGAAGATTAGGATCATTAAACACTATACACACTGAATGGTTTTATTTCCCGGCTGTCCTCCCATTAAGCCTCCATTGAGGCA
Organism: Pterois miles; assembly: GCA_947000775.1. Classification (NCBI taxonomy): domain Eukaryota; kingdom Metazoa; phylum Chordata; class Actinopteri; order Perciformes; family Scorpaenidae; genus Pterois; species Pterois miles. The sequence continues at coordinate 3,318,541 of CAMQGK010000242.1, read as the reverse complement.
CTAATTGACGTTTAGTATGATGGGAACCTATCATTGTTGCGCCATTCATTCTTTATTACCTCTCCTGCTCTGTACTTTCCAGATTCCTCCTACTGTAAAGGGTAGAAAATAATCCTTTAACCCAACTTCTTGCTCCCGTCGTACAACAGTTTCCCATGGGTACCGCTTTGTTTCTTGTGAGCCTTCACACCTGCTCTGCTAATCAATCAATTATAAGTTTGCATAAAAATACAGCTACAGCTACTGGTGTCTGCTATGCTTTCCTCCTCTCCACCCCTCCGTCTCTCCAGCCCCTCCTCCTCCTCAGCCAGACTTTTCATGCATTACAATGAGAGACCATGTTTCTCTTTCCACTAACCCCTTTCTAAAATGTATTCAGACTTTTTTTTTTTTTCTTTTTTTCCTTCTCATTCACCAAATCCCCACACTGTATGGGTATTAAAATATGCTAGCAAGAGAGCGAGAAAGAAAGAAAGGGAACGACACAAGAATGTGTGCATGCTTATGAGCGTATGCAGGAGACAGGAAGGATGTCAGAGCGTGAAAAGAAGAAGGAAAGAGACAGACAGTGTGTCCCCTTAAGAGAGGATGTTCGAGTGGAGGAGAGTTAGAGAGCAGAGTCGAATCCAGCTCGGTCCTCCCTCACTAGCTTGTTAATCTCCACGGACTTGACATTTGAAAACCTCCGCCCCTCTCTCCTCCTCCTCACCCTCATTTCCCCCCACACCCCCTTACTCCCAGCGCAGTGATGTGTGTGTAAATCCAGCGCTACCACTGAATAGACTAAACTTCTCCTTGGCTCTAAATCCCTTCTGAAACATGGTAGGACAACTATTTCTCAGTGGTAAAATTCACCTTGAACAAACGACTCATGGCTTTACATAGAGACTAATATGATACCGTACCAGGGCAAATTATGAACAATGACATGCAGGCCATTTTTGGACAGTGTTGCCTTCAAGCCCAGAGTCCCTAGGAGTTACGTTCATAATGCAGATTCTGCAGGAACTAGTGTGTTATTTATATGGCGAGGCAAAGTGTGGGTGTGGAGGTCGGGGTGGTGCATGGGAACGTGACACATACAGCTTTCACACTCAAGATCACAGTTTGCATCTGTCACACACTGAAAATTGACTTCATCTTCACAGGCTTGTCTCATACACCGTTCATAGCTACCTTTGAAAAGTAATGCACTGTAAGTTGGATATACAGTATATCCCATGAAATCAGTGAGTATAATGGTGAACCAGGAAGTGTAAAGAGCGACAGATGCGGCCTAGGGAGGAAGTCGTAGTGAATGGGAAGGTGAAAAAAGCTAGTCTGTCCTCATTCCCAGGGCATCAAATACAGATACTGTTTTTACAGCTGTCTGTGTGTGATACCGCTGCACAAGGCACCTTTTAGTAGCTATATGAGACACACTGGGCGTTCCATTAATGACAATGTAAACCCACGTATGGCACAGTAAATGCCCAGAGGTGTGCTGGGAATGATTGTGGTGACATAGTTTAAAGAGCAAAAAGAGACGCTCTAAGGGTGGGCAAGAGGGGAGGTGGATGGGTCCAACAAACACAAGGCTTTCATCCAGGAGGCCGCTGTTCATACCCTGTGCATCACGTTTCATTTAAGCCGAACCATGTTGTTTTTTTCCTAAAAATTACTAAGTGGTTTTATTCCCTAAACCTAAATTGATCCCAAGGAGCATGACAGATTGGCAGCATGTGACAAACTGGGATGAGAACGTGTTGAAAAAAACACCAGACTTTTTTTTCCAGGAGGCCATTGTTCGTGAAACTGAGTCAACATTGACTTATTTGTCATGTAACTTCTGTACCTGAGTAATGCCACTTCCATAGTTATTATAACCAAAACCACAATCTTGTCCTGAGCCTAACCAAATAGTTCCTTTGAAGTTGGACATTTATTTTCTGATTGTATGCATGCAACATCCAGAAACTGACACATGTTGGTGGCATGAAAGGCACGAAAAATGAGGAATGACTTTTTGTAAGATATCATACGAACCGTGTATGATAATGTTTGGTTCTAATACCTAAAGTGGGACTATGCTGATTTTTGTGACAGTAGGTCCTACTTCTGTGTAATTATACATTTCACTTTGTTTTGTTTTGTTTGCACATTCCCACTAGGAGACCACATACATGAATCAGCCATAACATTAGGACAGCATGGGCACCCTGAGCGGTCTGCGGCTACGTAGCCCCATACGCAGTTAACTGTGATGCATTGTGTACTGACACCTTTCTGTTAGAACCAGCATTAGCTTTTTTACCAAGCTGAGCTACAGTAGCACTTAAATTGAGAAACACAGGCCAGCCTTCGCTCCCCACATGAATCAGTGAGCCTTGGCCACCCATGACCCTGTCGCTGGTTCACCGGTTTTCCTTCCTTGGGCCACTTCCGGTGTGTCCTGATCACTGCAGACCGGGAACATCCCATAAGAGCTGCAGTTTTGTAGATACTCTGATCCAGTTGTCTAGCCATCACGATGTAGCCCTTGTCAAAGTCACTCACATCCCTACGCTTGCCCATTGTTTTCTGCTTCCAACACATCAACTTCAAGGACAAAATGTTCACTCGCTGCCTAACATATCCCCCCCACTGCCAGGTGACACTGTAACAAGATAATCAATGTTATTCACTTCACCTGTCAGTGGTCATAATGCGTCATGTCTTGTTAGTTAACACAGTTTAGCTGACGACACAGAAGATGCCTTTGGAGTTTTACAGAAAGACTGAGGTTTTGAAATCAAATTTGAGTTGAAGTCCGATGTCCAGGTTAGTGTGTTGCTTCTCATACAAACAGACGCATGAAACTAAGAACATCACTCATTACAGTACATGATGTTAAAACACGGCAGTGATGAGTAATGATTCTGAGGATAAAGAGGGCAGCAGTTTTGTCATCTTATTGAAGAGCTAAATCGACACCATCTCCTTGAACATTTGTTTTAAAACAGTGTTTATGCACTACTTTGTCCCATGAAACACAAAGTCCCATGAATTATGTTTTTTGTTAAAATTATGTGGAAGAATTTTTAACATGGTAAATGGTAAATAGACTTACATTTATATAGCGCTTTTCTAGTCTTCCGACCGCTCAAAGTGCTTTACACTACATGTTAGCATTCACCCATTCACACACATTCATACACTGATGGCAGAGGCTGCTAAGGATCTAATCTAAATAATCATTCACACCCCGGTGGCTATGCCTTCGGGAGCAATTTGGGGTTAAGTGTCTTGCTCAAGAACATGTGATTGGAGCGGCCAGGGATCGAACCATTGTACTTTTTCCAGAAAAATATCATTTTATGCAATGGACACTAAGTCGGCATAAATATCCCACAATGCAATGTGGTAGTGATGAAAATGTTCATAACAACTGACAGACAAATCTGTAACATCGATAACTTTGATTTAACTGTAAGTGTAAGATTTAACTTTGCTAATTAATTCAGGCGTTCATTCTCAAAAAACGTCATTTTGGTCAAAAGGTTACCATGGTTACACGTCTACAGCGTGTCTGAAAAAAATGCATACTACTCTTTATACACACAAAAGTATGTTGATCGATTGTACACAGGTATGGATGAAGCCAAGGATTTCAGATAGATTATGTATTGATGTGCCATATCCAAAACAATGCAACAATCTTTAAAGCTTGTGCAGTCGCATTTAAATGGAACACGATTGTTGTCATCCAAAATTGTCTTTTGGGGACCTGAAAAAGAATTTCCAATTTAAACAGTATTGTTTAAGATTTTATAAAACAAATATTGTTGGTTTGGCTTGGTCTCAAGATAAGAAAACATTTTTACAAGACAATATTGGTTTTCCTTGCCAATACAAACACAATATTGGTATACGGAATTGCGAACATGAACTCTGTGCAGAACTCTGTGGATGTATAATGAATTTTCCAAATATACCATAAGCCATCAGCGCAGGGGAAAAAGCATGAAAGGTTTATGTGTGAATAGAATTCAAAGAATCGCTGATCAGAGTTCTGCTGTAGATTCAATCAGATCAAAGCTGTGATGTGTTATGAGACGTGGCAGTCAGTCTAAATTGATCCCATAGTGTATCTGCAGCAGGTGTGTGTGTGTGTGTGTGTGTGGGCGTGTATTACTATATGTTGTGAGGACATGAATTTGTTTACACAGTCACGTTGTGGGGACTTGCCTTCCTTTTGGGGACAAAATGCACGTCCCATAACGTAAAACATTACATTTTAGGGTGATGACTTAGGTTAGGTTTAGGTTGAGGTTAGGGTAAGGGTTAGGATTAGGCAAGTAACAGTAACACTTAGGGTTAGGGTAACTCTCCAGGAAATGAATGTAAGTCAATGTGTTGTCCTCAGAAGTCATGGAAACACGACTGTGTGTGTGTGTGTGTGTGTGTGTGTATGTGTGTGCACATGCAAAGGCTTGGTTACAAGACCATGACCGTGGACATAGAAGGGACACACCTAATATACAGTATGCAATGATTGCAATCACATGACTGCTCACATGACAGACACACACACACACACACACACACACACACACATAGTGGCTAGACACAGCAGGTTATGGACTCTGGATTTTACTCTATTATTGAGGAATCAATCGTATTGTTTGGGAATACACTCCATAAAATGGGTTGGTTTGATTAAAGATGACAGTACCAATAGTCCCGCCCCTTCCTGTGGACCATGTTGGGACTTTATATTGAAAAAAAAAAAAAAAAGTCAATATACAGACAACTGATCTTTTGATCCTGTTTGAACTGATTCACAGACATGGAGTTTGCTAATTTAAAACATGAACACAAGAATGTCACAGTTTTTCGTAAAACTGAATCAAACTGTGAAAATACAGACTCAGAAAGACAAAACTACACCCAGAAATCATGTAAGTGATGTCTCTCTCTCTAGCTGTGATGACTGTGTGTTTCATACTAGGATGTACTCGCACGATCAATGACTCTCCTTCGCTGTTTCACTTTCCAGCTGATAAAAAGTCCAGGAGTCGCTGGATAAAACACATCTGGTCAGAGAACGATTCATTTGTGCGGTCATAGCTGAATTAGCTTGCTAGCTACTGTTGGTGACGTGTATTGTGCGAGACGAGAGATGTAGTCCACTGAAAATGGCGACAAACTGAGACTTTCTTGACCTGCAAAATTGTTTTAAATTGACGAACAAATTTGTCATTCATGGTTTAATTCAAACAGGATCAAAAAAATATTTGCAATTGACTAATGTTCATTTTATTTTTTTAAAAAAAAAAGGTCCCATAGGGTTCATCGGAAGGGGCGAGACTTTGCTCTACTGATATATGAAACCCTTCGGGTTTCACAGAATCAAGTTTGTACTCGTCAAAATAAACTGAAAATGGAGCCTAATAATGTCCTAATTTATCCTTGTTAATGTTATTCACATAGAGATAGTTGGGTGTGTCAGCAGTGTCTCCCGTCTCAGTCAGGGTATGGTTTACATCTAAGGCAGCTGGATGCCAGCTGTCAATCATTCAGATAACTGGCCTTACCACAAACACACACACAGGACCACCCAAGGGCCAATCTGTCAGAGAGAGAGAGAGAGAGAGAGAGAGAGAGAGAGAGAGAGAGAGCCAGTTGTTTCCGGTCCAGCTAAAGTCGCTGGCCCTCACCCTGAGCCATCCATCACTAGACACAGAGCGATGGAGATAAAGCCAAACACAGAGAGAGAGAGAGAGAGAGAGAGTCAGGGGCTACTAAATGGTTGGACGGGGGAGACGGGGAGAGAGAGACACACAAAGCCAAAAAGAGTGAAGTTACTCAGCTTACTCAGAGCAAAACAGCAAAAGAGAAGATTGAGACAGACAGAAAACAGTGTGTTTACACTAGCATTCTTGTGTATTTCTAACTGTTTGTAACTGAGCATCAAGGATGTTTGTTTCATCACAAAGAAGTCAAATATCAAGAATCTTTCCAAGGCCAGGCGGTAGGATGTCTCGTGTGTGTACTGCGTTCCAGCTGGTGTCTGTAGGAACAAAATGATGCTGTAAATGAGCAAAAACAGTGACAGAGTGTGCTGTTTTCTTTTGCTATTTACAGATCAAGCATTCTTACGGATGACAAAACTTGAGCTGTGGTTTTCTCTTGTGCCAGCTCTCCTGGTGAGCAGTACAACCAAGAATTTTGATTCAGATGATACATCCACATAGATGGACTGCTAAATGTGTAGCTGTGAGACGAACAACAGTTGGGGAAAGAAAGTGATTACATGTCTCTCTGCTTTAGCCTTATTTCCTTCACAAGGACACATCACACAGTCAGCTAGAAAACCAGCATACACTTGTAGTGAAAGCCTGACTGGCCTGCACCTCTCTGCATGTGCTTTAGCAAAGATAAACTAGGGTTGTCAAAGTTAACACGATAGTAACACAATAGTTATACATTCACGCAAATTTATTTTAACACCACTACTTTCTTTGACACGTTAACACAACTTACAATTAAGCTTCCAGTAGACTCTTTTTTGCATTGGGAGAGCTCTCTGTTTTTTGTCATCCTTGGTGTCTTGGTTGTACATAAGAACATACATTCTGTATATTTTAATTAACACAGGAAGCTCCCTTAAAATCAAGGCATTTGACGCTTAGCTGCGATAATCAGGATACCAACACACCCAACTGTGTTTTTACTGGTTTTCATTCAAACAGGCAGGAGGAAAGTTAACATGCAGGAGGCAGAGGTACGTTTTCACTGGCAGAATCTGTAAAACTCATTTGCATTAATTTAAAATATGTAAGCTGCTGTGAAATTGTTTTGTCCCTGCCATACTTTACTATTTTAGTCCTGCTGAGATGTTTCCATAATCTGCAAACAAACAGTTCTCTGTTCACGTTCTCATTCCCAACTCATCAAACACTGCTGCTTGGTCACTGGCTTTACCATTCAAACTACGGCGCTCTACCCTCTGGGTCTGTTTGGGACATTTCAGGGCATCGTATGGCAACCCGGTCTTGGGATCTATACAAATTACAGTGTATTGCTTTTCATAGGTATAACTACAAATAATGTATGGGAACAGCTTGTTCAGGGACCATGTGTCATGTTTCCACTCATTGTATGAATAAAGTCTTTTCAAAATAAACTTATTTGTTACCAGGAAACGTACAGTTTCCACTCGTCACAGGCATATAGTCTTTTTTCAAATGAAACTTCCAACGTAGGTTTAGTTCATTTTTTGGTTTACTTACATGTGTTTACTTTCGCAACAAAGCTACTTACATCCACACTAAGCACTAAGCATTTTAAGGCCATTTCAGAATTAATCTCTGTCCCTACTTACGTCTAAAAACCCATATCAGATGGCCATTCACATCTATTGGACTTGTGCATCGGTGTCAACAGGAAGCAGTGCTGGACATATGACTTGAGGCAAAGTTCTCGAATAATAGCTGCCTCATGCACATTTAGGCAGTAGTTGCATTATAAAATGCAGAATTTCACTGCTCAACAGCTGCTAGCATCGTCAACAAGGTCAGCTGTGACTGGAATTCATTATCCAAGTCAAAATTAACAGCTGGTGGTCGAGGCTGATGTCGTTTGTTTACTTCCGGAAAAAGTTCATGTGATGGGGCATGACGAATCAGGAAAAGTCATGTCATGACCCAATCAGGAAGCAAACCTGGGTGTCTGCATCCTTTTTTCTTTCCGTCCAGACTAAAATGCAACCCTGTAGTTTGAAAACTAAAACAGGGTCAGCAGTGTTTTCGAAACTTATTGTTTTATGGGCTCATAAAATTTTAAAATGAAAATGTATTAGTGTGGATGTAGCGTCATAGGCCATCTGTCACCACATACACAATGTGCTTGTGAAGCAGACAACCTTGGTTTGAGTAAAAGCTGCTTACTGAAGATAAGCACAAAGCTTATCAGACAAACGCTGACATGTTTTCACTACCTCTCTCACACCTCATGAGACTCGAAAACAATATCAACTTTGGATTCGATTTTCCAATTGACACCCATGCAATTCTGGCATTTTACCTTTAGCAGTGGCTGTCTGACATTTTCTCACAGTCGGCTGCAGCAAGGGGGATGAATGCTAATCGGTTCTTCACCGTGCTGGAATACTCTCTTTCTTACAGAAGATATCGACACTATCAAAGATTAATTTTAATGGGAAAAATAAAAGAAACAGCTGATTCATACAATCGACATACCTTTCTCTATTCATATTTAATAAAGCATTCATGAGGGTCTGGACTTTTGCACAGCTTTAATGACTTTAAATGGACGAATCAGTGGCCTGTAGCCGGTTTGTGTATCCATTTTTTGGGAGTGAGAGGGAGAGAGCGAGAGAGAGAGAGAGAGAGAGAGAGAGAGTACCTGCTTATGAGGATCTACATGGCAGCTTCATAACTCAAACAATTCCACAGTGGGTGGCTGTGTTGTGCTATTGTGTTACAAACATGACAAATCGCTAACTCACTGCTCGCTAATTGTCCCTTGAGCCTGAAACACAAACGCCTGCTGTGAGCTAATTGTCACCCAAAGGGAATGCACAGATCCATTAAAGTGAGTAGAAGCAATACACACATGGCTAAAACTCTGTTATTAAAAGCAAATCCATAATAGATTACTGATCACTTCAAGGCAAACTGTAACTGGTAATCCATGAGGGATCCAATAGATTCTTCAAAGCTGTTAACATAATGCCGTCAGCATGGATGTACTGACCCTCAAAATCTCACTGAAGTTGAGGTCAGCTGAACAGTTTCATCTAATTTGCGCTCTCATTTGAGTCATCTGAAGTGGCAATTAACTGCATCCCGTTGGGAGTTACCTTATTGGAACTAGGAACAGTTTACTTAGAGACTCTGCAGACAGAAGCATCTTGTCTTAAACATAACAGTCGATGTTCTGTGTACATACATCAATCTGCAGATCTGTACCTGTATATAATTTTACTTCTAGGGGTGTCATGATTCCCCAAATCCATGATTCAATTTGACTTTCGATATTAAAGTCTCAGTTCAATTCGATTTTTCCAGCACTGACAGCTTTGTCATTGTTGAATTTATTCATAAAGATAAACAGATCATCGGTTTTATGTCCTCACAATAGTCACTTACATTTTCAAGTTCTTCTTTAAAAAGGTAACATGTTATCTATATCTATATATTATTATTATTATTATTATTATTATTATTATTATTATTATTTTCTGTAATTGACAAGTTCACAGGGAAGGCAAAATGTTACCACACCAGTGACTTCAGGGGAAGCATGAGAAATTTCCAGTTCTGTTGTTTCTCCATCATCCTCGACTCACTTTCTTTATTCATACAACCTTCACACATTAAAATAAAAAAAAAATATATATATATATATATATATATATATATATATATATATATATATATATATATATATTAATTTAAAAAGTCCCCTAATGATAAAAGCAAAACCAACCATTTCTTATTCTTTAAGACCAAAAAGATAATGTAGATGTTGAGTCCATGAGTGAACCTCTCCGACCTTTTCTTTCTCTCTTTGCTGACTTTACAGACATACTGATATACTCTCATATTAAATTTAGAGTCAACCATCCAACTAACAAATGCAACTGTGATCGATTATGGTCGTGAGTCACAAGAACTGCCCTCCTCCACTGAATTGTACTATATTAAAATGACAACACATATTGCATACAAGCACATAAACAATCGCACACACAGACACGTATGCAAATGCAAACAAAGTGTAACATCTGTGATATTCTGATCCTTTAAACAAAGGATTATAAATGTGTTGAAGCAGTTTTTATGTTATCTGTTTTTCCTGCCTCAGTCTTTTTCACGCCATCTTGCTCCTGCCCGTCTGACAGTAAATGTTGATTTTGACCCTGAGATGTCTCGCTGTTTGTTGTTCTTAATAAGTGTGCAGATCTGTATGCATGCGTGAGTGAGTACAATTTGGTGGTGTCTTGCTGTTAGTTGCTCTAGTTGTGAACCTCAGAGCGTCCGTCTGATTCATCACCTCATTAATTATTTGTTGCCATGGCATCCCACACAGAAGCTCTTCTTGATAAAGGCGCAATTCTCTAATTAAAGAATAAACAAAACCACGGCGTTGGATTTCTGTTTGTGCACATCCAGAGTTTGCCACACAAGTTTTCAGTGCTCAGCATGATACCTCTTCAGGGTAGATACATGGAGTATCTTCTCAACACAAATCTATGCTGATAGCTACATTCAGATCTGCAACATTGCCAGCTTTTTTTGGTGTCTTTCTTATTTATTTTATTTTATTTATTTATTTATTTTTTCACAGTACAATTATCCCCTGCTGGTGATGAACTACTATGCTGAGAACATCTGATCCCACTTCCTTCCTCTTCTGCTTCTCACTTCCTGTAAGTGGCTGGGTTGCCCACACTGAGCCATGCTGTGAGCAATCATAATCGGAGCTCATGATGCGAGAACAGTTGCCTGCATGACCTCACTTGTGTTGCAAAAAAAACATGGATTTATTGAGGGAGGAGTATGTAACAGACAACAGTTACCCCCTGCTGCAAGAGATCACAGCTTGGTATGACAGTGAGAGGCTTAAAGGCCCTGAAAATGTGTTTTCTCAACCAGCTTCTTACTAAAAGTGATGGGATCCATGAACACACAGTGAGATATCTGCACCTCTGTAAGATTAGCAACACTTGAATTAGAATCTGATGACAGTTTGTAGTTTCTATCAATAAAATCTGATCAAATCCAAGTTCATGAGTGTTAATGGCTTAATAAACAATACAATCAATCAATCATTTTGAGGTTGCCTATTTAGTCATGGATATTTGATGTTATGGATGATGCTATACTGGGCTGATTATTATTTGCTAAACTACTGTATTTGATTACGACTTATTCATTTATATATTTTAACATTTTAATTTATTTCTGTGGTTTACACCCCATACTAACTGCAAGGTTTTAACTAAAGTCAACTCCAAAATTATTCCCTAGTTCAACTTAGTACCGAAAAAGTCCTCAAAAAAGCATATTAGATTATCAGTGACCCCACAGGACTACTTTAAATTGCTACCATGTATTTTATTATTGGTTTGGTTTTGTTTGGCATTTTGGCATTTTAGCTTGTCAGTTGCACGCAAATGTCCGCAGTTAGGTTCAGGCAAGAAAACCACATAGGGCAAGGGAAACATCATGATTGGACTTAAAATAAGTACAACATGTACAGAAACACTTATGAAAAACAAGTCACAAGCATCAATAAAAAACATCAGTATTGTCATGTGACAAACATCGGTCTCAAACACGGGTCTCCTGGTTAGAAGTCGTCTTGTATGTTGGACCCATCCACATCCCCGTCCTCCCACCATAAGTGTCTGTCGTTTTTATATGGTGTCCCTAACTCTTACTGCAGAATTTAGACCCGGATGTGTTTACATTGTACAGGATATATTGCAGACAAATGACACGCAGGAATAAAGAAAGGCATACCTATTGCATGCTAAATGGGGCGGCAGTAGCTCAGTCTGTAGGGAGTTGGCTTGGGAACCGGAGGGTCACGGGTTCAAGTCCCGACATGGACCAAGAACTGAGTGTGAACTGGTAGCTGGAGAGGTGCCAGTTTACCTCTTGGGCACTGCCGAGGTGCCCCTGAGCAAGGCACCAAACCCCCAACTGCTCGGGGCGCTTGTCAGGAGCAGCCCCCTCACTCTGACAGCTCTCCATTGATGCATGTGCATGTGTGTGTTTCAGGTCTGCACGTACCGTGTATAAGTTAATAAACAGAGTGTAAAAATTGAATTTCCCCTCGCGGGACTAATAAAGGTTGATCTTCTTGATCTTCTTCTTCTTCTTCTAAATGCTTCACACATTATCGTGGCATTTATAGAAATGTATAATAAACTGTTTCATCACTGTTAGCTTTCATACCAATGTAGCACCATTTTCACTGAAGTGAAATGAGAGGTAGAGGTTTGGGGTCAGAGCGCTCTGTGGTCACAGAGCTAAATGTGATTCATCTTCTTTGCTGCATGACTGTCTTTGTCTTTCACTTTATAACAGTAGCAAAAATGTATTCTGCTTGGCCATTACTATTAGACTCCCCAGCCAGGCTGGGAAATGTGCGTGGGCAAAGTGAACAATTATAATGTAAGTACCTTTGAGTAAGGCGACGCTCCAGCAGGAGAACGTAGTGGTTGCAGCCGAAAAGTCGGAGAACTGCAACTGCACCCAATGCCATAAAATACTACTGTATACTGTAAACTAATATTGATGAAGCTATGATGTAAATAGAGCCAAGAAAAAGGAGAAGCAGACAGTGTAAAGGAGAACAGTGAAGCAGATCTGATGGACAGTGTCTGTGTTTACTCTTTCATGTTCTTCATCACTCTCACACACACACACACACAGATATGCAGGCATCCTCCACTCATTCTCCACTCAGTCATCAGTGAATGATAAGATAATGACTGGAGGTGGACGGAGAGAGGAGCCATGCTGAGAGAAGAGATGCAGGATAAACATAGGAGTGTGTGTGCGTGTGTGTGTGTGTGTGTTATTCGGCCTGTGCTCAGCAGGGGGTTATGGCTAAAGAAAGCAGAAGTGGTTTTCACACATTAGAAGGCATCAAACAACACAAACACACAAGGAAAATGCAGGAGGCTTTCACAAGTTAACCAGCCTAGTGAAAAATGATTTAAAGGGATATTCTGCCACAAAAAAGGAGAGGAACATGCAGAGAAAAGAGCACTCCTGCAAGTTGTTTTTTCCTCAAATCACATCCCAGGAACTTGGATAAATATTGGCGTGTTGGTCTAACGCATCTTTGCAACAATAAAGCATCAATTCAAGTGTGTTTAAATCCCTTTAAATCCCCCCAAAATATTGCATGGCCTATGTGTTTACAGGTGGGGCATGGATTAAATCTTTAATTGCCTGTGCTCGTTTTGAAAGTGATCTGAAATCTCAACACAAACATGGTTTCCCCCCCACTGGAAACCAAAACACACCTTTCACCCTTAAATTGATTGACTGAGAGCTTGATAGGAAAGCTGTGGGTGTGTGGCAGCTGGAAGTCAGGTCTGCTGCATCTCAATACTGGCTCACAAGTGTTGGCAATGGCTGTAAAATTTGAATTTAGCTTGTTATTTATTGATGAAGGCAAAACAGAGTGTCTTGGTCTTCGCACAGATGGACCTCTTTGTCTTTGGGCTATTTGTGATGGTGGGATTCATAAATACTGACTTGCACTTATCCAAAGCAATTTACAGTGTCAGCTGAATGCTTGAAAAGCAAATTTGCTTACCATAAGCTGAAGGAAAGCACATTCTTAGTAAGCAGAGCATTGTTTTGGCTTGAACAGCGTGCTGCACTGATGCCCTAAAAGCTGTGTTAACACCACTGGAGAGTGACACAGCATTGTGCAAAATCAGAAGTTATGTTTCCATTATTAAGGTATTGCACCTATTTTGAGAAGAATTCAGAAATGTCAGCAAAATAAAATGTGAATCAGCACTTCCATCATCTACTTGAACTTCATCTACTAAATATGATTAATGAAACAGCAGTAACTCTGATACATCACAGCATTTAATTGTTACTTCCCACCTAAGATTGCATTACTTTTTTCTTTTGTTTGTTTTTTATCAATCAATTTGTGTCTTTGTGAACCTCATGTACCCTGCGGTGTATTTCTCCATTGCTATGGTGATATAGAGGGGGTGGGGGCGATATGCAACAAAACCCCCCGTCAGGAATTGAATCAGGCTTTCTGGTGCAGTGGAGGCCTGTAATGATTAGTGGCAGCATGACATGAATGTTTTGTCTGCACTAGAAGAAAAAGAGGCAGGTACACTCTGAGAAATAAAGGTGCTCCCTAGAACCATAGACTTTTGGCTTCTATACATTTAGAACCCAGCCAGGGGAGATCTACCAAGAACCCTTTTATATTCCCTTTTATATCCCATAGATATTTCTCTGGGCAGCATGGTGGTACAGTGGTTAGCACTGTCGCCTCACAGCAAAAAGGTCGCAAGTTCGAATCCAGCTTGGGATCCTTCTGTGTGGAGTTTGGGTTCTGAGTGTCAGCGTGGGTTTTCTCCGGCTTCCTCCCAAAGATATGCAAGTTAACTGATGACTCTAAATGTCCTGTAGGTGTGAATGCGAGCGTGAATGGTTGTCTGTATCTATGTGCCCTGTGATGGACTGGCGACCTGTCCACAGTGAACCCCGCCTTTGCCCAATGCCACTCCCCGCCCCCCCCCACCCTATCCGTGGCTAATTTGACAGGTTAGCCTGGGGCCATGGGAAACACGGCAACCCTCTTAAAGGGCTGGGGCGGATGTGGTGCAGTGCAACCCACAGCAATCATGGTTCACAGTCACAGTTTTGAGGGTGTGGCTGGGATGATCTGTTAATACCCATGCTTTCAACAAAAACACTAGAAGAGCCTTTGCTTCCCAAAAACAAAAAGGACTCTTAAGATGAAAAGTAGAGATGCACCAATCGGTTGGATATCAAGCCGCTACAGACTCAACTAGCTGGATTGGGTATCGGTGACAATGGGGCTGATATATTCAATTCAGTTCTATGTTTATATACCCTATACCTTATATACTGGAGTCAATTTGTTTCTGCATAAAAAAAGGTTTCCACTTGTATTGTATTCCAATTATACAATTGTATTCCCTGTTAATTTTGGATTGATGTATGATTTATAATTTCAATAATAACAATTCACTAAATTTATGGTATGTTATCTCTATATGTAGACAGTGAGCCATACAACTTCATAATTAAACACTGGTATCGGCTCGGTACTCTGCATCGGCTAATACCCAAAGCCCAGAGGTCAATATTCGTGTCAGGACTGAAAAGGGTTCTTAATGAAATCCTTAATTTTACAAAAAACCCTTGAAAATCACTGTCTTTGTCCAAAATCGCTAACTATGCACTACATACCCAATATGTGTACTATCCTTCTTTTGTGTGAATATACAGTAGTAGGTTTCTTTTCAGACACGCTGAGCAGTAATTTGCATCATCACTTCCTGAGAGCCTTCTTGCTGGATGGAGACAGGTAACCATGGTGATCTGTGCCAACCTCATGACAAAAATGATGATCATAAACTCTGAGCTAATTATTAAAAAAAAAAAATTATGTCTATAGCAAAGTGAAATTGCATACTTGTGTACACTTACAATGAAGGATGAAAGCCTGAATGCTGTCGTTACTACCACATTGCATAGTGGGATATTTATGTCACTGTGGCATCCAGCGCATGGATGTATAAAGAGAACTGGATAGAGCATTGTCGCTAGCCCGTTCATTCCTATGACAGTTACTCAGTGGTGCATTTAGCCAAAATGGCTTTACTGCCGAGTGATAAAGGACCCGGATCACCTGGCGAACTTTTGCATCCCTTGGGCCTGTAGAGTAGGTGCAGTAGTGACTCCGCCACCCCGCTCGTGGTCCAGTCTTGGTCTGGGTCTCATTCACATGAACGGGGGAAGGGAAAGGGCTGTTCAAGTGTTCGTACTGGGATGCTCATTTATCTGAAACAAAATTATCTGCTTATTTACAGGTGGCTCTTTCACAATGTAAGTCTAAGGGGAAAAGTTGTTTTGGCCACAGTGTCTTATGACAAATGCAGAAGTTGACGTACCGCCGTTTGGCCATAATGAAAATTTGCTTTAAAGTGTGGTGGTCTTCCTCAGGGCTTGGTCCAGCGTTGCATGCTGTAATATTTCATTGGACACAGCATGCAATTTGCATACACTTGGTTTCATACTGACATTTTTGACAGACTAAGAAATCTCACATACTGTTTTAGTGTACTAAATAGCATGTTGATATGGGATTTTGGATGCAAACCGTTCTGGGTAGAACCTCAGCCCTTCAGGAGGAGTCCTTTTTTGGAAGCCTTATTTCTAAGAGTAGCACAACAGCAAGAATCAATGTCAGCTTTCATCATATCTTTTCTTTTCTGATTTTCCAACTTTTCCAACTCAGTCAAGAACACTTTTGTAGGTGTTTTTTTATGCATGATTTGTTATGACATGATTGGTATTTGTGTCAACTTCAAGGTACTGGCAAAAGAGTCCAAGGACGTGAGAAGTATCAGCAGGAATTATCACTTCAGCATGAATTAGGAGTAGACAACTGTGACTTAATCAATTTGGTGAGATGTTTTTTTTTGTTTGGAACCCCATTGACTTGCACTAGAAAAATGCCAGTCTCCTGTACAAAGCAAACCATTGTTAAAGTAATGGAACAATTGAAAAGAAACTGAAGGGTGTAAAGTTAACAGCTTGCAAAGAGTGAAATACTTTGGCTCCCCACTACCAAATGCAAATAGGCCGTGGTTGCCAGTTTCTCAAGCACAACAGCATGAAAACATTTTGGATTTCTTGAAGAAAAGTGTGGTTTTAGTGAGGAAAAAAGTGATCATGGTTAGGGATCTTTTGCAGGGAAAAAAAAATACCCCCCGACCCATTCCTTAACTGCAGTATGCAGCAGCCAGCCCCTGTCAATATGTTCTAATTGGAATGAATTGAGGTAGAAAGTGGTAAAGGGCATGCTGTGTCTGTGTATGTGAGAGGGGGAGAAAAAGCCAAAGACACTTAGACTGAGAGAAGGATAGAGTACGACAAGATAGAGAGAAAATGGTGCTATGCACAGAGTGATACTTATACTGTGAAATCCAATAGTCAATATTTTGTCAGAAGCCTAATCTCTGATGTCTGGTGAGTGTGAGAATAACATTTTGTATGACGTGGTGTGTTTTGCTTGCTGTGTGTATTACGTGCATGCCCTCTCTCTCTCTCTCTCTCTCTCTCTCTCTCTCTCTCTCTCTCTCTCTGTTAGACATCAGCTTTAAGAAGACTGGCCCTGGTCAGGAAATCTTGTTTCACAACAGTTTTACATTCCTGCGAGAAACTGTTATTTCTACACGCATAGCATTGTGTCATATTGAATAATTGCTCCAAAGTGCCCTCTGTGGTAAATGTTGAAAGCGTTACTTGTGTATGAGGCTTTGATTGGTGTGTGTTATGATATGTATGTATATCATAGGGCTGCTTCCCACTGCGTGAATCCAAAAGCATTGGCCTTGCTCCCATCATTGTCTAACCATCCATAACATGTTATCAGAAGATAAGAAGAGGGGAGGAAAGATAAACATATAGAAGAGACATTGAAATGGAGAAGGTGGAGCAAAACAAGGGGGGAAGGGACAGAAACTGAACTAGGTTTTGACTGCATACTTTCTACTCCTTTCTACTTCCTGGTCAGACTTCAATTTATACCATACTATATATACTGTATAGATGAAAGAAGTTCTTCCATTTCCTCCCACTGTACAAGACATAAGCCAAAAGATTCAAAATACAGTCTGACATTGTGAGATTTTGACATCATTTGGAGCCACAATAGTGATCTGGGGACCTGGAGCCACAATACTGAGGTTCCGCCCACACAACTACCTGAGCCAATCAAGAGCCAAGCACAGCTTGCTATTGTGAGCCACTTAACCGATACGAACATTAGCAACAAGGTAGCTGTCTGAATACAACCTCTTCTACATCCATGGTCTGGGCTCTACTGGCCTCCATTTTGGATCCTTGACATGAAAAAGTTTGAGATTGCTCTCATGCAATCAGTGATTGCCACTCATGTCTATCGCTCACTATATGCTCCTCTGGAAAGCAGCCGGGCAAAAAGTTTAATAAATAAATTAGGAAGTGGTTATACTAGCATAGATATTTATGATTAGTGTCCAACACAGACCATTTTGGTAGAGACAATAAATTTGACAGTGGTATAGAAATAATTTTGTTTCCTTTTTGTTCACACTTTGTAGGCGGACGTATTAGCGTCTGGTAGTCGCTTTTAGTCCAAAATGGCGGAGGCATATCGTTGCTGCAGGGTACTGACATTGCAATGGAACGATCAGGTCTGCATGTACCGTGTATAAGTTAACAACAGAGTGAAAAAAATTGAATTTCCCCTGGTGGGACTAATAAAGGACTATCTTCTTCTTCTTCTTCAACTACCTTTTACTTCTTATAAATATACCTTCTCTGACAACACTGAGTTCTGCATCTTTGTTCCTGCTGTCGTCGATGCTCCCTCCACCTGCACAGACATATCTATTATTATTCCAGTCATATTAGTTGTGTGTGAATTTTGAATAATTCTTTTCTCCTCTAATGTCTATTGTTTTCTTCCACTTTTTGATAGATTTATGCCATCTTTTTTTCTGCTGCTTTCACCTGTTTTAATTTGCATTATAAATAAAATGCATTTACTTAACCAGCAATTGATTATCATTTATGAGTATTAGGTTTGGCTGTTACTGTGACATCCTCCCTATTTTTATTTTATCTTTATCTCCAAATGTTTACTGCATCTCTTCTGTGCCATAACAAGTTGCAGGTTCGTGTTAACTTCTAAGTCTGATTTTTTTTTCCTATTGGTGGACATGTTTTAAAAAAACATGTCAGCCAGTCAAAAGTCTGTCTTCTCTCTCTCTGGCTTCATCCCTTGTATTCTTTGTTAAATGTATCTCCTGCTCTTATGCACTGCTGCACACACTGATGTACAAAGAGGAGGCTAATGCACACTCTGATTGAATGAGATGAGGATGTAGGAGGCGAGCTAATGTTTAGCATTGTCTGGCTGATTAAAGCATAGCTAAAAAGTGATTGCTATGCAGCTCTGCTTCTCACTGCTAACTCATACACAAGGCTGCTCTCTGTTCTCTCTGCACGCCTCTCCATCTCTAGATCTCTCAATATCTCCTTCCTTCTGTGTCACTCCGATTTGCTTTCCCTCTCACTATCCCTAAAGAAGAAAGCTTCATTTCCACCCCTCCACCCTTGCTTGTGTCTGCTGCGAGCATTTCTTCAGCCTCACTATAACCCTGAATAAGAATAAACAGGTATAGAATCTGGATGGATGGATCACTTTCCGCCCCCCCTGGTTTCATGTCTCAATTTCTGTAGCATTCTCTGTTTCTGTATCGTCCTGTGTTTCTCTGTCTATCTCCAAATGAACTCCATCCCTCTCCCATTCTTTGTCCCTGACGATCCCAGCTCCCTCAATTTATCCAGCTCAGTTACTGTGCCGACAGCCCAAATTCAATTATTGCAGACTTTGTGATAATCCCAGGCCACTGATTGGTCACTGCAGCCCTCCATTAAGTGAACGCAGCAGAGACAAGGACATTGGGAAAGGGAAGGAGAAATGAGAGGAGAGAGGGTTCATGCATAGAAATAGTACCGTTAAATACTCTATAACATCCTTGGGAGGACAGAAAGGTGGGGAACTTAAGATATAGGTTAAGGGAATAAAACAAAGCATGTACCCCTTTTTGTGTCCACTTAAAGCCCCTGGTATCCTTCAGGCTCAAGCTAAAACAAACAATGTTGCCCTTAAAAGCCCGGTCCATAATCCCTGTGTAATCACTCAGGCAGCCTCACCACACAGAACCAAAACATGAGAATGAAGACAGAGATTTATACTATGTGTGTGTGTGTTTTGCTTAAAGTGAACTGGCTGGATTCCACATCAGAGACTCATATATACAGTATATATATATATATATATATATATATATATAGAGAGAGAGAGAGAGAGAGAGAGAGAGAGAGAGAGAGAGATTTTTTTTTCTCAAGTTACATTAATGGATTATTTTTACAAGCTATTCAGCATGATATTGCCTTGCACATTAAACTTTTCCCTACGGGGTTTTATGCAATAACACGAAAACTAAACCAATTTATTACAATGCATTTCTACCAGAACTAAGAAAGAAAGGGAACAAAGTTAGTTTCCTTTCTTTAAGTTTTTCAATCTGCAACTGAATAACAGGCACATACCGGCACACAAGTTAATTGTCACTGCGATGAAAATAACTGGCTCAACAGCACAATTTGCAAAGTTATTAACATTTTTTGTATACTTTATTTATCCAGATTTTAGTGCAACATAGTATGTATAATCCTTATTGTTAGGCTATTATTAGATATACTGTTACTGTTAAATTACAAAGGTGAAAAGTTTAAAACTGATTAAATGAAACACAGAAGAATAATGAGGCACAGCATTTTTTTCAGCTGCTTTGTTTGCGTCTGGTTACTATGATACAGAACATCTGCAGATATAAAAATGTCAGCGCAAGGTCGAGAAATTGTTCTGGATGAAGGGAAGGCTGAAACATGTAGGGAGAGAAGACAAACCTGTCAGTCTATTTGTATTAATTTATCCATCATTGATGTTGTTCAGTTCTTGTTTGTTTATGTAGGATGTGACAGTTGGTCTGTGTCTCACCCCTTCTCCATCCTGATTGGATGGCTGTGTCAAAAGGGACAGTGACAAGTGCAGCCTTTTACCTAAGTTTAATATTTTTCAATTCTCAGCAAGCAGAAAAAAAACACAATATGTGCAGCACTCGGTGCAGAATAGATGTGTGGCACTCCTATTACAAAGAATTAAAAAACTTTGAACATGGCAGTTGTTGCGGTTGCTTTCCATCACCTGCGGCTGGCTTGCAATAGTGTGGTTATTGTGACAGCCCTAATTGTCACATAGAAATATGAATCCATAGCTTGAACATGTGGCCAATCCATCAATTGGATTCCATTCAGTGTCCGATATGTTCTCCACCTTCATTAAGTTACAAAGATCGACATTGAAACAAATATATGCCTGCTTCAGCACATTTATAGATATTATTTGGTTGAAAAATCAAACCATCCACAGCCTCAGAATGTAAATAACACTCAGGTCTTCCTGCACAGTCAGCCCAGCATATTTTTCGTTGGCAGTATGAGTTTTTTTCTCTTGTGTTCAATCAGCCAAACAGCCAAACAACTCTTAAAATCATGACTAAATCATCCTTACACACACACGCACACACACACACACACACACACACACACACACACACACACACACACACACACACCTTCAAGGCAAATCACTCTCATTCTACCGTTTCCATGTCTTATATTTTGCATTCTCCAGCAATCTTTAAGTTTAAATTGATTTTAGCTTGTTTCTGTGGTTTTCAATGTGTCCTAGTGTCTGTACACGTAGACGGCTGAGTGTGTGCATCCTGTGGGTGGCCCAGCTCATGTCAGACACTCCCTTAGTGTTTGGGGTTTGTGGGTCAGCACGTCCAACAACAGAATCGTCTTTTGACTTCAGGGCTGCTGCCTCAGCTGAATATTCACAACAAGAGACTGCAGGCTCTCACTGTGGTAACCACACTCCCTGCTGTGCAACGTTTCAGTTTCAAATGCTCTCCATGACGTGTTAATGTCCACGCCAGAAAATCGCTGTGAGAGACAGAAATCAGTTGAAGTTTGAATTGGCGAGTGGGTAGGGGACATTTCCTGTTATTTTACACAGTGCTTGCCGTGGTTATGTGATTCTAAATCAGGCTTAAACACATTCAAAGTGATTCTTTTTTAACATTAATGATGCTCTAAGTAATGTGTTCAGTCATCCTCAGTTTACCTATGACCTGACAGCCCTCACTTTATATTTTGCATTACTTTACTCTGGAGTGCATGCTGACAGCTAGCCAGCTAGCAAAGTGTCAACAAGCACATGTCAAAGCAATAGGAAAGGCAGCAATAGAGAGGTATGACAAATCCATCCACAAATCCATCAAATCCTTCATCATCAGTGTCTGAGTTTAACAGCTGGGCGATTTCCACATCAAGCACGCCTGATTTTTGTCGATTTTGAGAAAATTAAAGAATTTTAAGTGCGCCTTATAGTGAGAAAAACACGGTATTTTGGCTTAAAATAACTGTTAGACAGGTGAAAGTGAAACTTGAGGTTGTAACCACAAAGACAACTACATAATGTTAATTTCACATGGAATATGAACCCTGGTGTGCAGGATGAAAGTCCATTGCCCCCGACCTCAGCTGATCAGTCGATCAATCAATCAATCAATCATATCATATATATATATATATATATATATATATATATATATATATATATATATATATATATATATATATATATATATATATATATATATATATATATAGAGAGAGAGAGAGAGAGAGAGAGAGAGAGAGAGAGAGAGAGCAGGCAATTTATTGAAAAGAACAATTTAACTGAAATAGGCTATTCATCAGCTGATCAAAAGTTTAAGACCATAGCTCAAAAAAAACCCTAAAACAGAAATTAAAGTCTCAAATACAGACTCAGTAATGAGTAGCTCCACCATTATTGTTGATCACTTCAAAAATTCGTGTTGGCATGCTTGATGCGAGTGTTTCCAAAAGGCTTGTAGGAATGTTGCTCCAAGTGGTGAAGATGGCTTCACGAAGGGCATCCACTGTCTGGAACTGATGTCCATTTTTGTAAACTTCCCTTGCCATCCATCCCCAAATGTTCTCAATTGGATTTAGATCAGGGGAACATGCAGGATGATCCAAAAGAGTGATGTTATTCTCCTGAAAAAAATCCTTTGTCAGACGGGCATTGTGAATTGCAGCATTGTCCTGCTGAAAAACCCAGTCATCACCACACAGACGAGGGCCCTCAGTCATGAGGGATGCCCGCTGCAACATCTCCACGTAGCCAGCTGCTGTTTGACGCCCCTGCACAACCTGGAGCTCCATTGTTCCATTGAAGGAAAAAGCACCCCAGATCATGATGGCGCCCCCTCCGCTGTGCCGTGTTGAAAAAATCTCAGGTGGCATCTCCTTGTCATGCCAGTAGCGTTGGAAGCCATCAGGACCATCAAGGTTAAATTTTTTCTCATCAGAGAATAAAACTTTCTTCCAACTTTGAACGTCCCATGTTTGGTGCTCCCTTGCAAAGGCCAAACGGGCAATTTTGTGGCGTTGAAGGAGACGTGGCCTTTGAAGACGTTTTTTGTTTTTGAAGCCGTTCCTTTGCAGATGCCGTCTGATGGTTATTGGGCTGCAGTCAGCACCAGTAATGGCCTTAATTTGGGATGAGGATCGTCCCGTGTCTTGACGGACAGCCGTTCGGATCCTCCGGCTCGGTGCCGGTGAGATTTTTTTGGGTCTACCACTTGATTTTTTTGTTCCATAAACCTCAGGATCTTTTAAGAAATGCAAAATGACTGTCTTACTGCGTCCAACCTCAGCAGCGATGGCACGCTGTGAGAGGCCTTGTCTTTGCAGCTCAACAATCCTGCCACGTTCCAAGGCAGTGAGTTTTTTTGCTTTTCCCATCAAGAGGTCTTGACAGTGTGATTACTTGACAGAAAATGACATGGAATCCAAATTTTTGCACAGATTTGGGCTTTTAAAGGATGTGGTCTTAAACTTTTGATCAGCTGATGAACAGCCTATTTCAGTTAAATTGTTCTTTTCAATAACTTGCCTGCTCAAAACATTTGGTCTCTTGTTCCCATTTCTTCTTTTTGCATTTTGAAACTCTACTTAGAACCTTCTTCAGATACAACAGTGCAAAATGCAAATTCTTGCAATTTTTTAACTGGTCTTAAGATTTTGATCAGGAGTGTATATATAGTTAAACTGAAGACAGACTTTTCTGGGTGAACAGTTTTATCCTCACTCATCACCAGTGAGAGAGGTGAGAGTACATACAAGCTTTAAAAAACATGAAACTCTTCTGTCTTTGAAGAGGAGGGAAAAAAAATCAATTTCTCTTTTAGTTCTTAGCATTGCCTCACTGCTCCTCACTTCAGCACAGAATATAAAACCAACAAAACATATGAGGGCTTTGGGTTATGGGGTTATGGACTAGCAGTAAATGTGCATTAAGAATTTTAAATACAAGCAAAGAATGACTAATTCATTGAAACTGTGTTTTTCTATATGTATACCACACACCCTGAAGTGAAGTGGCTGTGTGCAAAAAAAAAGGGGGCTGCAGTTGTTTACATGTTCATTCATTACAGCCAAAAATACCCTTAATGACAGTTGACAACCTGCCCTTTATCTTAATCTAATTATGTCATTTTGCATCCAAAGTAATAAAGGCCTGCTGAATGCCATAATGGAAATGTGTATTATCATCTACTGTTCCCCACTGAATGAAAGCTCCTGCTGCCCTTCTTGCAAATGAGCTGAGTATCAGAGCTTTTCAAACATCTGCCATTAGCAAAATACAGAAAATTACAAAAAAAAAGATTGCCTTGAGCTTTTAGCAATTAAATTAAATTTACACAAGACACTGCTGCTTTTTTTGAAAAAAAAAAAAAAAAAAAAAAAAAGTTTACAGACATTTCTCAATGTGCTACACAAGTGAGATGCCATTTATGTCATAGTAAGAGTCCTATGGGAGCTATGTATGATTTTTATACTATTTACATTAGTTGGTAAACTAGTCACCAGCCCGTCAGTGGGTTTTTGTTTTGTTTACAGACCAGCTGGTCTTAATAAAGAAATACCTCAACTCAAAAAAACTCAAAAAAATGACAAAATATGCTGTTTGTAGAACTACACAGAGAAGTGTTTTCAGATCGTATGCCGTTGATGGCAGAACGATAGCTTCATTATGTGACAACTTAATGGTTAATGTTTGGTTAGGTTTAGAAATAATAATAATAATAATAATAAAACAAGAAGAAGAAGAAGAAGAAGAACAACAACAACAACAACAACAACAATAATTACTTCAATTTATATAGTGCCTTTCAAGAAACCCAAGGATGCTTAAGATAGACACATCAGACAGAGCATGACAGTGGCTAGAGGCCATAGGTCTCGTTGAAGAGGTGGGTTTTAGGGAGGTTTTTGAAGCTGTCTAGTGATGGGGCATTGTGAAGCTCTGTGGGGAGAGAGTTCCATAGGGTGGGGGCTGTCACATTGAAAGCTCTTTCCCCAAAAGTTTGCAGGTTGGTGTGGGGGAATGGAGAGCTGACCCGGGCCTGAGGATCTCAGCTTCCAGGACTGTGTGTAGGGGTGAAGGAGGTCAGAGAGGTATTGAGGAGCCAGGGCATTGAGGGATTTGTAGGTGAGGTGGAGGATTTTGTAAGTGATGCGGGACTTGACTGGGAGCCAGTGGAGGTGGATGAGGGTGGGGGTGATGTGCTGCCAGGGTTTAGTGCGGGTGAGAACCTTGGCAGCTGAGTTCTGCACACACTGGAGCCTGTTCAGGGCTTTGCTGGGAACCCCAGACAGAAGTCCATTGCGTTGTTCCAAACAGGATGAGGATTAGGGAGGCGAGAGATGTTTCGTAGGTAGAAGAAAGTGGATTTGGTGATGGACTTGATGTAAGACTGAAATGAGAGAGTTGGGTGCAAGATGACACCCAGGTTGCAGACTTCCGGGGATGGGGAGATGGAGCAGCCATCGACGTCCAGAAGTAGATCTCCACCCTTCTGAAGCAGGGCCTTGAGAGCCACAACCACAAGCTCTGTTTTGTTGCTGCTGAGTTTGTGAAGGTGAAATGACTGGAGCAGATTATGTCAAAGGCTGCTGAGAGGTCCAGGATGATGAGGATGCTGATCTGACCACAATCAGCACAAATTAAAAGGTAAATAGTGATTTAGATGAGGTCTCTGAGCTGTGCTGTGGCCTGAAGCCAGATTGAAATGGCTGATAGAGCTCATGGTTGGACATATGTTGACTGAGGAAAAGGTTGGAGATCTCTTGGTAGTTGTTGTGGTCATCCTGGTCCAGACCTGGCTTCTTGAGGATGGAAGTGACTGAGGCCATCTTGAGGCTGTAGGGTACCAGACCAGATTCTAGACCAGAGTTGATGATGTCCACCACAATGGGGCACAGGGCAGGTAGGCATGCCTTGACCAAGACTGTGGGCATGGGGTCCAGAGAACAGGTGGAGGCCTTGTTCTTAGTGACCAACTTGGCAACCTGAGAAGCATCCACAGGGGAGAAGGAGAAGAGGCAACACTGAGGTAGGTGAACAGCAAAGGGAGTCACGCCCTGTGACGGAGGTCTGTGTAGAGGAATGGGGACAGACGCCAAAAGCCACAGATGGATGGAGTCAGTTTTATCATGAAAGAAGTTCAGGAACTTAGAGCAGATCTAGATAAAACAACAGGCTGCCTGTTTGTTGCTGCTTCCTGTTTCTGCGCTAAGCTATGTAACTGAACTCCCTCAGTGGGTTATGGGACCAGGAGACCACTGTTCATGTCCCGTGTGAAACCAAGTCAACGTTGACTTATTTTGTCACATTAGTCGTGAATCATGTTACTCAGTATTGTTTGTCCCATGAGTCATTAGTCTTTACATGCCTATATGAACATGCGGTACCAGCAGGGGGCAACAAGGCCACAGACTTGGGAAAAGATAACGGTCACTGACTTGTCATGTCATGGTTGGACTTAAAATAAGTACACAAACTAAGTAAAATGCATACAGAAACAACGTAACGTCAGCCAGGAATACACATGACACACATCACAGCCATCACTATGAAACACTACAGATATCAATAATTCAAATTGCAAAACAAAACACAGGTCCTGAACATGGGTGTCCCAGATGAAAGTCCTGTGTTTGTTGGACCCTTCCACCTCCACACATGCCTGCCATAAGATCCTAGCTCTGACGTTAGACTCCCGTTACTAGATAACACATGACAAATGTCACAACAAAATATAGCACTTTCATACAGGCGTGTAATATCCATATCTCTGCGGGAAAAACGTGACACTGACACACTTTCTTCCGGTGGGCAGACGGATCTGTTTCACCCTCTGCAGCGAGACTGAGCTGCCACGTGTATCATTTCTAACAAGTGATCATTTTTCATGCATTTTCCTACTAATGTCGACATGTGATTCATGTGTCTATTTCTGCTCCAGTCTCAGGGCACCTAAAGCCTCAGAATTTGAAGCACAGGTCCACTGATCAAGTGTTGGTATTTGATGAGTTGGGACTGAGAACATGTTGTTAAAACACACTGTACTAGACTCTGGTGCATCAGCAACTCATTTGCTTTTTACACTGTTATCCTCTTTACTTTATATCACTGAAAGCCTTTCCTGAGCTCTGCTTGTTAAAAGAGAACCTTGTGTACTGTTAACTGTTGTGAATACTGTCTTCTGGCAGCAAATACAACTTTTGGACGTCAGAGTCACTTTAATCCGATCTGCTCGTTTAGAGAAATCTGGGTATTTTTCTGTGAAAATCTGGAATATATCCACATAATCCACGTAATCCACATGAAAGCTTTGGATGTCTTGGCCACGGATCTGCAAAGATAAATCTGGGTAGCGAGTGAGTCAGATTATGACCCAAAAGAGTCTATGGAGCAAACACTTCAAATGCAATAACTAACAAAAGTGTGGCTTTACTTGCTACTTCTACAAGACATGGATGGAGAGAGTCATAAACCACTGGTTTCACCTGACTGAAATGATGAATCTCTTTTCCAAGAGTTTATTCCCCCTCTTTCATCATTGGCCAGGAGGTATTTCAAATGGGACTTTTATTCAGCCAATCATCTCTCAGGGAGAAGGGTCTTCTAAAGCTGTCTCTCCCTCCACACTCCCCTCCTCTCCTCTCATTGGCTGCCCTTGCTTCTAAATGTGCTCTGGCAGCAGATTGGACCGCTGCTCGCAGCCAATAAGAAGACAGCAACTGTTGCATTCACCCCCCCCCCCCCCCCCCCCCCCCCGCAAGGCCAGTAGTGCTGCAGCCTGAAGCGCTGAACTGTGTCCAGTAATGGGAAAATTAGGCGGTGTGACATATACAAGACATTTTATTCTGCAGAAGTTCTTTTTTTAACAACACATTTTAATGTTTCTCTGAAAGGTTCTATCAGATCCGTGGAAGTCAAATGTGTATCTGCGATATATTGCACTGGATTAATTTTTCCATCTTCAGCGGTGCCATAACTTATTCCCACAGGCCCGTAACAGGCTCTTTAACTATTATCGTAACAATAACAACATTACTATAAAAAACAGAGAGAAGAGAAAGCGAGAGGAGAGAGATATTACTCTAGTTTCCAACGCCCTCCATCGGTAGCAACGTCTCTCTCTCTCTCTCTTCTCTCTCTCTCTCTCTCTCTCTCTCTCTCTCTCTCTCTCTCTCTCTCTCTCTCTCTCGTTGCTGCTGAGCGCCCATTCAGTTCCCCTCACAACGCTTCCGCGGCTCCTGGAGAGAGGACGGATAAACGGCACTGACGGTACCGGATTAGACACCCGAAGGAGGCAGGGATGCTACGGTGATTTCCATCTTTTCCCTCCCAACACCCACCACCTCCTCACCACCATCACCTCACCTCTTCATCGCTTCAATCTCGGAACCTTATTAAGATTGCTCTGTCTATTATCTGTTATTATTATTATTATTATTATTATTATTATTATCCATCTTGCTTGGTTGGTCTGGTGTCTTTTGCCTCTGCGCTCCAGCAGGATAAAAAATAGGAGAAAGAACATTTTGGGTTTTTTTTTTTTTACCCCCTCTTCTCCAAGACACAAACAGAACAACTGGGGCTTCAATCAGTGGATGTGTTGGACATCTGATAAAGAAACAGTACTTGTTGAGAGAAGTGATCGTTTGCGGCTGGCTTGCATGTGTTGGGGGATTTTCCTTGGAGAGTCGGGCAGCGCACGGAGTCTCTCACTTCCAAGGTAAGGACCGCTTGAGTTTAAGGACTGGGATTTTTCCCTCAACACAGTCCCATTCATGTATTTTCTCCCCAAGTCTGCTCCTCTCTCCCCACTCACTGCAGAGGTTTTTAATGAGCCTAAAGCAGGCGAGAGAGACCGAAGTGAAATGTTTCGGTTCCCAGGATGTTGGGGAGATTCTGGCTCGACTCGGGATTAATCCAAACACAGGGCTGACACACAGCCGTTAAAGGCCACCGTGAGAGGATGTAGGACTTTATTATGCTTGAGCAAATAAGGAATAAGGTAGGAGAACCCCACAGAGCCTTTGCGCATTAGCGATGGTAACAGTATGATTGGGTCTGTTGTGCTGCCGGCTGTAACAGGGCAGACTTTCTTCGCTCCGGGATGTCACTGGATGACGGTTAGATTTGTGCGGTTTTCACTGAATATTCTCACATTTCCAGCGCAGTGTATCTGCATTTTTGCGCTTGATTGGCGTGTGGGTGCGCGTCTGCAAGCTTGCATTTGTGTGCGCGTCCGACACAGCGTGTATACAGTATATGCGTGTGTCTGGCCACGTATAATGGCTAATCTCAGTGTAGGCTCTCTTTTCCCTGTCGCGGTGCCTCCCGGCAACTCCGCGTAACGGCGACGCACAACTTTTCTTTGGATCACCGTCAACACAGGCTTGACGTGTGTTTCACGGTCAAATCACATCATTCATAACGGAAATAATTCACTCCAGTAATTCAACAGCGTTTTACATCAGTTCATTGTTTGACTGTTGAGTCAATAAAGAGTTTTTGGCAGTTTAAATGATCAATCTTTCTTTTATCCCATTTCTTTCTCAGTCGTACGTCGTTTTCTCCTTGACTTCACTTTGCAGGGCTCATTATCGCTTTGTGGAATTAAGATCTTGAAACATGAATCCCTAAAGACTGGTTTAGTATTCAGTCCATTTGAATACTTCAACCAGAGCTGCGTTCTTGCCATCTCCGTGTGCGCCAGCGCCAGTGGAACTGCATAAAAATTGCATACAGATGACTTGCCCGTAGGGTCATTCAGGCACATTCTGCTCTCAGTTTGGTCCGTGCGAATGGTTTATCGTCCCCTTAAGGGCCACACAGGATCATCTTATTAATTGTTACACATACATCTACCGAAGTCTTCTGAAAACGTGCCCTTGCTGGTTCAGTGTGTGTGTCGGTCAGATTATGAATAATTATGGATGTATGGAGTACTGAGCTGCTGCTACTGAGTCGATTTTAAACGGAGAGTAAGTGAGATATATCGGTGTATAATTTGAGCAGCTGCAATTCCGCTGCGTTTTCAATGGGGGAGCAGAGAGAGAGAGAGAGAGAGAGAGAGAGAGAGAGAGAGAGAGCGTTGACTGTGCAGTCTTTGGTATTCATGGCACAGCTCAAGATTGCTGCTCTCAAGCAGGCAATAATATCTCCCCCTCTCACTCTCCACATCTCTCTCCTTCTGTCTCCCACACTGTTGCTCTGAAATGTCTCCCACCTCCTCTCTCTTCTTCTTTTGCATTTCATTTCCTTCTCTCTCTCCTTCTCCCATCTTTCTTCACCCCACTCTCCAGGACTCCCTCTGTTCAGTCTTGTGGGAGCCATTGAGAAAAATCATTTGCTGTTGTTGTATTTTATCCGACAGGGGGTTGTTACCAGAAAGGCTTGGCTGGCTTTGCAGAGACTGTTTCTTGTAGTGTATAAAAAAAAATAATAAACTCTACAGTTAACAACAGAGAGAAATATGCACAGAGACCCTTCAGAGCCACTATCGCTCCAGTTTGTTAAATAGAAAGAAATGGTTTATAACTTTGTGTGATACATTACCACAGGTGAATGCTTTTTTGGGACTCCCTTCCACTTTCTAGAGCTGGAATGGTGTTGTGGTGGTTTTCCTCCACATTTCCTTAAGTATGTGGTTACTTTTCAGACAGCACTTCACCCCTGTATTTAATTAATTAGCCTACAGACCAGTAAACATTGTTGAGAAGAAACACATAATCCCCCTTATTATTCTTTTTTTTTTTTGGTTGTATGAGTTTGCTTTGTGGTTCAGTGGCCACTCAAAAGACACATCACAAGTAAATGTGATGTGTCCCTAAATTTCCAGTGTTGAATTGCTGCTTCGTATATCCGCTCTCCGACTATAGGCTTAGCGTCAGAACCCTCTCACCAAAGGCTTCTTGTAAATAGCACCACAGTATCGCCCCATTTGTGCTTGAGGACGTTTGCGTAATTCACTAATTAATTCTTCTAGCAACAGTATTTCAGTCACATAGTAATTCAGTTTGGATAGAGGAGAGAGGAGGAGGAAATTAAGAAAGAGGAGACGAGAGGAGGAACAACCAGGCAGAGCATGTCTCCGATCACAATGTGAGGAGGAGGTGGGGGGAAGAAGAGGAGGGCAGCGACTTCTATCAGCACTGTATTTCATCTCACTCTTTGAGAGCCACTGCTGTCTAAGCTGAAAAGAGACCTGCAGCCTGAAACTGCTCTTCTTCTGGGGGCGGCAGTTGCTCATTCTTTAGGGGGTTGGTTTGGGAACCGGAGGGTCACCGGTTCAAGTCCCGACATGGACCAAAAACAGGACTAGCGCTTTTCCCCCTTTGCCCCCCCCCAGGTCCCCCCGGCCAAGCCCCCAACCCCCCAACTGCCCGGGGCCCTTGTCAGGAGCAGCCCCATCACTCTGACATCTCTCCATTACTGCTGTGGGGGTTGTGTCATGTACCATTATGGGTTGAGCAGAGTGAAAGACCCCATTGTGGGCTAAAAAGGAGATCTTCTTCTTCTTCTTCTTCTTCTTCACTTAGCCGTCTCAGGAACGAACAGCTATAGCTCCCTTTTCAGTCCCCACAAAAGTGTGGTGGCTTTGTGTCTGGGAAAGTGATTGTGTACTCTAAAAGCAGGCCAGAAAGACAGAATCTCCCTTGTACCAGCACATCTTAGTGCTATTTAGGGTGAGCGGTACACAGAAGCCTGGCTTGGATGACAGATGAAAGCAGGGCGTGTGAGGTTATGAGATATTTCACTGATGTACAGCCAAGAAATCGGCACAGACAAGTGACAGAAATGTCGTCAGATTTGTTGGATTTGTCTAAGTGGTTTCAGGACCTGGCGATGGAAATATTCAGCTCCTTATAGTTCAAACTGTGAATGTGTAGTTCCTACAGCTATGTTTGAAAGGACACAACTAGGACAGTGAATGACGTTGAAGCTAAGCTGCAACACTCCAATCAAGGTTGCAGAATACATTGTGTTTGTGGGGAGCATACAGTTGGATATAAAGGATCAGGTGAGACTGAGCTGAGTCCTGGCTAATAGCTACACATTAGTCTCTTCAGGCATTTTTCTGTGTCACCTTTTAGCAAAGAGAATTCATTTGAAATCTTAATGTTCTTTACATTGATCGACTTTGCAGACAAAAACAAATGACATCTGCAGGTGAGTTTTGTAAAACACATAAAACATTCACAAGCTATGTCGTGGTTTTTAATTGCAAGTCTGCCTTTGACTCGCTGTGAGCCAATTTTTAAAGCTTTCATGATTTTTCCACATTCTGTAGTCTTGAAATATGATGGACTTTTTTATTGAAAAAAAACAAAAAAGAAAAAAAGCCTCGCCAAGTGAAATGAGTTTGAAAGCAACTTAATGCAAAACACTACTGACGTAGCTCACCAGGGAGGCAGCGAGATAGAGGGATTAATTTATTACACTGTAATCGTTATATTTATATTTAATTAGGTGCCAGCTGCTCCATTCTCATAAACTGTGGCATTGTAGACTTGAAACAGTGGAAGAGAGGCTGGAAAGAGAAACGTAGGGAGACGCTGAAGATGAGGAGGCAGAATTCAAAGAGAAGTCGGGAGGAGAATATGAATGAGATCAGAGCTTTTCTAGGTGACGACAGAGGGAGCTGTTGGGCTTTGCTGCAGCGACGACTGATCTGCGCCCTCTTTTTCTTCTTTCTGCTCTTTCTTTCTAATTCTTTCCAAATCTCTCCCTCTCTCTGTTTTTCCTACTCTCTCTCTCTCTTCTTCTTTCTCTGAGAGGTCCAGTCAGAGAGATGGAGAGGTAGTTAGGCTCCCCAGGGATGCAGGATTCAATCTGCACACACACACACACACACACACACACACACACACACACACACACACACACACCGCATACACACACACACACACACCCGTCTAGTCTGTCTGGATAAGCATGTCCACCAGTGGCTTCTGTTACCTTTGGGTGGGGGGTGTTTTTTATTCCCTTTTGCCTCTGCTGTTTTGTTTTGCTTCCCCCGGTCCCCACAGGTCCACAGGTTAGATAGAAACCAGCCAGTATAACAGACAACTGGTTAAACCTCAGCTGCTTACTTGATATTTTATCCGAGTTCTCCTCCAGCTCTCTCTCTTTACATTCCTGCCCTCTTTGCCTTTCTATCTGAGACAATACACTGTGAAGCCAGGTAGATGTTACACTGATTTATAATTTCCCATGCCAGTGTGATTGGATTATAACTCTAATCTCCGGCCTCAACCAGATTAAATGACGGAGTCGGTAATTAGTGTTTTTTGACCTGTAATCTCTTTACTTGCTCTCAAGAGAAAAACACAGTGGCTGATTTGTTTGCATTAAATGAGGGGTATACAGTGGGTGGGGGAGTGATTTCCTGGGTATTGGTGCATGAGAGCAGGACAGGTGGTTCGCTGTTGTTGACTCAGTTTCCTGGCGGTATCATGTCCTGAGTTTAGTTTTCTAGGCCTTTAAGCATGGAGATTGTATGTTTCTTTTTCTTGTACTCATGTGGTTTCAGTTAGTCCACCATGCGTTGTACATTCCTGTGACATTAAAGTCAGAGTACGTGATCTAGAGAAGTTAAGTTACACACATGTTCAAACAAGCTTTGAATGAACAGATGTAGTCAGCCTATTATTGCTATTAATCACCTATAAACAGTGTGTTTTAGTCTAAATATTGCCCTCAACTGACAGTTTAAGTCTTCCTTTTTTTTTTTATAAAGTTATCCTTAATCATATCCTTAAACCATTCAAGAACTCAAAAAACTTTACCTTTCAATCCAAACTAGAGTTAAAGGTTTTCTATACAGTACCCACAGCATTTATATGGCAGCAATAAAAGATACGGAGGAGTAACGTCTACCTGAGCAGAGAGTTAAGTTGCTGTCCATCTGGGTGTGTTATAATCAGAGCTCGCTTTCTTGACATCGCTGACCAGCCATGTTCGTACATGTGAGCGTGCCCCACTGGCTAGCTCACGGTTACAGGTGATAGTGCCGTCCCTAAAGAGTGTATTTCCTGAAGAAATAAGCCAATTGTTCGTTCCATTGCAACATCAGTGCCCAGCTCTGACCAGATGTCAGTCGAACGTCCACCTAAAAAGTGCCACACAAAAGAAAAGCTAAATTGTTTCTGTTCTATTGTCATATTCTCCTCAAATGTCCTGTGTTGAACAATAAAATACTATAAATATAATAATAAGCAGATTCAGTCTAAAATGGCGGCAGCAGCGGTTGGTTTAAAAACAAAAAAAAACACCATAGTTTCATATCTTCACTTCTTTACTCTTTGGCATCCTGACCAGCGTCGTCACCGTGGAAGCACAGCACCCAACCATTTAGCACCTTTACAATATGTTAGCCAACATGTTGACTAATGTTTAACTGTGTTTTTGATATTTTGATGGTGGTTTCTTACATTTCCCTGTTTCTTTCTGTCCCTGTATCCCTGAAAAGGACAAAGAAAATGAATAAAATGAAACAAGCTCAAGCCAGTAAGCTGAATACTTTTCATTTTTGGGCATAGAAACAAACCAGTGACAGTGTAATTCATAAATAAATGTCCCGTGCTCTCATTATGTGATGAGGAAAGTCACATTGAAGTAATTTAAGTGGCACAAGCATAAGCTGGATGGATGCATTTAAGGACCGGCAACACAAATAATACCAGGACACAACAAGGACGCCACTTAAAGCAATTAACAATGAACATGTGGTGGCACAGGAGCACTTCAGCATCAATTAAATGTCGACTTTTAAAACAGATTTTTTTATCGCCTCTCACCCTGAATCTGCTGCAGAGATGTGTTGGCTTTTACCGTTAAAGCGGTGTAGCAGCTGAATACTGCTCCTCCGTTACAGTGACCTTTCCTGCTGTACATGAGCACAGCTTGTGTCGAACACACCGTGTGGATTTTACTGCTCGATGATGAGGCTGTGGTGAAGATCCTGGATCAATGTTAATTCAGGATTAACGAGTGATTTCATCGATTTCACTATTGATGATCAGAATACAGCATTCACGGGGATATTGATTGGATTAGAATGAGAATTGATTTCGCCAGATAGAGAACGATATTGATCAGAGCACCTCGTGTCTGTTTATGTGTGTGTGCACGTTAGCTTTCTCTTCCACAAATGCATGACTGTGTATGAGAGCAAATGTAGTGCAAATGTGTGTGTGTGTGAGAGAGAGAGAGAGAAAGAGAGAGAGAGAGCATATCTGTGTAATCCAGTATAATTTGTTTTCTGTGACAGTTGTTAGGTGCAGTCAGGTGGTTTGTGGTCTCATGACACCGGTCACATGAGAGAAAGAAAAGCAAGGTTGTTTTTTTTTTTTTTTACTGCCATTTTTAACTGCATTTTTTTTTTTTTTTTTGCGTTAGCAGACAGTATTCAGCCGGGAGAGACACTGAAAACAGTGAGGGAGAGGGATAGAGAGGGAATATGTGATGAAGGTCAACAAGAAAGTTCATATCACGTATGAATTTGAAGTTTGGGAAGAAAAAAAAAAAAACTGCTCCATCTCAGGGTCAGTGAAATTTGGGGTTTTTGTTTTAATGCCAATTAATAATTCACAGCTGAAAGGCTTCTGATTTGACAGATTTTGTATGAAGCTCAGTGGAGTCAGTGAGAAAGAAAGGAAGGAGGAAATAGGGGCTAGTTTCTGTGTGCAGGTCAAGGAGAGATTTAATGAGTCGTTTGCTTCTCATTATTCAGAGGAATAATTAACAGTGTGTGTGAGTGTGTGTGTGTGATCATTTTCTCTTTGGAGCTACCAGTGAAGTGGTCATTCACAGTAGTCTCTCTCTTTTGGCTCTTTCTCCTCTCATTCTGTTCCCACACAGTCTCCGCAACCAAAGATGATTTTATTATTGATTCATCATATATCTAAGGCTGCACGGTGGTGCAGTGGTTAGCGCTGTCGCCTCACAGCAAGAGGGTCGCAGGTTTGAATCCGGGCTTGGGACTCTTCTGTGTGGAGTTTGCATGTTCTCCCCGTGTAAGCGTGGGTTTTCTCCGGGTACTCCGGCTTCCTCCCACCGTCCAAAGACATGTTGTTTAGGTTAATTGATGACTCTAAATGTCCCGTAGGTGTGGATGTGAGCATGAATGGTTGTCTGTCTCTATGTTGTCTGTCTCTATGTGCCCTGCGATGGACTGGCGACCTGTCCAGGGTGAACCCCGCCTTCGCCCAATGCCAGCTGGGATCGGCTCCAGCCCCCCCGCGACCCCTAACGGGATAAGCGGTTGACGATGGATGGATGGATGGATCATATATCTTTCATTCAATCATTCAGTTCATAAAATGCATGAAAGTAGCAACAATCAAAACTTCCAAAAACCTAAAGTAATGACCTTGAATGGCTCCTTGACAAATGACTTGAATGAAATATTGATTATAAACTTTTTTTGATAATCAACTTTGTTTTTCTTTCTTTCTTTCTCTCTTTCACCTTCATCCTTCAATCTTTTATCTCTCTCCCTCTATCATTTCACTCTGTTAAGCTTAGTATGTGGATCACACACACACACACACACACAGACACACACACAGGTTAGTGTGCACTCGCAGACAGTGTGTCGTGGATTACCATATTTAACATGGTTATGTTAATTGTAGCGAGCTAATTTTGCTGATGGGACACATTTGTAAAGGTGAACGCTATGGACAGACGGGCATAGCCTCAAGTTACAATTTGTGTTGGCATAGTGTGTATACATGCATGAACTTGTACTGCATGAAAATGTGTGTGTGTGTTCTGTCCATGTCAGTGGCTGACAGATCGACTCCAGGTGTGGATCACCTGGAAACACAATTTATATTTTGTGCACAGACACACAAAGTGTTGAAGCTGAATAACCTGTCATAAGGCCAAAATAAAACGGACACACACACACACACACACACACACACACACTGTACATATAGCCTCAGTGGTCAGCATATGCTGCATAGAGCTTATCTGATTAACAGCAGGGTTAGATAGAGGACTCTGCAGGTTGATGACGAGACAAGCAGCTATACTGATAGATTGTTTAGCTAAAAAAAAAAAAAAATGGCATCCTGGCGACTCACCAGTCTAAAAAAAACATCCAACTGTGACATCCGTCTGCTCAAGAACATTTGACATACATCCCTCCACGCACATCTTTCCTTTGTTTTGCCACAGTTAAGACTAACAAGAAAGTGAGAAATTAAATTGAATGGCGCAGTGCACAGAGGACAGAAATAGCTGCATAATGAACATCCCTAACACCTAGCCTGAGGGCAGCATGCACGACAAATTGTTATGATGTGTAGTGTCCGATGTCACGGCGGGAGGAGGGGGCCTGGCGCCTAGTTATAAAAACTTTCTCTCTGGAAATAAATGGCCTAATCTCCATGCTTACCCTCTCTGCTTTTGTCTAAGTACATTATTTATTTAGCATCTTTAGCTTCCCATTGTGAGAGAAGCATTCTCTAATATTTCCAACAGTGTTCCCAACTAAGAAAAGTTTTCAGTGCTTTGTGTCGTGCCCTCCAAGGAGGCAGAAGAGTTATGGCAAAAAACATTTGTTCTGATTTACCGGAAAAAATAATTTCGTTGGTTGTATTATTTTGAGAAATGTCACAAAAATAGTAGGAGGATATATATGGTTCATATTTGTATATAATGTATACAGTATATTGGTCCTATTTTATTTTTTAACATTTCCACTTTTTTACTTTTGTTTTTTTGCTGACACTTTCTGGTTTTTGCACTCTCCCATTTGCTGCTGTACACCGCACATTTCCTCTCTGTGGCACTACTAAAGGAACTTATCTTAAGGCAACCACTTTGTCAAGTTAAGATTGGTTTGTTTGTCTGCTGGTGTGTGGAGCTTGTTATGACAGTCTGAGAGAAATAGAGGCTCATTCTTTTACTTGCATCGTGGTGTGGTGGGAGTGGGTGTTGAGTAATGGGATTTTTACTAATGATTCACATATATTTAAACCAAGTAAATGCTGAATTCATGTTTGTGTCCATATTTGGACAGCTACGAGACCAAACTATGAGGAGCAAATGCCTCGAGAAAGACTGTGTAACAGCATCACTTGGATCAGGCTGTTGTCATACAGCTTTTGTAGCTATAACTATAAAAAGCGATGCACCATATATACTGTTGCTACAGAGCCTACTGCCAGCTGTTATATTTCAGCTTGTGTAGCCAAGGGATATGTTGCTCCTATACTTTATGAAGATAATAAATTAATAACATGGAGGCTCTGTAGACCATCCTTCACAATAAACTCCCCAGACACTGCTTAATAGATAAAAATAAGATAAAATCATTCACAACCCAACTAAATAACTAACACACGTTTACATTTAGCTGTTAGCCGCCGAGCTAACATGCCGTGTTGCGTAAACATAGTGGCGATGGATGAGAGGCTGCAGACAGAGCAGATTGAAACATTGCTTATTTATAGGCCTAATTATTTCCTAAACCTAATCATGTGGTTTTGTTGCCTAAACCTGAGGAAGTTGTTTCCAGTGAAGATGGAAGCTTAGTTTGAAACGCATGCATGTAACAAGTATAAATCGACACGTTTCTGGACATTCGTAGGAGAACAAACGAAAAAGGAGGAACAACTTTTCCTGAGATATCACACGAGTCGCTGTATGAGGATACGTTGCTCGGATGGATATGAAAAGAGGCTTCTTAGTCGCACATATTCTGATATTTCAAAGTGTGGATGTGCATTTCTAGCATTAACCACTCAGCATGCTGGCAAGGCCTGCTCTTGATGTCAAAGCAATGCTTTGATCACTCTGGGACTTATCGAGTAGTTCTCATCCTCTCTTGTCTCGTCCTCTCCCTCCTTCCTACCCTATCCTCTCTTCTTATCTATCCTCCATTCCTCCTTCCTTAGCCAGTCTTCTTCAGTATGCCTCAGCCCCCACTCTCTTCTGTATTTATAACCAGCTGTGCTGTCGATAGACGCAACGCAGTCACTCACCTGAAACATTTCCAAAAATAAACCTGAGTTGAGATTTATTAATAAATATACATGACATAGTTACGAATTGCTGCTTTCTGGTGTTATCACTTAATATAATGTTTGCTAAATTAAGCATCAGACAGACATCAAAATCATCCATGCATTCCTGTTTTCCATCACATAATAAGTAGTTTACTAATGTGCCACTCTCAAAAAACCCTCATTGATTCAGCTCTGCAGATATGGAGGTGTGCTCTGAAAGATAATGTGTCTGTCTTCTCCCTGTTGCCACAGAAGAGGGGTTGATGTTATGTAACCTGTCGTAGTCCGAGACTAAACACACAAATACAATTGCACACTTTATGATGTGATGGTGTTGTGGCAGATGATGACTCATGCACGTGCAGAGAAGGAGAGAAATGGAGATCACACTCTGACACACATACAAAGCGTGTTTTCCTTTCTACAAGACAGAGCATTACCGCAAGGTTGACCTCTTTACCATAATAGCCTCCCTCCGTCCACCTCACGCTGTCTCTCTCTGTGAATGTTGCTTTATTTTTTACTAACTCCCACACTCCCTTTTAGCATCTTTTCTCTTTTTTTTGACCCTCTGATTCTGTTCTGTCTCTCTCTAGCCATGCTTCATTGAGCGTGACACTTTTAATGGTGTAATATGATTGAATATGACTGCTGCTTCTTCATTGAGCAGTATTAATTTCACTTTTTTCCATGCGAATGGCTTGACTCCACTATATTTTTTCGTCGGCTCTATGCCTTAATCCCATGACTCACACTTAATAGAGCCACATATAAAGCAACTTCTCTCTTTTTTTTTTTATTTTTCATTTTGTCATATGTCCATAAAGTTTTGTTGCTGCTTTTCTCTTCTCTGTCTTTTAAAAATCTTAGTCAAAATAGTTTTCTCATTCTGTCTTTATCTTCCACTTCCACAGTCTCTTTAGGTTTCAGTTGCAGCTGTGACAGCATTGACCTTTCCGGTGAAAGGAGCAGCAGTGAGCGACAGATATAGCCTCCTCTAGCACTGGCTAATTATTATTTCTCTATAGAAGGCATTATCTATATATCGGGAGATGTGAAAGGGGTGATGCAAAGCATATCTTGACACTGACACCTTTCTTCACACTGCTATCAAGCCATAAATTAAGTATAATAAACACCTTGAATTCAAAGAGAAGGATTTTGACAAAACAAAGTTGATTCTGGCCTTTATACCTTGATGAGTATGTGAGTGAGCAGTGAACCGTGTGGTGCCGATCTCTTTGTATTTCAGCAGGTGTTACTACAGATGATTGTTTAAACTGATGTGACAGGTTGCAGAAACAACTCCACACTCATTTTACAGTGATAATCGTTACATATTGTTTACAGTCCTGCATATGGACATGCTTCTAATCAGGCTGCTCTCATACACTGTACGTAGCTACACCTGCAATAAGTAATGCAGTGTAATTTATGTATATCTGACAAAATGAATGTGTGTATAATTCAGGTAATCGTGAACCACGCAGCATTTATGTCTCATGTGAAACCAGAAGTCAACATTGATTCATTTGTAAAGTAACTTACGTACTTGAGTAAAACCACTTCCGGTGTTATTTTAAGCCAAACCACAACTTTTTTCTAAACCTAACTAAATAGTTTTGTTGCCTAATCCTAATGAAGTTGTTTCCTGAATATGGACTTTATTTATTTATGTATTTATTTATTTATAACTACGTATGTAACGAGTGGCTATGAGTCAGGAGCGGCTGATGAGAATGGATAACTACAGCAACAGCTGAGACAGCAGTTATATGTAATTTAAATGTATACATTAATGAATTAACAATAATACATTTAACTAAGTAGTATTTCTGGTGCTCACTGGCGAGGGCAGCGACGTTTAATCGACTAGTTGTCTAATCATGTTCATCCCTGTTTGAAATGTACACTAATAAAAAGTCTCGAGTTATTTTTAAATACAATGAAGTAGCAGTTGCTTGGAGCCATTTTCATTCATCATATGTGTTTTCAGTGTTTATGTAAAGTGACATCGGATTTTTCACTGCCATGTTTATTTTTATTGTGATGTTACGAAAGCAAGTGCCATCAGCACTGTTTTTATCCTGCTGGCAAGGTTGAACAAACAAGGTCATCGTGTGTGTGTGTGTGTGTGTGTGTGTGTGTGTGTGTGTGTGTGTGTGTGTGTGTACATGTCACTCCAGTGTGCCTGTGCATGTGTTTTCACATACTGGTGCTAAAGCTGACCATGCAAGGTCATTGTGTGTTCCGAGTACGTGTGCACACATGCCCGTGCACCTGAGCATCACCAGATCAACAAATAACAAATACAGTTTGTTTCAGGCAGTCTGTCTGCATGTGTCCGTGTCACCTTAAGGTGAGATATGCATGTTCACCGTGGGCATTATATGTGTGTGTGTGTGTGTGTGTGTGTGTGTGTGTGTGTGTGTGTGTGTGTGTGTGTGTGTGTGTGTATTACTATGTAGGGACATGAATCTGTTTACACAGTCACATCAAGGGGACTTTCCTTTTTTGCGGGACAGAATCCACATCCCCGTAATATAAAACATAATATTTTAGGGTGAGGACTAGGTTTAGGGTAAGGTTAGGTTGAGGTTGAGATTGAGGTTAGGGTAAGGGTTGGGATTAGGCAAGTAACAGTTAGGCTTAGGGTAAGTGTCCAGGAAATGAATTTAAGTCAGTGTTCTCAAAAGTAATGGAAACACGACTGTGTGTGTGTGTGTGTGTGTGTGTGTGTGTGTGTGTGTGTGTGCGTGCGTGTGTGCATCTTGCCTTATGCTCTTATTATGAGAACAAGGTGTCTCCGCAACCAGAGAAAGATCTGGGATTTCCTCCATAGAGCAGACAATGTTTTAGTTGTTTAGTTAGATGAAGCATCAGGTCTCGGTTTGGTGAGGAGGGATACAACATGGATCAGGAGTTTGTGAGGTGGATCTAGTCTAAGAACAGTCCTTACAAGTCTGCTGTAATAGTGGTACAAAGATGTGTGTCTTTGTGTGTGTGTGCGCATGGGAGCAGGCATACATCACCGCTTGTCTAGACAGCTGTTTTGACCTTTTTTATATGATGAGATAGTCCTGATGTTTTATTCACAGAGCATGGTAATATTTTATTCAGCAAGGCAATGCACCAATCTTTAAGAGCAGATTAGAGCAACAAGAGCTGCGTGTCATCAGGTTTCACTCTCCAGATGAAAAGAAATATATCAAAGAAAATATATTGCTGTGACATTTGGAGGCGAGAAAAGCTCCTCTCATTTGCAAGGATTTCCATTTGCTATTTATCCTTCAGATACAGTGTGTGTCTGGTGCACTTATTCCAAGCAACAAGTGCAGCTGGTGTTGAGTACTAGGTTAAAAAATATTAAATCTCAGTTACAAGGTGTAGTTTTAAGCAACCAATTTCATAACTATTAAATAATTAATAAATAAATAGTTAAGCCATTTCTCAGGAGTATACTTAAATGTGTTCTTATGTCAAATGCAATGTTTTACTGCTGACTCTTGGTAGTAATGCAGGCCAGTCAAAGCTCACAAAAAGGATGCAAACATGAAGATACTTAACATAAAACAGTTTTGGGGGATCTTAGTTGCGATATGTGATTCATACGGGGGTCTGAGAACCAACAGTGCAGGCTTATTGAGGTATGTGATTGCAGCTCAGGAAGACAAAGGGCCCTCTGTATCAACCTGGAGGAAGAAGGGAGGGCATCTGGCTTCAACAACCATGTGGGGCTGAAAGAGGGGGGTTATTATCAAGTATCCAGCGTGTCCGTGCATTGGTTTGGAGCGGCATGATGGGGAACAAAAAACAAGGATGGAAATGAGAGTGGAGGGAGAGAGCAGCGGGTATCGTTTTGCAGGGGAGGATGTTTTGGCACAATGACCCCAGTGTCCTCCACTGTGTCATTGAGTCGAGTGTTTCCCGGTGGTTTGTGGGTGAGGGGTGGGGTGGGGGCGATTTAGAGAGATAATTAGGATCATTACACATGCATGGTGGGTGTAATGGTCCGCAACATTGCTGATCAATTCCTCCCTCTTACCTCCATGAACCACCCCCCTGTTCCCATCAACTCACCAGCACTCATCCATCTCCACATATCAGTCTATTCCAAATGAAATTATTAACCCCTTGACAAATAAAGAGTAAAAGCCATTTTGTGACATATAGTGTTTCAATCAAAGTTGTCTATATTTTCAAGCCAAACCCTGCAAGTACACATATCATATACGGATCAATATCTTGTTGAAATGAAACCCTCAAGCGTTTATTACGTGAAGTGTTATATTTGGTGCGTCAGTGACAGGATCAAAAGGTCAGATCAATCGAGAATCCAACCATACTGCAAAACATATGCTTGCTCCTTGTACAGCCACAAAAACATGACATTTTGGGGCTCAACATAAAGGCTTCCCCAACTGCCTTGGGCAATTAAAATGCCACACTGGGCTCATAAATCTAGCAACTCATGTGCCTGATTGTGCAAATTAAAAATAAACAATAATTATTTAAAATGATCTTTTCTCCAAAGCTGATGATGGAAATAACGAAGGATTGAGCCATCTCATTTCCATCTCTACTGAGAGCAGCACATGTACAGTACTGATCGTGAACTCACAAGAAAATGGCGCCGGGTACAGTTTATGAGCTGAAATGCAAACAAGCTCTTCAATTACCATGGAAACAGGAGTTTAGTTGGATGGCGTTAGAGGATGTGGGTGAAACTCCAGCTACTCAGTAAGTTGCACAGTTTGCCCGCAAGTTTTAGAGCAAGGCGGATAAAACATGACAATCAGTGTAAATCTTTGTTGTCATTTACACTAATGATAATAGACTACAAAAAAAAAAAAAAAAAAACTGCTTTGGCTCAGTAGATTTCTGACCCATTTGCCTGATCAGGCAAGTGAAAAAAATGTTGAACCCTGGCATTTATTTACCTTTTTTATCTATAGTTCCTAATTTTAATCCATGTTAAAGTTATCTAAAACATTGAACAGCTGATGTAAGAACTATTAAACATTTATGAAGTTATTAGCTATCCTGTGGTCTTTACTTATAAAGGAGTGTTTGATGATGCACATACCAAACTCATCATTGCCGTTTATCATCGATGAAGCTATAAAAGCACTAATGACTTCAAGGTGAACAGATCATGTCCCGACTGTGAGCCTGAATGTTCAGCCAGCAAGGTCTCCATGGACTAATGTGTATGTAAACGGTGTGTCAGTTACTGGATAAATGGGATGGGTGGGTGGTAGAGGGTGTACATCCCAGGCTGAAGGGAGGTTTTTAAAGGCTTAGTGGCATCCACTAAGACCTTGTGTTCTGCCCCTTGCCTCCTCAATAGAGCAAAGCTAATCTGGCTCTGCTTAGGGCTGCTTCTTCCATCTCTTGGGCGACTGACTCCCTCCTTTTCTCTCCTCCTCCCTTTCCCATCTCAACCAAAGCGACTCACTGTCTCGCTCAAGGACACTTTGACTGGACACAGGGAT
Organism: Pterois miles; assembly: GCA_947000775.1. Classification (NCBI taxonomy): domain Eukaryota; kingdom Metazoa; phylum Chordata; class Actinopteri; order Perciformes; family Scorpaenidae; genus Pterois; species Pterois miles. The sequence continues at coordinate 3,274,152 of CAMQGK010000242.1, read as the reverse complement.
GCTGATGCACATATACTGTGTATTGCAGTGAAAAAAAAAAAAAACGCTGACCTTTGAGCCAGATGCATCTGTCAAACCACTTGATGAAAACCTGCTGCCAGCGGTGCAGAGGTCTCCATCCAGCTCAGTCTATCTGACTCTGACATATGCCTGCCTCTCTGTACACCCTTCTCCTCGCCATCATTTAAGTAGTTGACTGCCATATTTATGGAGACTGTTTCAATTCCATTTTACATTATCATTACATTATCAAAAAATATAGTGTAGAAGCAAAAAAATTAAAAGTATCCTGGGGAAATCATGTGTTTGATACTGCATCAGGTACTCAAGTGTTGGAGCGCCAACAACACTTTGATGATTTTTTGTGTTGGAAAAGATAAGCTGCCCAAGAAGTCTTCCATAAAATGGTGCATTTCCTTCAACTTAAGTTGTTGAAATGATACTTTTCTACAGAAATGTCTCCATCAAATTGGTGCAAAAATATGTTATTCCAATGAAAGTAGAAGGTGTCTTGTAAATGAACGAATCTCTATCTCTCTCCATCTCACTATCTCTTCTTTCTCTCTCCCTCGCTGGCTCCCGAGGGTCATGGTGTCAGCTGTTGGACAATAGGACAGCTGTATCCAGATCAGCCAAAGAGCTATAAGCCCCCAGGGGTGGGATTAAACCAATTAGTAGCTGCCAATCACTGTGACATATCACGGACAGCTAGATCAATACTTGGATGAATGGAGGGAGGGCGGGGCAGACGGACGGATGGCAGTGAGGGGGAACGGGGAGCACAGCTAGATTGAGGATCAAGTTTGGCTGGGTGGAGAGATAAAAGGGTGAAGAAAGGAAGTCTGCTGGACACTGGAGATTGGACGGAAGGTTGGACTGAAAAAGGAAGGGAAGTGAGTCGAGATCAGATGTGTTTTGTGAGGACGGAGGGATAAAAAGAGAAATGTAACTATGCCAAACCACTGCTGATTTATTTTTTTCAGCTTGGACTAATGCATTACAGCAAAATAAATAAATAAGAGACGTTGAGCGACGGTGTAAGATATTGCTTTTCGTGAAGTCACTGTGATAAAGTACTGGAAATTATTAAAATAGTCCAGAAAATGTAGGTGATGTATGCAGGAAGACAAAATACAAAAAGGCAGACTGAGAGGAAAGTGAGAGAGGCATCAGAGGGGTAATCATGGAGAAAGAAAGAGATCCAGAGACATAAATAAAAACCGGTGCTATAATAAAGCGTAGCCTCAGCTTGCAACCCCAAGAGACGTTAAAAATGAATAGGTGTGCAAATCAGTCCCCCTCTCTCTTTCCTGATCATCTCTCCCTGCCTCCCATCTGTTTTCCATTCAAGTGTTGTGAGTGTGCGCTGTGTCCCAAAGAGTTTTGCGGGAGACGAAGAATTTGTTTGTCGTGGTTTGGGACATCTGAGGATCTCATCTCCTTCTGACAGCTGAGAAAGGCCCCAATCAATAGGCCTCCTGGAGAGAATGACGGGGAGGAGGAGGAGGAGGAGGAGGATACGGGGGTGTTATGGAGGGAAGGAAAGCAAAGAAGGATGCAACAAAAAGGAGAGGAAATGAAGAAAAAAGGAGGGGAATAGGGATGCAGATGGTTAATAAAGAAACATGCCGTCAAATTTGAGGAAGAACGAAAGATGTGTTAAGTGATTTAGATCAAGAAAGACCCAAAGAATGAGAATGAATGATATTTATAGAGTAGTATGAAAGGGTGACATGGAGTAGGGTGAAAAAGGAAGGATGAAGATCTTAAAAAACGCTGGCACAGCTGTCATATCCAGACTATTAGGAAATAATAGAGAATGAATATGCTTTCAATAGCAAAAAGCTACTGTTTTGAGCTGATGGATTTGACAGTGAATGGACTGTAGAGCTGCAGAATATAGAACTGCTTTGACAGTGAAGAGATGAGCGAGGAAGGGAGAAAGAAGAGAGGAAGAGAGGAGATGAGGGAGGGGGAACGAAAGGATGGTGTACTAACATCCAAACAAATTAGTGATGGGGGAGAAAAGTCAAGGATGCAGTGACACAATGGAGATAAAATGGAAAAAGAATAAATAACAAGGTATTAAAAGCAATAAAAGATGAATATAAGGATGAGAGTGGGAGAGGAAAAATTAATAAAAGGCCAGATGAGTGAGGAAAAGGAGGAAGCAGGACATAGAAAGAAAAGAGCAGGCAGAGAAAGGAGACGTGAAATGAAGAGGAGAGGATGTCGTAGAATGAATATGAAGCTTGGAACATCTGGCATGACTCTCAAAAACTTCTTTGGCCTTTCTAGTTTGTGTCTTTAAGTGTGTGTGAAAGGGGGGTATTGGGTGGGGGTTTGTTAGTCTAAAGCAGTGATGCACAAAGACACCAACCAGACCTGCCACACTCACTTATATACGCCTGGATGGATACAGAAAGAAAGATCGAAGGTTTGAGGAAGAGAGGGGTGGAGATAAAAAAGCGAGATGGGGTAGAGGTGGATGGAAGGAGGGAGGAGAAGGACAGATGGAGGAGGAGGGGTGGGGAGATCAGGACGAGGACGGAAGGAGTCGGAGGAGGGATTTGTATTTGATTGATTTACCTCGCTCTCCAAGGCCAGCGAGTCACGTAATCACTGGGAGGATTTTTGATCTGTACTATTTATGGACGTCATGTGGCGTTTCTTCAGCTCATTCACGTGTCTGCTTGGAGGCGACGCAGCATGAAAATATTTTATTTCTCTCACACGTAAATAGTCGGCATCGTGACTCTCAGATGTTAATAGAAATAGTCATTTTTATCCATATAGAAACACATTTTCTATGTTTTCACTCGCAGTGAAGTGTTGGGTTATTCATTGTTTTCTGTTTTTTCTTCTATTGTTCATAGCCTCTGAGAATAAGGACTTTTTTGTGTTATTTAAAATGTATTTTCTCCCTTTAGCATTTTGTTTTATTATTTCAAAAACTCTTAACAAGTGTATTTTCCGCCTGTTTTCACTCTTAAGGAGGCTCTGAATAATTCATGGCGTTTCGTCAGTAACATATTGTCAAACTTTTTGGATGAGAAAATATTCTTGTTTTGTTGATTTCTTTTTGGAATTTTAAATGTGTGCATACGCCGGCGTATAGCTTAGAATCAATACTTTGATAGAAGAAACCTTTAATACTTTTGAAACTTCTAACAACTTTGTCTTTGCATTTAAAAAGTGTATTGTGTCTGGTCTTTGAGATCTTAACAAGCGTATTTTCCGCCTGTTTTAACCCTTAAGGAGGCGCTGAATAATTCATTGGGTTTGCTCCCACTAGTTTTGCTAATGGATCAGTCACAAAGCCATACATTTGTAAATGAGGGTAATCCACCTTTATGAGTCCCAGTGCATGTGTGCAGGGCAGTGTGTGTGTGTGTGTGTGTGTGTGTGTGTGTGTGTGTGTGTGTGTGTGTGTGTGTGTGTGTGTGTGTGTGTGTTTAGACGGGTCACACTCTCAGGTTTTAAGACAAGGAGCGTTTTGTCCAACAAGAATTTTGTATTGTGTGTATGTGTGTGTTTTAGCTGTCGACTGCTGAGTGCTGCCAGGATTTGTAGCTGAGCTACCACAATGACCCTTTCATCCCAAGAACCATCTGATTGTGTGTGCGTGGTCCTTCATGCCTCCGTGTGTGTGAGTGATTTTAGGCCTCTTTTCCATGCGACCCAATCTCTTTATCTGCCCCGAACAATAAAAGACAGAAGCCTGAAGGCACAGACACGAACGGACTGACGACTGACAGACAGACAGCAGGAAGATAAGCAGACAGACAAGCAGAGCTGTATAATTCAGGTCACTGGCATGACCTCAACACACTAGAGTTATTATTATACACGACTTTTGGCCTGTTCTCACAAAATTTGCTTACAAATATTGGTAGTCGTGCGTAGCGTTTTTTTGGGCTTGATGACTGACCCTTCAGAGGGGTTGATGGAGTTTAACAGTGCCAGGTAATAAGTGAGTGAAATATGGCAAAAAGTACAACAAAGACTGAAAAAAGAGAGAGTGGACTTTGCCCTCGAGTGGGGGACGATTTTAAAGGCAGTTTGCTGTTTTTGTAACGTTAAGTGTGATATACAACCACACCATGCCGATCTGGGTAGACAAGAAAGAACAAGAAAAATCTAAAGTTACAAGCTAAAAATGAAATACAGAAATTAAATAAAATATTCAACTTTAGTTAACAATAAAAATGGAAGCAATGCAACAAGATGCAAGAATGAAATTGAATATATAAAGTGGTCAAGTGGCCACCTCTCTCTCTCATACTGAGGTAGGTAGGTAAGGCCGCATGTTTTCAGCTGTGGGGGGGTCAGAGCTGGGTCTTGCCATTAACACAATGGACTTGGACTGTAAACACAGTAAGAGGCAGATGGACCATCACAACTTTTCTGTCCACTACGTGGACTATATGTCTTACTGAATACTTTTATAACGATATCCTGTCCAAAGTGAGTGTGCTGACTCTTCCTACATGCAACTGACACTCTTGTAGCAATAGCAGGATATAGTAACATTCCTAGATTACAAACAGCAGCAGCAGCATAGTAGGAGGCAGGCGAGCAGGAGAGAAATGAGAGCAAAGCAGTGAAGTAGAAAAGCTTTTTAGCTGCAAGATAAGAGCATATTAGGGCGAGCACTGGTAGGAAAAGACAGGCATGGTGGGTATGTGTATGGGGGGTTGCTGAAACACTTTATTAGCTCTTGATAAGAAGCATTTTCAGCTACAAGAAGAAGTGAAGACTGGAATGACTGACTGGAGTTGTGATTGGAAAGGTTGTTTCCTCCTCCGGGAAGTTCACAGACAGATCTGACTTTGATGAAATCTACTGGAAATAATGTAAAGGAGTGCTGCAGCTTCAGTCAGTGCTTCATGGCCTTTTTTTAGTGAACCTGAAACCAAATGAAGATTTAAAGGGAAGACGAAGAGGACGACATGGAAACAAAAATGGAAAGAAATGAGGAAGGAAAGATATAAAAATGGGAGATGGGGAAGATGAAGAATAGAAAGAAGAAATGAAGCAAAAGGAGAACAAGGAGTGGAAAATCTACTGGTGCAGGTTTCACTTCTTCATCACTGTAGGGATCCTTGTGTGTGTGTGTGTGTGTGTGTGTGTGTGTGTGTGTGTGATGTCAGTTTTGCCAGCTGTGAATAGCTTCGTTGAGACAAACCTAGTCTGACAGCAATCACACACACACACACACACACACACACACACACACACACACACACACACCCCCCCCCTCACTTAAACCTACCTGCTTTGGGGGGATGCCATTTTCACTTCTTCCTTTCTTTCTTTTTCTCTGCAGACATATTGTTTTCTCAGACTGCTAATTTGCTGCAGTTTTTCCATGGCGGTGGCCCCCAGCTCCTCAGTGTGCATGTGTGGGTTTGGCAAAAGGGCCGAGCTATTTCTGGTACTCTTGATTGGTTGGACATGCTAAGCAAAGTCTGGGTTTATTCCCCACCACTGTTTCTCAAATTTCACATTCTCTTGTTTTTTTTCCTTTCCACCCTTTAAATCCCTCACTCCTTTTCTCTTTCTCCTGCTCTTACCTCTCTACTAAATACACTCTGAATCCTGAGCAGTGTGTTTAAGACAGAAGTGACACAATCTTTTTGTTGTTAAATAAGTGATGGTAAAAATGAAAATATGCATTTCAAGATCATACTTACCAACCCTGAGACCTCAAAAATAGGAAGACCAAACTGGGGGATTGGTGGTCCTCCCCCAGAAATAAAATAGTTTCAGAGACTTTGTTTCCTGAATTCTGGTGATATTTTAAATATAACAAAATACTGCAACAGCATTTTATGTTAAATAGACCTACTTTTACTTTTAACTTTTCTATTTTACTTTTAAAGCTCAGGAAAGACAACGAAATATTTCGCCTCTCTGATGCTAATTTATGTGAATCTCTATCACGGCTGAACACGGACTCAGGTGGAACTCAAACGCAGATTCAGAGGCAGGGTGTCAGGCAAAAATCAAAGTCTTTATTACAAGCAGGAGGTCCTTACACAAAAAGGCAGTCAGCGAGGCAAACAGAGTTAAATCGGCGGGCTAGAGGCGAAGTCAAAAATACAAGCTATGGTCAGAACACTAGAAGACAAAAACACTGGGAGCTGGCGGGTACGCTTTACTAAACAGTTAAAGACGAACTGGCACAGGAGGAAAAGGGAGGACACATTATATACTGGTGAGGGAGGTGGATAACTATACACAGGTGGACACAATCAGGGCAGGGGATGACGATCAGACGCAGGTGACTAGTGATGATAATCAGGACGGGAGGAGGTGCTCTAACGTGAAGGCAGGAGACAAGCAGGGCAGGGAGTGAAGTGACTGCAACGAGAGGAGAGGTTAGAATGCAAACAAAACAGGAAGTGCGCCAAAATAAAAGCATGCAACCGGAAACTATAAGATTAACATTTATACTTCCTGACAATCTCTGGTTTAAAACAATATTCATCAGTTTTCGTTCATTGTTTGCCCCTGCTTGAGTATTTCTCTGTTTTACTCTGCATCTCTCTCTCCATCTCTCCTTCACTGAAGTTTCAGAAACAGCACTGTGCTCTGAAACCTGTTATTTCCGACGGCTTGCGCCACAACGGCTTTGCTGTGATGCTGTTATGTGTGGCGAGCGCAGCTCAAACTACACCGTGGTTCTACTGCCATCTGGGTGGAAACAGAAGAGTTAATACACACTGTAAAGCACCAGAAACAGGCTGAAAAAAAGACGTGGAACTGCTATAAATCAGGAGAAATGTGGGAGCACTGTGACCCCGGGAGGTAATCAGGAAAATGTGAATCACCCGGGAAAATCAGGATGTTTGTTTGTTATGTTTCTTGGTTAAAACCTTTGCAGAAACAAGAATTTTAACATTGTGGAAGAACTGAATGACTTTCACTTCCCCCCCAAAAAAGACAGATGTGCTTTCAGAGTAGAAATTAAAAATTTTAAGTTTGTCCTAAAAAAAAAAAAAAATCTTTGACACCTTTTTTTGTTCATTTGTATTGCATGCACTCCTTCATGTTGACGAATAACATTTGCATTCACCCTGCCATCTCTAGCACTCGCATGTTTATCAAATGCTAAGTCTGTATATACTGGATGCCAGGAAACACCCCTCTTTAGCGCTGGCCTCATCTCCATTGTATTATCAGAGGAAAGGTCACACTGATGTGCATCACAGCACTAAAAGAAACAGGTGTACTAAAAGTCAGAGCACGATCACGGGTTGTCAGATTTTTTTTTTTAACAAAACAGAGACAGACTTCAAACTCATGCAGAGTAGCAGTGCAATCCATTACCAGAGCTTTCCAAATGCATTGGCAAGCTAATGAAGAACTGCCTGGTTTCTATTGAGACCACTGATTTCATCTAATGAATTCAAATTGGTTTTCCACCCTCAGCGTGACAGTCACCTCTTCAACAGGTCTTAAAGAAACACTTCTGGTCATAAGAGCATGAAAATCCTCACTGTGTCTCATTAGATAGTTAACAGTGTTGATTATAGAACTTTTTCAATTTGACATGCACATATTACTTTGCTGTGAAATAGTCCACTTAGCTCAAAAACACTGCTTCGTTTGATGTGATTTGACTTAACATTTATTTAGGATTACTTCATCTGCAGATGCTCTAAAGTCCTGCCAACCACTCCAGTGTATCTTGATACAATCGTTCATATGATATACTGTATATGATATCTTAAGTAAAGTTATTCCTCATTTTTTTGTATGTTTTCCTACAAATTTCCAGTATCACATGTCAGTTTTTGTACAGACAGGAAACAACTTGGTTAGGTTGTGGAAAAGATTGTGATTTGGTTTAAAATAACTACAGAAGTAGTGTTGCTTTATGGTCCAGCGTGTTGGATCTGGTAGTGAGGTGAGGAGATTGCAACTTAATGAATCTCCCGTGTGCCAAGCGAGCTGGATCGCTATGTTGGCCGGCTGGATCGCAATGTTGGCCGGCAAATGTGTGTTCATGGGAAGTGAGTGGTGAAGCAAGAGAGAGAGAGCAGCGGCGATGGCATCAAGTAACATCATGGACCCAGCAGGAAAAGTTATTGTTTAGTTAGTCCGTTCTGGGCTACTGTAGAAACATGGAGGAGAAACATGGCAGACTCCATGACGAGGACCCACTCCCTATGTACAGTAGATACGAAGGCCTCATTCTAAGCTAACAAAAACACAACAATTATCATCAGGTGATTTTACAATAAAGAAAACATACTTATTAATATTGTATTCCAGTTCTGCCAGTAGATCCCCCTAAATGTTACACATTGGTTCTTTAAGTACAGAAGTCCCGTGACAAATAAATCAACGCTAACCTCTGGTTTCACACAGGACACGAACGCTGGTCTCCTGGGCAAAACACTGGTATTTTTTGACCCACCCAGCCCCCTCCAACAGTTACAAGCAAGTTCATATTAACCAAAAGGACCAACGCTTTCTAAAAATTGTCAGTCTGGGTGGTCCTGGAGGGAGGCCTGGCTATCGTTATAGCGACAGTGGTTGGTAGTAACCATTACCTAGAGGGTGGTGATGTAGTAAAGTGTTTTTTGTGTGACAGAAACAGAGAGAAAGAGCATAAAACGTCACTCATTTACATAACACTCCAGTCAGCTGCAGTAAAAGGGACATGCATTGTGATGGTGTGTGTGTCAGACCTACAGGCAGACACAGTAGGAGGTTAGAGAATACACCACACACACACACATACACAGTAATCGGCTGACAAATGAGTTGAGTGTGATGTAAATGGTTGGTCTTTTTATGGTCTTTTTTAATCTCTGTTTGTTCCTGTTGAACAGTGAGTGGCAGCTCACACTGCTCGACCTTTTCACCCTAAATTTCAACCTCCCTGCAGCCACAGAGACCATTTTCTGATACACTGCCATGTATGGGAATGTGTTCCTCAACATGAATGGCCTTTTCTGCCTATTCAAATTAGGTGTTTGTTTACCTAGCATGTTGTAACACATCAGGATACTTCCCGGTGCATTTCAATATGCAGAGATGCTGATTTGAAAGTGGGTGAAGTGTTTGTTCCACGTCGTCTCGGTTTTACCAAACAGATATAGAAAAGGACAACCCCTGCAGGACACAGCTAGATGCTCAATTCAACAATAAAGACTTCTGATGTAGCTGTAAAGAGCTACAAATCAGATGCCTCACTATAATAACCTGTACAACTGATTCAATGATTTGTGTCTTCTGTGCAATGTAAGCATTAAGCATTTATCCAGACGATTGTTTTCTAACTAAAACATGGTTGATGGATGTCTACTACAAGCCAGGTGACAGTGAAGAGGCACTAGAAGTAAGTAAGTAAGTGTGCTGTACTTTGTTTTAGGTTTGTGACTATATCCTTTATTTATTTATTATTCATTTATGTCATTGTAAATTGAAAAACTGTAATCCTTTTAGCTATTTACTCTCAATTAACATTTTATAATAATCTTTTTTTACAATAATTAATATTATTTTATACACTGCCAGACGTTCAAATTAAAGGAAGGTTCTGTGTGGTATGTAAAATGTGTTAAATAATATAATATAATCCAAAATCAATAATTGTATGTTTCAAAAAGTGTTGCGATGTGAAGCTGCATCTGGAGCAGTTTCTGATTTTATTAGGTTTTTATTATTGTGTAGCTACACTCAAACACAAGATGTCTTATTAATCATTTCAGAGCTATATGATTCAATTATTGACACTGGAGACATTGTTTGGTTTTGCTGTTGCCAAAGCTTTACTTTTCCAAAGGAGAGTTTCATCTAAATTAGCATTGTGTGTAGATTTAGAGATCAGGAGAGAGACAGACACAAATAGGAATGGCTGGGTGTTGCATATGGATGTCATCATACCCACTTGTGCTCACAGGTAATGATGCCTCTCCCTTTATCTTTGTCTTTGTGTGCATAGAAGTGTCGGTGTGTGTCAGGAAAGTACGGCAGAGGCAGACAAAGTACCCTTGTTCTACACACATATGAAATGATTCAAACAGCCGACCACAAAGGGCCTGGAGGAAGCGGGGAGGTGTGTGTTTGTGGGTGTATGGTGGCGCAGATAGAAAGTTGGAAATCCAAGTCACATTGAGAAGTGAATGTCTGTCATTACAGTGTCCTTGGAGGAGCCACTCTCTCTTTCCAATTCCACTTTCTGTATTTCTATAATCATGTTACACCTGCTGTTGTCGCTGGGAACAAAGCAACGCTTCACTATGAGGTCCAGATATTTAAAATCACACGTAATCTGTGTAGGGTTGGCCGGTACATGTGAGGGGAAAATGCATCCCAGTGATTTTTGCAAGGTATACATCCCTAGAAGAGTTAGAAAATGTGATGGCATCATTCGTAGTAGCTGTATGTGTGCTGCATTTTAAAACACATACACACATAAACATTTCTGAAAAGTGTTCAATATAAAGTACAACATACAGTATATATTCAGCCTCATGTTACTTTGTCATCAGTGAAACAAACAAAGACAGAAATGCACATACTAGTCAGTTTTGTTGAACTTTACACAATTAATGTGCACATTTGTGTGTGTGTGTGTGTTCACATTTGTAAGGGGGACACTTTCCAGCTCCCACGCATTATTGGCTTTCAAAAACATTTTGAATCTATGCATGTAATCATGATAGTCATTTTTTTAGGGTATATGCAGACAAGTCGCAGTACAGCTTATGTTACATGTCGTCGCTGTGTTGTCGCTGCCATGCCAAGAACTGTAGTGCTGATTCGTTCCCATGTCAGTCTAACGTAAGATAAAATGTAGGTCACCAAGAAAAATACAACAAAAGTAAACTCTTTTTTAAGGTGGATAAACTGACTCTAGACGGGTTTGTTTTTTCCTTCACTCTGTGTCCTGTCTACCCGTCTCTCACACTCTGGAGTCTGAACACCAGGCATGACCTCCAAATGTTGGCTATTATAGAGCCAACAAACTGTCCACTTGCTGGATTGATTAAACTAGAGGATAACTGCCCACAGCCCTGGTTTTCAGGCTGCAGCGGAAAAGCAAGAACAGCTTGAGGAATTTAAATTACTGTAAGTTGCAACAAACACTAAAATAGTTCATAACAAAACAATCGGCAGGTTTCCCAGGAAATTGTGTGGGGTTGGTAAAAGATGGAGAGCTCAATAATAACTGAAAACTCACCTCCTCAAGAAATATTGCAAGTCCCAGTGAATCAAATCTTCTTCTACTGAAACAATTTTCTCCCCTTCCACTTTCATTTGATTTTCCAGTGTTTTTAGTAGTATTTGTCTATCTTCCAGGGTGATGTTTCATCTGTTGTCAGGCGTTTCATGCTAAGTGATTTAAGGCATGGGTTATTAAACCATTAGAAAGCATCATGCTGACTTTAGACAAATCCTACTACTACTACTACTACTACCACTATAATTCTATCCTAACCAAAGTACGTGCTTGCCTTATCGTCACTATTACAGCATGAAATTTTAGTGAGCTTCATATGCAAATGTCAAACTCTGGATCCTACTGCCAGACAAAGTTTATACATATCAGATCATCATCATGAGTGGAAAACATACAATTCATTTCTAAGTATCAGATGCATTTTTAATTAAATATTACGGTTAAAGCAGTAGTGGATAGACATGGAGCCTGACAATAGTGCATGAGATAGGTAATCTGAAAAAAAAAAACTCATGTGCCTCTGTGTCCTCCGCTGCTCCTAATGGCATCTGCAAGACTTCACAAACCGAGGAAGCAGCCAATCAGAGCTGATCTGGACTCTGCCATCTGTGAGCAGCTGTCAATCACTCACCAACTCTGATCAAATGGTCACACTAGGCAGCGCTGATCAAATGCAAATCAACATTCTGTTACTGTAACGACTATTTCTCTCCTCACATAAGATAAGATAAGATATTCCTTTATTAGTCCCACAGTGGAGAAATTTACACAATTTACAAAAACACATGTTCTCAGAAACATTGTGTAGTTACTGTTTAGCTGTAAAATGAGAAAGTTTGTGAACCAGCAGCCATGTTGAGTTCAGTTGAAGAAATACCGAGCACCGCCCACCAGCCAGAGTACAGCCAATAGGAATGCTCAATAGAAATGTTCGCTCTGAAATTACTTGTGATTGGTCAGTCTCCCATCACGGGTTAGACTTTTTTAAGCGTGAAAACAGAGCCACGAGGAGTTGCAGAAGTCTACTTTTCTCTCAGAACACTTGGATTATAATATGCTGAAAGGTTATTATGGGATTTTTGACCAATGGTGCCAAAAAAGGTTTGCCTACTGAAGCTGTAATTTATTTTGTGGCTCACAATGCCTGTAAAACAGAACTTGTAAAAGATCTAAAAGTCCTCACTGACCCGTCCTAACTGATCTAAATTAGCAAGGCTGACACAAATAAATCAAAGCTTATTTTTTATTTATTTATTTATTTTTTTTACATCTTGAAAATGAGTGAACATGTGTTCCTGTTAACATGCTTTAAACCCCTGTTAGATTGGTTTGACCTCTGGTCATGTTTCTAATCAACCTCAAACACTTTACCTCAATCGATTGCTGGAAGGGCCTCATTTCAAAAGGCTGTAGATCCACACAAGCCATCAGGGTTCCCGGAGGCCACCGGTAACTTGCTAATAGCAACGCCAGTGTCTCTTGAAGCCCGTCAGCTTTACAAATTATTCTGACTGTAGCCAGTTAATGTCACAATTGGCTATCAAAAGCACAAAAGAGCCTTTGAGATTCAGTTTAACGACACACTAAAAATAAGTGGTTTGCCAGAAAATGTGCCGGCAGGGGAACAGGTGTTTAACCTCCCAGTAGGTTTTGTCCTGCTTTAGCCTTTCTATGCTCATCTACAGCCCAGGACACACCCAGCGCCTCGGCTCTCTCGCCTCACTTAATCTTGCCCTGGATCCCCTGAGGCTGTTTAGAGAGGATCTGTGACAGATTCGGCTGTGTGTATGCGTGTAGCACTAGTAGCTCTAGTGGTAATGACAGGCAGATGGGTTATTCATCAGCCAAGTCTCTGCAAGCAATGCAGCGACCCCCCTCCCCCCTCTCTATCTATTTATCTTTCTATCTAAATGATGCATCTGAATAATGGCAGATAACAGAAAATCCTAAGCTACTTCACTCTGAAAGCTCTTTTTTTGTCTGACCTGCTCTCAGGGGCAACAGGGGTGTTGTCAGTACACTATAGCTTTGGTCATGACATGGCATATGTGTTGCTTGTAATTTTAACGATAAACAAATTAAACATTGATCTGCTGTCGCTCCCATTACAAGTCATTGTGGATAACACTCTCACTCGGATGTAAAAATGCAAATTAATTAGTCCATATGTGAAATCCATATGGGAAGACATTAAAACCAATTACAGCATCATTTGAGGGTTCACATTTTGCAGATTGCTCATACACACACACACTGTGTATATGTATATATATATATATATATATATATATATATATATATATATATATATATATATATATATATATATATATATATATATATATACAAACGTAGCTGTCATTGCAAATAGGTCAAATCTCTTCGACCATTCAGTGATCCATTTACGCATCCTTGAAGACTACAGCAACGCACATTTGCTCACACAAACACACACACATACATGCTGCAGGGCTGCCACAGCTCTATTATGTTTTCTGAAGAGGCTTTTCAATTCCATGGCTGATGCTTGAGGGAGTGTGTGTGTGTGTGTGTGTGTGTGTGTGTGTGTGTGTGTGTGATGTGATACTGTGATGGGTGGTGGGGGTGCTTGACAAAGATTGTGACATAAACCATTTATAGTGCCGCCCTAGTGTTTGAGGCTTGTGTGTGTGTGTGTGTGTGCGTGTGCGCGTGTGCGTGTGTGTGTGTGTGTGTGTGATTGCTGTTGACATTAAGTACTCGGTTCAGGCTAGTTTGGCTTTTTTTTTTTTTTTTTTAGTTGATGAGATGATGAGACAAAATAAATAAAAGAAAGAATGAGAGAGAGGAGAAGAGAGGGAAAACTGATCTCCTGTATTTTCTATGTCCCGTGTGCATTCTTTGCATTAAAGCTTAATCAATGTCAAAAAAACTGAACAACATTACCCACCAACAACAATACTTAATGACAAAAACAACCACTGTGCATTTTTCATCCTCACACAGCTAATGAGCTGAATCAGCGACTGTGTGGACAGATGAGACGTGAGGCTTTAGATTAAAAACATATTCACAAATTCACACTGAGGTGGTCTAACGCCTGCTGTGTCACCACATGGGGACGGCATCAGCGTTATGCATGGTTAACAGGTAGTTAAGCATCCAGGCAGGAGAGAACAGTGAAAAAAAAAAAAAAAGTTTGCAGAAAAAAAGCGATGTGTAGAGACAGCAGGCAACCAATTAAACATATTTGACACTCGCAGTGTGTTTGGACCCGGCGTGTACCCTGCGATGGCAAATCAGTGAAAACAGAGAAGCAGCGCAGAAAGACAGTGAGGGGCACAAACAGACTTTAGGGACATGGATTCAACTTTGTATGCAAAGCTTCAATCTGTGCTGCCTCGGGCAGTGAAATGTCTAAACTTTGAATCCCCCTGCTGCTGTCTGGGTTTTACAATACAAAACATGTCAGTTTGGTCATTGAGAGCAATAATTAAAAGCAGTGGGTAAAAAGTAAAACTTATGAGGGGGTAACCGATGCAGGGAATAAGGAGAGAAAGCGGTCAGTGGCAGAATGTATGACAGAAAAACAACAGTTAAGTAAATAGGTAGGAAAGCGACTGAGATTCTCCTCCAGCTGTTGTTTTACCATTCTAGCAGCAGCGGTTGGGAGTCTAATTGATTACGGCGACCCCTATTTTCAAACTGCAGTCTCTTCATTGATCCAGTTACTGCTGCCACTGCTCAGTTCTCTCCAAGTGATTCTCCAAGTCATTACTGCCAAGGAGAGGGCCACTTCTTTCTGTGGCCTCAAAAACGACTTTAATGCAAAACCTCAGTCAACTCCTCAGCGATTCCCGAACGACTAAATGAGGTTATAAGACCTGTGGTTGGTTTCTAAGTCTAGATTTAAAGACAAGTGGCAGGTGAACCCAAAAATCAACTGACAGTTATTTTGCCCAATATATATATTTAAGGGATGCCAATCAATTAAAATATCGAATTGCGATTAATTGCATGATTGTCCATAGTTAACTGTGATTAAAATCAATCATACATTTGTTTTCTCTCCAAAATTTACCTTAAAAGGAGGTTTGTCATGTACTTAATACTCTTGTCAGCATGGGAGTTGGCAAAAATGCTGCTTTATGTAAATGTACATACATATGTATTTATTGTTGGAAATCAATTACCAACACAAAACAATGACAAATATTGTTCAACATAAAAAATATGCTCAAATCATAAAATGGCAAACTGCAGTCCAACAGGAAACCACAGCTGTCAGTGTGTCAGAGTGCAGACTTGACTATGACTTGATCAAGACTGACTGGGACTATCAGAAAGTGGGCATGTCTGTAAAGGGGAGACTGGTGGGGACACAGAGAACCCATTTACATCCACACATCTGGAGGTCAGAGGTCAACGACCCCTTTGAAATCGGCCATGACAGTTTTTCCTCACCAAAGTTTAGCATAAGTTTGGAGCATCATTTAGCCCCATTCCTGACCAGCTAGTACGACATGGTTGGTATCAGTGGATTCCTTTCTAGTTTCATATGATACCAGTATTTCCACTGTAGCTTTAAAACCGAGCCTCTACAACCTAAAAATCGCATGTTATGTTAATGCGTGAAAGAAATTAGTGGAGTTAAAACAAGTGTGCATTGAGGTGTTATTATCGCTTTAACTTTGACAGCCTGAATATCTTTGTTTTCTCTTGAACTCTAGGCATGAATAGATTAAAGAAGGGAATACAAGGTTTCCTCTTTTGAGAGACTCTGACATCAAGCAGCGAAATAGGAAATGAAAAGAGTGAAAAATGTAGCATCACAGAGGATCAATGAAGTGTATTGATTTTCTGAAGTAGCTTTTGTGTGCCATACCATAATGGAGAATAACCTTTTTCTCTCCCTTTATTAAAATATAAAAATGTTGAATACAGCAGCCACACACTCCACCAGCAGCAGCCTCGTATGTTCTGCTATACCTTACCTTGAAATCAATTTCATGTTAGGTTACAGTGTGTGTGTCCTCCAGCAGAGGTCATAACCTCTACCTGCTGACTGTGTCTCCTTTCCTAAATTAAAAGACTGCATCACATTACATGCAGCACACTCAAAAACACACACCACATCGTATTACCAATATAAGGCAAAGCTATTGCAGCTTGCGCAAAGAAACTCAATAGGCTTTTAACATTCATTTAGCCTGGAGAGCAGGGCCGGCTTAAGCCATACCAACTAGATCTGATAGCACATACATAAAGAGAGAGAGGCAACGGAGATGGATGGAGGCTGACTTTACATTACAACCCTCTGATAGCACAGCGCAAGAGAAAGAGAGAAAGTGCTGAGAGGGGTTGAGAGAGATGTAGAGGTGGGCAGAGAGACAAAGAGAGAGTACAGGAAAACGAGGGCTGAGGAAGGAGAAATGTCTAAATATATAACGAGTTCAGAGTGTGTGTTGGGGGTGTAGATCAATTCAACACATACTCACAGAGCCAATAAAAGTAACAGTAAATGGTCCAACGAGGTACATTTGTTTCCAGGTTTACTGTATTGTAACACAGGAAACGGTCTTGTTTTAGGCATTGATGGCTGCAGCGTGGGCAGCTGAAAATGTTTAACAGCCGCTTTTAGCGTCTTTCAGTACACCCTCGCCTACAACATGATTTATACTCTTATTGGTTGTTTTTTTTATTTTCAGCTTTGAGTTTTTGGCTCACTTTCATTTAATTATCCTGACTTTGAGTAACTGGTGAGTCATGTTAGGTCCCACTGCACGTTCCAAGCTGCTCCATGTGGCACGGACATCATTACATGAAAAGTCCCATCGCAAGACAAACACATGGTTTAGCTTGGAGTTTACTGTCTGGTAAGGAGAAAGAGAGGGAGGCAGTGGTAGTGATGAGGGGGATGGAGAGAGGGAGACAGGTAAATGTAGAGAGGAGATTGAGAGTCATTGCCGAAGATAAATGATCATCTATAGACCCCCCCCCCCCCCCCCAAACATCCTCGTATTTAACAGACTCTCATTTCCACTCCTGCTCTAGATTAGGACTGAATAGACCTCAAAAATAGCAATGTGTGTATATACCACATGTCTGTTTGCGTCTGCATCTGTGTGTAGTTTTGGATATCAATCCCAATCTATATCAGCTTGTCCTCAAGTAGAAACTGGAAAATCAGAAGAGATGAGATTAAAGAGGCAGTGGCAGGAGATGTTATAAACTCAGAATATTAAAAACTGATCAGTACCTCTCAGGATTTTTTTTTTTTTTTTTTCCCAGCAACCCAAAAATCAAAGAATAAAGACATTTCCCTCACAAATTAGTGGTGTTTTCTTTTAATTTATCAGGGACATGTAATGTTTTATACTTCTGTTTAATATAATCCAATCAATCTTAGTTCCATAGATGTCTTTTGTAGATCCAGTTCCCTTTGTTAACACCTTATTTTGAAAAGCGGCCGTAGTCCCAGGTGTCTACTTCCTCTAACTTCTCCAAGGTGGTCTCTAGCTCTCCATCACCTCCGTTCTCTTTATCCATCCATGGTCAGCTCCATCGGGGCTGAATGCATTTAACATAAATGTCAGTATATGGCGCTCTACAGTCGTAGCATCGGCCTGTCGGACCACGGAGACGAGAGCGACGGCCGGCTGGCCCGCAGGTTACCGCCGTACGATAACGTTTTCTGTCCGTGACGGAGTTAGCGTGCAGCTTTAGCCGTGATGTCTAGCTCTGCTTTTCCTGCAATGTGTTTTCTACTTTTTTCATTTCAGCTCGCTGTGGTTTGTTTTGGTTTACTGATATGGAAAGGATATGATGTCATGATACTCAGACTACAACAATAAAACTTCCTTCTACTTCCACATAGAATCAAATGAAGCAAATATATCAATTCCAGCATTAAAAAATCAATTTCAAAATCATGAAAAATATATATATATATATATATATATATATATATATATATATATATATATATATATATATATATATATAATATAATATCTAAACTCAGCAGAAGACAATTTAAGTATGAAAGTTGTGTCTGTTTGATATAAAACAGACACAACCTGTACATTGGGCGGCAGTAGCTCAGTCTGTAGGGAGTTGGCTTAGGAACCGGAGGGTCACCGGTTCAAGTCCCGCCATGGACCAAGAACTGAGTGTGAACTGGTAGCTGGAGAGGTGCCAGTTTACCTCTTGGGCACTGCCGAGGTGCCCCTGAGCAAGGCACCAAACCCCCAACTGCTCGGGGCGCTTGTCTGGAGCAGCCCCCTCACTCTGACACCTCTCCATTGTTGCATGTTTGTGCATGTGTGTGTTTGGGTCTGCATGTACCGTGTATAAGTTAACAACAGAGTGTAAAAATTGAATTTCCCCTCGTGGGACTAATAAAGGACTATCTTCTTCTTCTTCTTCTTCTCACTGTAAGTAGCTAATTTTGCATGAAGTCACACTTCCAGCATGAACGGGATTGTAACTGGCATGCATCTAGTCACACACCCACCACTTCTATAACCTCCAGGTCTCCCTCCATGTTACATAATATTACTATATTTATGGAAGTTTACAGAATGAAAATCATCCATTTGAGACAATTTCACCATTAGATTGATGGTTTCCAGGGATGGCTGGCAGTAAGCATCTTTTTTTTTTTTCTCAGTGAGGATCAAAGTATGAAAACTATAATCTTTCTAAAACATCATGAAAACAGTCTTCAGTGGTAAAAGCAAACATCATAATCCCCTCAACATGTTGCCCTTTTATCCTGCTGTGTGTGTGTGTATTATATATATATATATATATATATATATATATATATATATATATATATATATATATATATATATATATATATATATAAACATGATGGACTATTTATGTGGTATCAAAATGACAAAATGGCACAAAAGGTACAAACTCCATCTTGCATTGATAAGAGTTAATGCCGCTCAGTGTTGCTCAGCTTAGCTTTCCATTGCTCAGGCATCCGGTGGGTATTTTTTGCTGATTTATCATTGCCACAGGATTTCAGCGGGTCTTAAAATAAACGGCTCAGACGCATTGAGTCTGGAAAATCACCAGATGTACATTAACTTTTATATCAAGCTACTTATTAAGTCTGTATGTTTTTCATGGTCTCAGCTTAGAGCAGAAATCCATACAGTGTTTTGCGGCAGCTCTCCTTTTTCTCTCCTCTCCCCAGATGCCTTTTAGAGTTGTCATTGGAGAGTGACCTCCTGTATTATCTATCTCTGACTCGCTCTCCCCGACTCTGTCTCTTTCTCCGTCTGAATGGAGATTTAGATAAGAGAGTCTGAGCTGCAAGAGAGCAGCCACTGAATACCAAGAGACAGACCAAAAGAAAGAGAGAGGAGGCCAGAGAGGAGCAGGGAGTCTGGGCCAGATTTACTGAGCCATTTGCACCTTGTTTCAGACTCCTGCGGCTGCAGGGGTTCCTCTTATTTATCAGAACAGGTGCACTGGGCTCAAAGTGCAGGTTGACTGTCATCTGCAGCTCCACCTGGTTGCCATGGAGCAGGCATTATCCGTCTCCTTTGAGCATGAAAGGGAGGTTCATGCAAATAGCAGGAGGATATCAGGGCTGTTAAAAGTTAATACGATAACAACATGTTTACACAAATTTGTTTTAACGCTACACATTGCTTTAACGCATTAATGCAACTTCAGTTTTTAAGGTTGTAGCGGACTCAGTTTTAAAGCTAGAGTGAAGATACTGGTATCATACGAAACCAGAAAACCTAAAGAATCTATTGGTAGCAACGCAGCCATAGCATGTCACAAACAAGAGTAAATAATGCTCCACACTGACACTAAATGTTGGCGAGGAAAAACTGGTATGGCCATCTCCAAAGGGGTCTCTTGACCTCTGACCTCCAGATGGGTGAATGTAAATGGTTTCTCTGGGTTCCCACCAGTCTCCCCTTTACAGACATGCCCACTTTATGATAGTCCCAGTCAGTCTGGATCAAGTCAAAGTCAAGTAAGCACTCTGACACATTGACAGCTGTTGTTGCTTGTTGGGCTGCAGTTTGATTATGTTGTATGATTTGAGCATGTTTTTATGCTAAAGTCAGTACTTGTGAGGGTTTCTGGACAATATTTGTCTGTTTATTCATTTCCAATAATAAATATATACATACATTTGCATAAAGCAGCATATTTGTCCACTCCCATGTTGATAAGAGGATTAAATACTTGACAAATCTCCCTTTAATTTAATTTTAAACAGATAAAAAAATGTGGAATTAATTTCCGATTAACTATAGACAATGTTATAGACAATATTTTAATTGACTGACGGCCCTAGAGGATTTACAGTATGATCATGTTTTCAGTTGGATTCACTAAGGTTAATGCTATTTGTGGTGATCAATTCCTTGTGCAAATTTCTCTGCATCCTAAGAGCATCTGTATCATATCCTGTATAAATCTCAGTGAGAACAGAATGGTGGGTGCTCTACAACCAAGTATATAAGGAAGCTGCACTCAAAAAAAGCTAATTTGGAAGAAAATCGAGAAGCAACAATACACAAATGTAATGAATATTTCATAATGGAAGAAAAGATGGTGAGTTAATTCACTTAGAAATAAAAAAAAAAAAAAAAAACATTAAAACTTTATAGTCTGCAGTTCATCCTGTTTGTATGTGCATGTATGTGTGCAACATCCCGTGTTTGAAATTATCCTATTTGTGTCTTTGTGTGTGTGAGCTGTTTTCATCTGCCTCATTCTGCATATGACACACGCACAGCCACGGTCCACCATTTAAAATGTCCCCAAGGTGATCGATGAGGTGGTGATGGAAATGTCATCTAGTGCTAATACATGTATCATCGCTCATCCAGCCTCATGAATTTCTCCTTTTTGGTTTTCAATCATTTTTTGCTCTTTTACCACAAGACCATTTGAATGCGGTGATTCATAGGACTGCCAGCGGTTCTCTGAGGAGGCAGAGCGACCGTGCAGGCATCCAGCACTCTGACTGGACTCATTAATTAGTGGGCAGGACAATGATAGCCTGTGTGTACATGGATCCGTGTGGTAAGGTGGTAAATAAAGAGCTAGGAGAGCCTGAGATCTTGAGTCAGTGATCATCATAAAGAAAACAAATACCTACATAACCACAAAGCAATTTTACACTCTAACATGATTTCTTTGGGAAAGTTTTTTGGTAAAGATTAATATCTAAGCCAAAGTCTTGTCTCTTGCTATTGATCCCAGTTTTCTCAATATTTCGATCATGACCGCACAGAGCGTCAACAAACAATGATATTTCTGATGTACATGATAATTATGTCGTCATAAATCGACCCATTCTCCTACAAAATTATATTCCGCTACAATTAAACTACATTCTCAGTTATGTTTCGAAGGAAACACATTTTCATATGGATTGTGGTAACATTTAAACATGAGATTAACCCATTGAGACCTACAATCGAGGGAGGTTCAGGGGTCTTTAGGGGGAGATAGCAGGTCAACAGTAGATGTCACATGGCAGTGGTATAGATCATCTGAAAGCTGGGAACCTGAAGATTAATTTGAGATGCAGCTCATGACTGTGTGTCAATTTTTCTAGTCAAAGAAGAAATAAACATGAATTTAATGAATTATTTGGTTGAAATTTGTGCACAGATTTGGTACTAAATAAGATGAATAAACTAATTTCACCACTCGAAAATTGATAAAAATGATCAATAATCCTCGAGGAAGACCATAAAACAGTCATGATGTGATTTGATATCAAAAACTTTTGACATTTTGAGCTTTCTGCAAGAATTTAATTTTTCATCACTCAAGGGACGCCTGTGAAAATGGCCATGCCAGTTTTTCCCCACCAAAATTTAGCCTACATGTTACTGAGCCTCCTTCCTCACAAACTAGCATGACATGTTGGTACCGATGGATTCCTGAGGTTTTCTACTTTCATATGACATTCTCTCTTCAATGAAGCTCTGAAACTGACCCTGCTACAGCCTCTTGGTCGGGATCGCCTGCAGTCCTGTGGGTCAATAAAAATGCAACACAACTATTTGGTATAGTAAAAAAAACATCATAGTTTGTTTGTTTGTTACGATATTTGAGCTGCAGACATAAACGCTGATTTTTAGTCTCCTTTTGTTTGACCCAATCATCAACCCTGACCTCCTCCCTACACAGACTGACCTGACTATCATTACAAATGTATGTGTGACATGTCAAAAACAAACAATCCCTTCAAATGTAAGTCACAATGCAGTTTTGTTGTCTGTGAACATACTTTCTAGGAGACAGCATAGATAATGAGCCAGAAATGGTTTAGTGACTCAGTATTTTGCTGGAGGACAATGAAGCACGAAGGATGTTCGCTACTCTCTAAACTTTGAATGTTCAGCGTGTCCTCCGGCTGAAGGACTTTCTAACTACTTATCCAACTAGGAGAGCATAAAAAATGACAATCAAAATTAAAAAAGAACATTTCTAGGGTAATAGTCCAGAGATAGTGATGACATTTACTACTAAATATGTAATTGATGGAAATTATCTCTTTGTTTGTACATGATGTGGTGTCAGTGGGAGCCACATCCTGATCTGACTGAAGGGTTTTATCATCATCTCAGACGTGAGGTTGGTGTTGTTTTTATGCTCTAAATGGACTTTACAGAGTAAAATCACACTGCTGAGCCAGTGTCAAGATACAGTTATGAGAGATCATTACATATTCATATGAATGTGTGTGAAGTGCTGGCTGAACTGCTTTATGATTAAGAGAGCGTGTCATACAATAACAAACAATCTAAATGAAAATCATCGACAAGTGAGGCAAGTCATAACTGAGTGTGCACGTACATACATAAGCAGGCCAGCCACGCAGAACTGAATATGTAAAAAGCATATTTATTCTCTTCTCCTCCTCACTCTCCTTCTCTCTATCCATCATCCATCTCTCTCCTCGCTCTTCATCCCTCCTCCCCACCCTGTCACTTAAATGACTCCTGCTCGTTTTTCTCTGTCTCTCTAAGTCAACATGTCAACTAGAATATATCTCTTCCTCAGTCACGTCGTCGGTAGCACACGCCGTCATCTGTTTGTGTAAGCACTCGCTGCATGTGCGTTGCTGTCTTTGTGTCCGGACGTACGGTGAAGTTATTGTGTGAATTATGTGTTTAATGTTTTGATGAGTGTGTGCACATTAGGTATTATTGTTTTCAGTATGTGTGTATTTGTGTCTAGCTTCAGATGTTTTATTTTTATTTTTGCTGTTACTGTCAGGCGGCGGCGTGTCTGGCCTCTCTGGTCCAGGTTTCCACCCTGCGCCGCCCCGCCGTGCACACTAGCGGTGACCGCTCAGTCCTCCTCACGGAGGTTACCTCATTAACATTGTGGTTCCCTTATAGGACTGAGTTTAAATCTGAAATAATGCCAGATAGGCGCTTTTGCTTTTCGCTCCAACACCAAATCCACCACCATCGTCTTGTCTGTCTACTCTCTCTCATCTCAGCTGTGTGAAATATGACACTATGCTGACACTCCACACATTCACAGACACATTCACTTTCAGTGTGTAGTGTCTGTCATCTGACTATGTATTGATACCAGGGTGCTGATACATGAAAATTAACTAAATAGTTTTATTTCTGTTAAAAAAAAAAAAAAGCAAAACGGTGGGTACAATGGATAACTGATGTAATCGATGTATGCCTGACCATCGTGTAACATTGATAACATCGACTACAGCGGCAAGTAGTGAGACATAGAAGTGCACATTTCAGCAGGCTTCAGCCAAGATCTGAGAGCACGTTACATTAGTTTTGTACAAATAATGTAAATTACTACCGGTCATGTGAGTGAGTGTATGAGAGTTGAATGTATATAAAATCGCTGTGTGATCAGACATTATTCCTGGGTGCCTGCATCTTTATTTTTCAGTTATGTTATGATGGGTGTAGTTGCAGCCATGCCAGCAGTAACTTTAAAAGGAGCAAAAATCTGTATATTTGTATATCGATGAAAACATAAATATAAAAAAAATAATAATCTCTGTTTTAAGTTAGAATTGGGCATGAGGACTCCTATAGGTTTCATCTTTGGGTTAAAGCAAAGATGAGGTTAATGAGCAACTTTTTAGGTTACAGTTTTGCTAATGTACCCAAAAAATGACAATGACAATATTCCTCATCAGGCACTCTGTGATGCAGGATGCAACTCAGGCTGGTTGTGGCAACAGCAGTGTGAAACAAAGCAGCTCAAGGTTCATCAGTCTTAGTAAATGAAAATCTATTCCACCAGTTTGCTGTTATACAACTTCATATTTATACCTCCGACTTCAAATTAGGTTACCACATGTGCTCTTTGGCAAGCTTTGCTCTGCATCCTCAAAATGAGTTTTCTCTGAATCTTAAAATGAGGATTTTTTTTTTTTTTTTTAATTTTGTGCAGTGGTAAACAGATAGAGAAGAAACTACTGATACAATCGACTGTGAACACACAATGAAAAAACAAGATGCAAATGTGCAGATACGAACCTCAAGGGGCTAATAAAAGCTTCTCACCTTAAAGCAATAAAGAAGTCTGAGGCTGTGGGAACACTGAGGGTGAAGCCTTGAGAGTTTTAATTGACCTCACTGATATAAAACATGGGCAGCTTTGTGTAAATGAGCAGCACTGCCTTATCTAGGGATAGAACCAAATTAAGGAGAAATCAATGTGGAAAATATAATGAGCTACAATTTACAATAGCATCACCAAAGGATAATACTGATGGCTCACAGATTCCAGCCAAATTGCTCATCAACAGTATGCTTCTTTTAAATAATCCCGTGTCCTGTGGACTTCAGATGTAATTAAGATTAGACAGTAAAATCAGATCACACTATCAACTTGCAGTCTCACTGAGATACAAATTAGCTGTTTGTGTATCCAGCCTAGTAGAGAAGCATGTTTTGACAGTAGTTTGCAGACTTTGGTGGCATCCTGTGCTAACAATGTACTTTATGCACTGATTGTTATGAAGCTCTGGATGAAAGTGTGCATGTGTGTTATACTTGGGCCTAATGCTTTGCTGAAACTATTCTTGATTGGATTGGTTTGTCAGAATTAATTAGTGGTTCAAATTAGTGGCTGTGAAGCGGGGGAGACATAAAAAAAATCCAGCTACAGGGGGGTCTCCATCTCGCCACGGCCGCTCAGATCAAACTGCTTTAACAGGCAAACAGCTTCAACACGTCTGCTGGTGACATGACACCCACGCCTGCTCGTCACATATCCTGCCGATTTAGCAATAGTGCTGAATGCTTTCAAGTGACTGCAGCTTACTTCAAAAGTGCATTTAAATAACTATTTAACTGTATGTGGTCTAACATGTGTTTGTGTTCCATGACAATATAAATTAGTGCTTGTCTGCTGATTGATTAGACGTTTGACAGACAGCAATTCTGACAATCAAGACACAGTTTATCAAACAAAATTGTCAAAATTCACGTTCTACTGTCTCATATCTGTGTACAGTGAATATCTGTGCATTTTCAGCCCTAAACTTAACATGCTTGGCTTTGATTATTTTAGTGTTGCTTCCAAGTTAAGTTACTCCCATCTCCTCTTGGCCAGTGCCCCTCAGCATCAGGTCGGAGACCGACACATGGGGTACCTCTTTTGTGTTATTTTTGGACTGACCAGGGACAGCGTTTCATTGTGCCACATGAAAAAAAATTTCCCACCGGTTAATAAATCTGTGACAACATCAGTGTAACTGATTACACCAGACATTTTACAAGAACATATGATGGTCAATGTATGTAGCACACTTACTTCGAACTTTACCATCTGGCGGCAGTGTGTCTGGTCTCTCCGGCCCAGATTCCCTGTGTAGCCGCCATTTTCCACCCGGCGCCGCTCCACCGTGCTGTGGCTGTGACTGCCTCATTATGTTCCCTTATAGTATTGGGTTTGAATCTGAAATACTGCCAAATAGGTGTGTTTGCTTTAGCTTCAACACCAAATCCTCCGCCATCATCTTGTCTGTTAACTCTTTCTTGTTGTGTGTGAAATCTGACTCCTGTTGCTCTGAGCTGAGACTTCGTACATAGCAGACATTTTCACTCTCAGTTCGGAGCGTCCACCGTCTGACTATGTATTGATAACACGGCACTGATATGTGAAAATGAACTATGTGCGTTTTATTTCTGTAAAAAAAGCAAAATGTTGGGGGCGGTGGGTATGTAATGTAATTGGTGTGTGCCCAACCACCGTGGCAAGTCTATTAGGCAACTCAACCACTTAATTAGGGTTTGCAGCCAAGTGACAAAAAGATTGACATGGCAAAATTAGTCAACATTACTTTTAGTTTCATGTGTGACATGAACACTGGTCTCTTGGTTGAAAGTTTTGTGTTGCACCCACCCCTGCCCTGAATAGACTATCACACTATTAATACTACGTTACTTGCTCCAACTGTCGAATAACGCCATGGGACGGTTTACACTGGAGCTAGTTGAAAGCCATTTCAACTGTTGCTAAAAGGGGCCTCAGTGCATCGGTTTCTGATGTTGAGGGGCGCTGAACAAATGGCAGTATGTGAGGAGTTGGGAGTGATAATGGGATAACTGAAAACATAGGAGAGTATGTCTTCTCAAATATAAAAATCAAGGCTACATGCACAACACAGGAGTGCAGTCACAAGCTTAAAGTTACATCTCACACAGTAATTTGTCTTTCCATGCTTGTAAATAGGTATATACCGACATAAAATAAACAGAAAACTACACTTTCCAAGGCTAGACAGAAAGTTATTGCTAGCCACTTGAGATGGAGAAAACAAATCAAACTGACTTCTACTGTTCAAGCTTATCTAACCATATAGAGCTATTTCAGAGCATCTGACAGAAGCTTGGCTTATATCTTTATTTGAGCTCAAAGATAAAAAAAAAAAGGCCTATAGTTACCAGCCAATCCCCTGCAAAATAAATGCCCAGCACTTGCACCTGCATCTCCTGTGTTGCATTTTATTTTAGACTCAGCAATGAGTCAGAAAGGAGGTGAGAGGAAGAGGAGGAGGAGGAGGAGGAGGAGGATGCTTGCCTGAAGATAAAATATACGAAAGGAACTGTGCACCAAAAATAAGTTAAAAGAGTCTAGATAAAGAAGAGTCACATGGTTAAATGCAGTCATTTTACAGACTGGTGCCAAATTTAGACAGGTCTCAAACTGCTGACCCGTTGTTTGGCTCATGCTGAAGTTGCCTTTTTTTTTCCACAATGCTTGCCAATGTGAGTGGAAATCATGCAGGGAAATTTAAGAAACGTGCGAGTGCAGGTGCATGGACCAGTACATGGTAACACTTCAGTAGCTTGTATACACTCATACGATGAAACGTGCCTGTGTGTGTTTGTCTATGTGCCCATGCACCTGTGAATGCATACTGGCGCATGAATAATACTGACACAGCTGGGATCCAACAGTCCCTACCAGCCAATGTGTGTGTGTGTGTGTGGCGCGGCTGCCAGCTGCGCCCACTGTGCTGATCCTCAAAGTCGCTATCACACTCTGCTTGCATCATTTCACCGCCGTCGTACTGAGCGCATCAAACTCATAAACACATGCTCACAGTTACAAGTCCATATTCACTCACATTCATGCGCATAATCACTTTCAGATGAAAAAAAGCATCATTTTCAACTGTCATGGTGGATCAGACGGTGCATAGTCAACTGCTGTGGTCAGTTAAAGCTGGAGAGGAATTTTTCAGAACAGTCCTGAATGACAAGCACCTCCCAGTATCCATCCATTACTGTCAAGAGGTCAAATGTGTTTTAAACTCTGGGTCAGGCACCACTTCAGGGTACTCGGATGCAGCCAAGTTTCTCCATGTATGGGTCAACTGTTAAACTGCCCTGTAAAGCCAGTGAGAGAAGCTGAGTGATAAGTCAAACAAATGGCTTCAAATCTTCTCTCTAGTCCACACAAACTTAGAAATTGTTGTCTGGCTTTCAGGCCTAAACAAAAGTAGGCTGTCTTCAGCTTTAGTGACAATGTTGAGATTCTAATTTGGCTGCTATCATGGAATAAATCCCAGCATCTCAATTTAGAAACTATATGAAACACCAGATTTTAATCCAAGAGAGTGTACAGTAATGTGTTTGGATAAAGCTCAGCTAGAGGACTATAATCAGAATAATTATTCTGGTCTCACTCCAGCTTTGGGCCTTTTAGCTAATGACAGATGCAACTCTAATGGCTGCATTTCAAGCTGTGTATTTGCATGTGTTCATGAAATGTGTGTTTCACCAGGTCGGCATGCCTACAACTTTTGTAGACCAGCCCAAAAGAAAAAAAAAAAAGCTAAATTTCTGATTACTCTCTGCAATGATGGGTAGCTAAGCTGAGGGATGATGACAGATTGTATCCTTAAATGACCTTGTTCCTGGCAGCTGTAGATAATATCATTTCATACTTGCTTTTACACTTTTGTTGAACAGAACTCGTATAACAAGCTGAGCGCAAAGCCCTGGTGTTTTGCCACTGGATGCTTGTTGTGCAGTGCTGGAGAGAAGAGTACAATAGGGATGTGCAATGCTTTCAGTGTATAGATTCACACGATAACGGCCCATCTGTACAGCCAGCAGGGCACTGTTGGAGTGTAGCCATACATCATAACAGCTTTGAAATGTTTATCTTGATTGTTATTTATTGCTGAAACAAAAGATTCACAGATTTTCACCACGTATCGTGAGGAAAATCATTCTACAGATATAAATGCAATTCATCAAAAATGAATCAATACAAAATATGATCACTTTCTGGAAGCCTGTGTGCATGCAGTGAAACATGTACGCAACAGAGTTGTTTGCAGCGGTCTACCGATCAATAGGCTTTTATTCATGCATTGCACATTTCACACTAGAGCCAATTCAGACGGTGCTTTATAGTATTGACAGTATCGTCTCAGGGTCCCTCTCAACACCACAACACAGTGAAATCCACTTTCCCTCACATAACGAGCTGTCATTTTCTGGTTGGAATGAGCTCAATCGTCTCCGCACACAAAGAAGGCAGATTTAGCTGCAGAATGATAATAACGATAGCACAATAGTGATTGGCGTAATTCCAAAATGACATTGCTCAAATCGCACAATAATGATTAGTGCAGGGCCAAAAGCACACCTCATTTTGAAAATCTGTGGTGTAGTTAATGGACGAGGCAACACGTTGTTGCTATTAAGACTGTGTGCTGTGTGAGCACATGTTGCTACTGACACTCTAAGAATCCCTTACTTCTTCTTTAATAAGGTGAGTCAGTGCTCTCTGCATACAAAGCTACATGATAATTATGATAGCATGATGATGACTGGTGTTATACAGGAGGGATAATACCAAGACTGAATAATAAAGATAGATTAGAATAATAAAGATTTGGTATAATTTCCTGCAAATTATGATGAAGGTGTTGGTGGCACTTGCAGTTTAGACCACTGTTACTGGTTTGTACTGCAAACAAGTTAATCCACCCTTCATATTAATTAGATACTTTAGGGGAAAATGAGGAAAAAACAGCACTGTGTTCCCAAAATCCTTTTGAGTCACAGATGAACGATTAGATCGTGATTATTATAAAAAGTGTTCTTGATTTTTATGTCTGATTAGCTGATTGAGCACTGGTCCAATCGATCGACAACCTGTTTGCATAGAACAGAATAAATGCATCTAAAAACATAATTTTCCAAGTTAACAGGGTTGAAACTAAACCCAACAGATATGTTGTTAATTCACCATGTGTATATGTGAAGATACTGCATTTAGCATAAAATATCCTCAAATCATAACATGGCGAACCGCACCTGACTTGCCCCAAACTGCATGTTATTATCATAAAGTGGGCATGTTTAGGCATGTCAACCTGAAAACCATAAGTTCTGTTAATGTGTTAAAGAAATTACTGGTATTAATACAAATTTGCGTTGATGTGTTATTATCACATTAACACTGACAGCCCTGATAATGAAGTAAACAGCTTTCTGAGGTAATGTCTAAATGTCTCAGGTATAATAGTGACAGCTCAGAATTTGTAGTTGTAAAAATGTAAAAATCATCTTCTTATTGTGGCTGTTGGTCTGAAAAACAAAGTCTTTTCTGTTAAAGCTACTTGTGCTGATCTTTAGTTCCCGCTAAAAATGGAGGGGAGGTTCATTATTGCAGTCTCGGGTCCGCGGCGCTGTGTGATCTCTCTGCACATTTATAAAGATGTGGATAAAAGAAATGTGGCACAGCAGATAAAGGCAGTTTTTGGCCTTTTTATATTTAGCCATTACGACATTCTAAAATATCTCCCTCACCGTTTTTTCTTCCCTCATCTCTTCATTCATGCACCATCACTCCCACATAATTACCAGATGGAAGGGGATGTTTAGAAAAATCTCATGCTGCCAGACTGCTTTGCTTTGGTTTACCCTTGTTCACCAAGTGAGGGCTTGTACAAATCACACATTTTCATTTTCAGCAACGCCCTGCTTCCCGTTCACGCAGGGGAGCTGCTCCGTACAACCGCTCAGCGCCACCACTGGCCCTGAGCTGCTCCTCTGGGACACGCCAGGGTTAAGTAGCTTGCTCACAGGCCTCTCACTGCTTGTTAATGATGGAGGCAAAAACATGCCCTGTTCATTTCCCTGGCCAGATAGCACCTCCGGTGAACTGGGAATGCAATGGAAACATAAAGGCACCATCTTCTGTCACAAATGTCCTGAAAAACATTTGTGACCAATTACAATCTTTCAGTCAGAGCTGCTGCAAACGATTAACACAAGTCTTATGAAGCTAATGCGTAAGTTCATTCAGGAAGACCTTCTACTCTCGCTCATTCATCCTTCCGAGTCCCTTCTCATAGGCCCTCACTCCATCAGCTATTATAGTGTTCCACTCTCTCTCCATAAAACCACCACCACCTCCTCTCAAACCAATCACACAGTGTCCAAGGTTAAACTCTCTCCTCTCCTCTTTCAGCTGTCATTTCAGCCGACCATCACCCTCCTCCACCCCATCGCCTCCAACATTCATCACCTTCAATTACCCCAGCCGGCCGTCGCCTCCACCACCAGCCCCCATCGCTTCAGCCTCCAGTTACTCCAGCCCACATCCATCGCCTCCAGCCCCATCGCCTCCAGCATCAGCACCCTCCTCCTCCGGCAGTCATCGCCCCAGTTAGATCTCTCCAGCCTCAATTCTTATGTGCGTGTTTTAAACACGGGCATCTATCGCACGTCCGCGCATCCTAAACGGACTCCTCTTTAGTTCTCTTCCCGAGTTCTCCTCCTTCTTTTCCTATCAAGGTTTCGGGGTTTTTCCTCATTCATCGCAAATCGCAACGCAAGGACAGAGGGACGTCATCCACGTCCACACCGTAAACTTAAGTTACTTCCTATGTTCAAACTATTCATTCACCTACCTCACCAAACCACTTCAATACCACCATCACCACGTCAACCCGCAGGGGAAAAAGAACATTCTGCTATCCATATCATTCCCCACTAAGCCCGGCGGGCTAATCGCCAAAACTTTCTATCATAATGCTGTCTTGTTCTTTAAAAACAGTCATCCACCAATAGCTCTCCTATAAAACACTGTTATGCTCATAGGTACTCATTTTGTGACATTTTCTTTGTTTCAAAAACATCATTTGGGTTTTTACAGCATCATAGCCAACCTGGTCTCATGCATCAAATAGTACAGCTTGATCAGCGATCTTTGGTGTCTGATATGCTCCCTTTAGCATCTGACACACTAGGTTTTCCACCAACTCCAGTGTAAACCCATCTGCATCAGTATTAGACGCTCAGAGCAACTGGTGCAGTTTAAATGGTGAGAAAGTCTGAGCAGGGCGGGTGGGAGGGGATGATGGACAGGTCAAACAAACAAGATTTTCACCCAGGAGGCTGCTGTTCACGTGCCGTTGTGAAACCAAGTCAACACTCAGTTATTTTACCACAGTTTTGTTATGTAACGTCTGGACTACATGAATATCTGTTAAGTAATAAACATACTTAATATGTCCAAACCACGATCTTTTCCTAAGCTTAACCAAGTAGATTTGTTGCCTAAACCTACCAAGTGGTTTTATTGCGTAACTTCTGTACTTTGCTGACGGTGGTTACATAACAAACATAGTTATTTTACATAAGAAACACACTTATTTTAACTCAAACTACGATCGTTTCCGAAGCATTACCAAGTAGTTTTGTTGCAAAAGTAAACCTAAGAACTAAGTAAACCCACGCTGGAAGTTTATTTTGAAAAGAGACTATATAACGATATACATATAACCAGTGAAAACTATATGTTTCCTTTGAACATGGAAGTTTATTTTGAAAACACACTTTGCATGTAACAAGGGGAAACTTAACATGCTGTCCCTGACACATCCAAAACTGATGCTGGGGGGAACCTAGAGCTTCATAGTTTGAGGGTCGGGCCACTGACCAAGTGTCAGTGGTGAAGTGATCATTGAGTATTAGTAACTAGTTACTTGAAGTTGAGATTCAGCAGGTTGTCTTAGCGGTTCGAGACACAGTCCCAGAAAGAAAAGGGTCTCAGTTGCACACTTTACACACCTTTGCTCACGTTAGAGAAAGTCCTGATGAATGAAATGATTTGCCATGACCACTAGGGTTGGACACCTCTAGTTCACATGTGTAATTTTTAAAAACGTCCTTCAGTCGATCAGAATGATTCTGTGTTCTTGGGATGTGATGTAAACCATAATGAATCAGGACAACAGCAGCAAAAGCTAAGTTTGTCTTTGTGTACATACTGTTTAGACTGCAGTCTATCCACTCTGTGCTCATACCTCAGGCTGAATGGTGAAAGTCTTAACAAGCACAAACTAGCCGCAGGCTGGTGCACTGTACATCCGGGAAGTGGCTTGGTG
Organism: Pterois miles; assembly: GCA_947000775.1. NCBI lineage: Eukaryota > Metazoa > Chordata > Actinopteri > Perciformes > Scorpaenidae > Pterois > Pterois miles. Next base: position 3,241,045 of record CAMQGK010000242.1, on the reverse strand, counting down.
AATTTAGAGCAGCGCTGGCAAAGTCAACACATGAATTAAATATACTGAACTTATATTTTACTCACTCCAGTCATGCATTACTACAGTGCAGTTGTTTTGATGAGGAAGTGGAATGCAATAAATTTGGGAGGGCAGCATGAATACTGTCGTCTTGCTGCCGTCTTTGTTGATGTAGTAATTTAGACTGGGAAACTTTATTTATTTATTTATTTTATTTTGTAAGCTCATTGTAGAGAGTTAAATGAAGGCTGATTAGAAACTATCTGATAGCTTCTCGTGCATTTACAGGTTAAAAGAGTTTGTTTAAGATGCTAATGTTTAAATTTACATACACTATTTGGAGTTATGCTCTTTCTTAAAAAGCATACTGTATATCTACTAGCACACCTCCTCATTTCACATTTTATTTCCTGTTTTTCTTTGTCCTTCACTCCTTCTGATAAATATTCAGATGTAAACAAGCCACGCATCTCTCCCTGTACTCTATCACCCTGCAAAATTACATGCACAACATAATGAGATATACAGTACATTCAATTAACACATCTAATTGCAGCATAATCACATAATGTCTTTGAACCTTTTTCCCTTCAACAAATGGTAGTTCTTACATGTGATTAATCTAAATTCCCTCTCCTCTTCCTCTCAGGCAGATCTGTGTCACCGTGCAGAGGAGAAAACCCTCAACGTATCCGACGCCAGTAATGAGCTAAAGGTGCGTTCTGCCATTTTTCTTTCCGATGGTGTACGTGCGTGTGTGTGTGTGTGTGTGTGTGTGTGTGTGTGTGTGTGTGTGTGTGTGTGTGCGTGTGAAATCAAAGGCTTGTGAATTGCCATTGACACATCAGGCCCCACTTGCCTGTTTAGCATTCTGCTAACTGGCTCCCCCTCTTTCAGAGATATAGAGAGCAAGTGAGAGTGAAGGGTGAAAGCACACAGAGGGCTTTATCTCCAATTCTCTCATTCATTCTTTAATTATAGTATTATATATTATATATGCGTCTGCTGTCTTTTTCCTCTCTCTCCTCCCCTCTCTCTAATGATCTCTGTCCTTCATGGTTAATAGAAAATTATTCTGAATTGTTTAGCTTGTATTTGCCTACAGCAGCGTGTTAAAGAGAACTTGTAAATATGCATATTTAATATGATCTCACGCCTGAAAATGCGGCTTACAATGCATTTGCCCTCTGGGCACGTGTTCCCAAAGTCACCGTATCATGCACCTCACATCTCCCATACTCAGCATTTTTTTTTTTTTTTTTTCATTTGCCCGAAAAAGTTGAATAGATTAAGGGCAGATCTAATCGATCCTGAGTGTGCTTATCAGTGGCTGGCAGGCTGACGAGCTGATTTCAGAGCAGCATATTCTAATCCTTCAACTGCAAGCTGGAAACTGGAAAAAGACAAATAGGTAGAGAGACTCAGAGACAGTTGGTCAGACAGGAAAAAAAAAAAAATATATACATACAAATCTTTGTATAAGTCTGAAGAACTCTTGGGAGGGGAAGACAGCAGAAAAATAGGTTATTACACAGATATGTCCATGCACCAAAAAAAAAAATAATATTATGATTAAGGACACTAATATTAACTTAAAATATCAAGGTTCATAGCACAATTCATGATTCTGTGTGTGCAAGCACATTGTTCTTGTTGATGTGTTTCTGAGCTGATATTGTGTGACTGGCACTAGCAGTATACTATGTTGTCATCATTCTATGTTTGTATACATAGGGTATAAAGTCATGAATGTACCGGTATTCCTTTAAGGCCACAGTTCACGTGTTGGTAAAGACCCGATATTGGCCAATGAAAAAATTCATCCCAGTCGTACAGCAGTTTGTGAAACAGTCACAGAATGTAAAATATTAATTTGTCTACATAGATACAAATTTCACATTTCTTTTATGATAGTTGAGGTTGGGGTGGACTGGTGGGTCAAAAAACACAGGGCTTTTACCCAGGAGACCGCTGTTTGTGTCCCATGTAGAAACCAGAACCACTTCCATACTTTAGTTACAGCACCTCTTAAGTATTTTAATCCAAACTGTAATCTTTTTCTAAACCTAATTATTTTGCTAAAGCTTTACCAAGTCTATTAAGCCTAACCAAATAGTTTTGTTGCCTAAACCTAACCAATTCAATCTAATAAGCCTAACTAAGTAGTTTGTTGCCTAAACCTAACAAAATCGATCTTTTCTTGAGCCTAAGTTTTATTGACTGGAGTTAAAAATGACATGTCATATGTTGCTGGATATTCACAGGAAAAAGCGCGAAAAATATGTTGTTGAAAGTCGTGCTGAGCAGCTGTTGTGGAAACACTGACTGCATTAAGTGAAGAGAATGGCCATATTTATAGATATTTAATGTGGCCAAATTATCCGTTATTAGAGGCTTAAATGTTGTCCTTAAAAAACTCAGATAGTCGGACATGAATGTGGTCTGAAGCTCTTCCTCCATCTGGATTATTCTTCGTGGCTGCCTATGAAATACGTTCTCATTGACATCTATTGATTCCGCCTGTAGCTTATTATGATTCTTGGATTCAAAAGGTTTAACTACGCTGTGTGCTGATTGGATGTTTAACCTTTTGACCTCCTAATCGGGATCTGAGCACATATCCCATAATAGGAGGCATTCATCCAGACGACCTCTTCTGTCACCGTGACAACTCGGTGGCAGGCAAACTGACAAAGACTTTCTGTGTGTCTCTTAGATTTGTAGAAAAAGAGATAGAAGGAACAAAAGTGCTTATCTGACGCATTCTCAGGCCACACCACCCTCTCTCTCTCTCTCTCTCTCTCTCTCTCTCTCTCTCTCTCTCTCTCTCTCTCTCTCTCTCTCTCTCTCTCTCCCTTTTACTTCTCTCTCAGATTAGTGCCTCCTCTTCTCCACACATTGCTGCTGAAAGAAAGCAACAGATTCATTGTTCAGTGTGTGTTTATGTGACTGTGTGTGCATGCATGGTGCAACCCTGGGCTATGTTTCTGCAGTTATTTCCGTCTATACCAGTTTCACACACAGAGACAGCAGGAGGATATTAGGACAAGCATCCATCCTCTCTCTCTGTCTCTGCTTGTTGTGTTTTCATGAATTGGGGAGATAGTTTCTAAACTGTGCTCTGTTTCAGCTTACAGGCAGTTCAACCACAGATCTTTGCCTCAGCCAAAGGCACAATCCTCCACACACCAGCTCCTGGTTCAGTGTTCACACTGGTCATCGCTTTAATCATGTCAAAATGTCAAGAATTAGTTCACATTTCTTTTGAAATAGAAGTTAATTTCACGTGAGAGCTATGTTGCTGCTAAATGGCTGCTTTGGTTTTGTTTACATAGATTCTGTGACCTGCATGCTGATTTTGCATGCTTTAACTACAGCAAATGTAATGCTTACATCAGCATCACTGCAGATTAAGTTTAGCTGCAGTGTGACGATTCCAAAATGAGATTTTGAAGTGAGAATTACCCTGAAACTGCAGTGTGCTTCTGCCAAAGGTTTATACCAGCAAACATCAAAAAGCCAGCTCAAAAAGCAAGTTTTCTGATCTGCTAATGATTTGATCTACTGTGTATAAGACACTTGTGCCTCAAAAAGTCTGTCAATCAGGTCACGGCTGCTCCTCGCAGCATTTGTGCCTTGTTGCTTGTGCATTTGTGGATACTTGTTCCAAGTCTGGAGCGCACTGGATTCTGGCAGTGGATGAGATTAAATATATTAATGTATAATTATGCATCAATCATGCAGCCACTGAATAAGAAAAACACGATTCCAACATGCAGAGACTTTGCTGTGATGGCAGATAGATCCATCACCAAGGAGCTGGATATCAGGTGTCTTCGTCTTTATATTTTGTCTTTAAAGGGAAACCAGTTAAAGTTCAAGCTCTGTTTAATGTCACACTGGCAATTACACATGATTCTCTTAACACACAGAAACATGTCTGACATTAACAAACTAGGGTACAACAGTAAATGTTAACGTAACAAGCATAAATTGCAAAGTGCAGCAGTGTATATACAGTATTAACACATAAAGTCAGTGGAGGGTGCAGCACAGTGCCGATAAGCCTCTCGAGAGTGTAAAGTGGGAAAATGCTGTTAAAACTCGTTAACTATCAGGCTCATATATCTTTAAAAATGACACTGATGGGTGTCTGGGAGGATAGATAAGGAGCAGGAATTAGGGAGGAGAAGATTCCTTTTCCAGGGATTTACACAAACAGAGTGAGTTTTAATGCCCTCTACCAGTATTGATTACCCAGCAGCCTGACTGATTGAGAGCTAGATATAAAAAAGCACATCAATAAAATACTCTGGAAAACCTGCAGAGACTTTTAAAGATACTGCCCTTTCCCACCCACTCATACAAACACAAACAGCTGCCATGTGATTCAATTAATCCAGAGGTCCACTGAGCTGCAACAACTACTGTGCTCACAAGCACTAACTATGCCATTGTTTGCCCTTATTCTGAAAAAAGACAATATTCCTACAAAACTATTTACCTGGCTCATGAAAATGTATTTTCCACTAATATTTCTGTTTATATGCACACAATATTCCAGATTTTGCCCTTTCGTTTTCCACTATTCCTACAATTTTGTTGATGCATCCATTAGTTGATTTAATAAACAGATCTGTAAAACAAAAGCACCTCTATAAATCTTGTATTTACCAGAGATGTGTTCACAAGTTTCTTGGAAATAAGTCAATCAGCATGAAAAATGACTAATTGACTGATGAAATCTTGGTCGACTAAGACCGAGATGACCGATTAGTCAACTAAATGACTTACAGAGGGCAGGACTAATTCTGAAAAGGACAAAATACTATTTACAAGGCTAAAGAAAATGAATGTTGTACTAATATTGCTGTTTATATGCAGCCAAGCATACTCTGAATAATGGAACCCATGGCCCAGACTTGTTTGACCATACAAACACAGTCTCACTCTTTCATTGCTTCAGCCAACGCCTTGAAAAGGTCAGTGTTGTGATATTTGTGCATATTTGAAAACCTGTTGATGTCCAAGTTTTTCATAATGTTTGGGCATCTCTGTTTTTCTCCCTCTGACCAGAAATGTGGGCTTTTCATTTGGGTGAGCATCTCTGCAAACTGTTGCCGTTTCACAAACTGACATAAAATCCCAACTGAGATGCATATTCTGAACATGCAATGTAATGTGTAATCATGTCCACAGAATGCTCCTAAAAGTACTCTTAAAATGTAGTCAGTGACAGTTTGTATCCTAGCTGCTTCCACCCCCCATCCATTATCTGACACCGTCTCACTGGGATGTCTGAGGCTGGGCTTTGTGTTTGTGTGTTATTTCTTCTATTTGTGAGGCTGCACTACTGGAGTGTGGTTAATAAGTACTCCATTATTACCTGCTGATTGTGTGGCCACCTCAGAATGGCTGGTTTTAGACTACTAACTAGACATAGCTGTTGGTGATGATAACAGATGGGTGGATCAGTCACCAGAAAATGGCGGGAGGCTACATCTCTGAAGCACAAGTCCTTTGATGGAGCCTTCATGCTGCCATCACTTCTCATGGATCATCAGAGGCTAAATGACACGTCACTACAAATGCTGGCTGGACACTGACTGTGGCTTTCATGCTTCTTTAGACGTCTTTGTATTATTTGCGATGTAGCAGTTTAAGCTTAAACTACTCAGCCTTTTGCCCTCCTGAATAAGAGCATCAGCCTAATGCATAAAAATGAGTATGAGGTGCATTACCGCAGAAGTTTTGTCGACAGACTAATTCAGCGTAGATCATTTTCAACAGCACAATAAGAGTTTTTTGGATGGTCCAGTAGTCTGTAAGTAAGCAATAGGCTAGCAATTTGAAATCCTCCCTCTGATGGAACTAAAACTGGCATTGAATTAAAACTTATAATTGAATGTCACTGACATCTTTCTGTTTTTTGTGCCCTGAGCTTCTTCAGAGGTTGGCAAACTCAAATGGCAGCTAAATATTATTATAATACATTTACCTTTATAAACCCTGCTGGTCTGTGAAAATTTCAAGTTTCTAAGAAAAGAAGAAAAAGGTAAAAACCTGATGTGGTAATCCATCTTTCTGTGGAAGAGGTGATTAGCTGCTGTTTTGGAGTTTATATTTCTGTCTTAAACTCTTTCACTTCCTGTGGGCAGAGAAGAGAAGATGTCGGACTCCAGAGTTTCCAGAGTGACCTACGATGTCTTCTTTAGGGGCCATGGGGGGCTCTTCTCTGTTCTCAGCCTGATTTAGTGTGAAACCTGTCCTGGATGTGTACTTATAAAACAGGTGCACAGGTGATGATCCGAGCTTTGGGAACACTCAGCGATGAGATCAGGTGACAATGTTTAATTTGAAAGCTTAAGGGATCTACTATCAGGAGGAAATGGCATTTCAGGATGGAGGGAAATTGCTTTTTAGGGGGGCTCAAAGGATGCAATATATGGAGTTATCTTCCAATATGAGATTACAGGCTCGGCTTGATCAACCAAGCCTACCGTCACAAAGCCACCTGCACTGGATTTCCACTGGAAACAATGACCCAAATGTGATTTTTTTTTTAAACCATTGCACATGGATCAAATAGGATGGATAGAAAGATAGATTTAGATCGATTTTTAAAGATCAGACGAGACTTTTTCCTCACACGTCCCTGCATGCACTCCTTACATGGATTTCATTTTTATTCTGCTCGGCTCTGCGTTGGCCTTTATCGTTGGTGTCATGCTATGAATTTGTATTTGCCGCTCTGTTCCGTCTCGTTCGGCTCTTCTTTAAACTTGTCTGTTCTGCGTTTCATCGCCCTGTTTTGTGCTGTTCCTCCCTCTTCTCTCTACATTTCACTCTGCTCCGTGTGCACAGATCAAACGTAAATATCCTATAAGCATCATCACACGGCTCACAGCCCATAAGGTGAAGAAAAAAGAGAGGAGGGAAAGGGAGAGAAAGAATGAGCAGATAAATGTGTTTGCAGTGAGATTACCATGCTTCATAAACCCATAAACCCTGCAAGGAATCAGAGGGATGGAGGGGAGAGAGGGAAAGACTGGGATTCAGGGACAGAAGGAATTCAACAAGAGAAAGGCGTGGAGGGGGGGAAGATGCAAATATGGGTGATGGTTAACAGCAGAATGAGAGCAGAAAAATGAATGAGAGGGAGAAAAAGCCAAGATCAGAGGGAATGTCAGAAAGCAGAGATACCAAAATACAGAGTGATAAAGGGAGAAAAAACAAATGTAAGCCCCTGAGGATTAACTCTCTCATTTCTCTATAGGGAAGAATGGAAAAAAGAGGATTTCCACCTCCTATCCTCTCAGCCTCTCTTTGATATCGCTCCCTCTCTTTCTGTCTCATATTCTAATATCTTTAGTCTCTATTCATCATGTTGGAACAGACTCGCTGAGCTCGCTAAAGCATGAACACACATGGCTAACCGAGCTGGACACAAATCCCTCTCTGTTGGTCTCTTTCTTCCTCTCGTTCCCACACTGCTTCGCAATTTCAGTTGATCTCTTCATTTCTCGGTCAACATCATCCATTATTTGTTTCCTCATAATTCCACTTGTTTGTGGTGGACTTTAAGGCAGCATGAATTATTTTCACCTGCCTCTTTCTTCTCCATCTGCCGTGGTTTGGCAGCTGGGCAACTGTTGCACAGGGGCCAATAACCCACAACAGCGCTCATCATTGTTGTGGTCGGTTTAACGAGCTTTGCTAATAAGATGAACGGGCTTCCCGCTGATCAGTTAATGGTACATTCACTGGTCCTCTGCAGTGCAGTGATTAACACTTTTCACAGTTTATACATGAAAAATACTGGACTGAAGGCCAATTTAATTACTAATGTGTGGTTTTACTGCAGAAATGTGGCAAAGCAAGAAGCAACACATTCACATTCAACACAATGAAGCATTTCCATTAAAACCTCCACATGCACTTATTTGTTTTTGAGTATTAATTTAAAGGAAGTTTGATTGGCTGCATGCAGTCTTTAACCTCTGACCTCTTACTGTAAATGTTAGATGGCTCTCTCTCTCTGGTGATGCTTGTTTCATACACTGTTCGTAGCTATACCTACAAAGAGTAAGGCACTATAGTTTGAGTTTATCACATAACGTCAATTGTGTGTAGTTCAGGTAATCATAAATCAGGAAATATATAATGAGACATGGACCAAAATATCCCAGACTTTTGCCCACAAGACCGACATTTGTGTCCCGTGTGAAACCAGAAGTCAGTGCTGATTTATTTGTTAAGAAAGCTACCTAATTAAATAACAGCACTTACAGTTATTTTAAGCCAAACCATGATCTTTGCCAAAGCCTAAATGTTATTTTTTCATTATTATTTATTATTATTATTTTTTTTTTTTGCTGAAACCTAAGTTGTTTTCTTTATTTATTAGTGGAAGTAATTATTAAGATAAGATAAGATAAGATAAGATGAACCTTTATTAATCCCCGGAGGGAAATTCGGGACAAAAGACAGTTGTTGTGGCTCAGAGGATGAACAGAGGGTTTTTTGTCACATTTTCTCTCCGACTTTATCCTCTGACATGGACTTTAAAAGGACCCTTCAGTGCTAAAGACAGTGATGTTTCAATAAGACCATATAGCCAGGTATGCTTTGTGTGCATGCCATTAGTTTATTTTACCACTGTGCAGTCTAAGTGGTTGAGCTTAATTCGGATCCTCTTGTCAAGAAACATTTTCCGACATGTGTGGGGAGCACAGTGCAAAGTTGGATGTTTACACACTGCTGTTGAAATGGGATAGAAAATAAACATTTCTACAGCTGCAGTGTGAAAAAGGTTTTAAAGTGAATCTCAAGCCGCTGCAGTCGCATCTCAAGTTACTCTCCTTTCTGTTGCCTTTTTTCCTTGTCTTCCCTTCACTCCAGTTCTCCATAGAAGTTGCTCTACTTTCCCGTTCCTCTTCTTCTCATCTATTTTCTTCTTCTCCCCTTTGATTTCATGGTCATTCTTTTCTCCTACTTTAAGCCTGAGTTACACAGTATCCCCACATATGGCTTTATTCATTGACTGCTGCAAAATTTGTGCCAAAGCTGATATGTTGGACAGTCTCATGGCTTGATTATAAAGCCATCTGTCCTGTTAACAATCTGTATCATCATCGGACACTGGGGATGTCACGAGAACCTACAGCTTGGTACCAAGTCAGTGCCAGATTTCTTGAAATAAGACAATACTGGTTCTCTACAGAACGACAGGTACCATAGATACCATCGGGGCTCGAGACAAATGACATCCCATCATCCTGGGGATGATATTAAACGTGTTTGGGATGTGCAGGTGTCATTGATTGATTAGTATGATGATTAGTACATTATGATGCATCCAGGCTCTCTTCAGTGAAAACAAGTGTTGGGTGAAGGTAACTTATAACATTATCATGATAACAATGTAAAGATGCTATAGAAGCAAAACTTATTTATTCATTTATTTGTTTATTTATTGTATTTTAGTGGTTCAAGTCATCAGTGGAGCCTTCAGCATTTTTAATCATGTTTGTCTATGTGTCGAATGTCACTATAGATACCTTGTCTTTTTACTGCAAACCAAATATTATAATAATATAAGTACAAGTAAAGTAACCTGAACCTGAACCCTGTTGATGTAAAATGTAGTTTTAGGTGAGAAACTTGTGAGTTAATAACTATTAATAGTATTAATGAATAAATACAGTTGTTGAAGATGTTTTTACATTAATATAAAACAGATGAAAGGGAATTATGACCTGTTTTACATCCTGTCAAAAAACAAACAATAAAAAAGAAACAGTATACAAATGGTAATAGAGGAATGCATTTCGTTTTTTTTTACTGTGATATCAAATTGGTATCGAGAATCGTGGGATTTCGTTTCATGGTATTGGTATCAGCTGCTAAATCCCTGGTATTGTGACATCTCTGCCAGACACAAGGAAATATAGATCAACCAAAGCAGAAGAATCACAATCCTCGCCGTGTTGACTCAGCCTCTGTAGCTATGGGTTTTTTTTGAAGGAGAAAACTACACATAAGATCTGGCCACCGTGTACTTATGGTGACCTCACAGACTTTATTGCAGAGGTATAAATCCTTCTTTATGTTTGCTTTATACCTCTATTTTTTTCATTTTCTTTTTGTGGATATGCGGCCTCGCTTTCTCTCCTACCTTTCTTCATTTCTTTGTGGTCTTCTGTCCCCACTCCCCGAGCCTTTAAGAATCCAAAGTATTTTATTTTTCCTTTAGCCTCAAATCAATTCCAGACGCCAACGTTTCCTGCCCCCCCACTTCTCTCTTTCTCACCCTCCCTTAGGGGCTATAGACCAAAACCACACACTCAGACACACACACACACACACACACACGGAGTGAGAAAGACAGAGACAGCAGCATAGAGAGTCTCAGGTTTTGCTTTCTTTTCTATAGCATAAATTCCTCAAACTCCCCCTCCTCCCCATTTCTATTCCAGGAATTGTATATTCTTATGATTGAGCTGCAACTTTCTCCAGACACTGTACTATTCCCTTCCTCTGTGTGTTTGCCTTGGCCCGTCTCATGTCGTCGCCATCCATCTTTTTATCTCTCTCTCAGATTAAAAGGTGCAGTGACTGTCATGAATCCCTCGTGATGGCGGGTGTGTGTGTGACTGAACTCTGAACCTCTGCAGATGTCCCCAGTGAGTCGTTTTTTTTTGAAGTACTTCATTCATTAACCATGTGTGGATGTGTGTACACACATGAAGACGGAGACTGGATGATTAATTCTGGACATGTTTGAAAGCAGTGCAAGAAAAAGTCTGGCAGCTTCTCAGGGTCATGAGCCATTTTTTCAAAGTGAGAGATAATAAGCAAAATGGGATAAACAAGAATGAAAAAAACAGCCTGTGATGTTCTGCAGCACCATGTGATTATACATATTCATTTTCCATTCCTAAATCTAAACGTCTCCGGCAGTAATTACAGTGTCACTCCAACGCTGCAATGCAAAACTATAATTGCTAAGATGGATGCTGCTGGACTGTGAAGTGAAGAAGGAAAAAGAAAAATACAAACAACAGAAAGGGAGAAAGAGAAGGACTGAGGGATAATTAAAGAGCTGGTTAATTAAGGACACCCTTCAACACACCACATTAAAAGGTTTCCATTTATGTCAATAACAAGTCAATTCCAACATAGTCGTTAGAACAAGGCCTTTACACAACATTGCCTCTTGTTTTTAATTTCCACAAGTTTAATTCTAGTGTTGGCCATTTTGGAGATTGCTCATCATAATTAACTGCAAATATGGAGCTTGTCTTTCCAATTAACAGGAGTGAAAGGCCTAATAGTCACAAAGTTAGAGTCAAGGAAGAGGGCATTCCCATGCAAGCCAATAACCAGCGGTCAGCAGGCTAATTGGAGCTACGCTGCTGTGCCTCAAGCTTAACTGCGTCTCATCAGCCCGTCCGTTGTTTTATTGTCTATTTTGGCGGCTCATTTGGGAGGACACAAAGAGCTGATTGGTTCGGTCTTCAACATGCTTTGAGCCCAGAGGATTTCCTTCTGAATTTAAAGGCCAAATCAGAAAAACAGCACAATGACGCACCCTGATGAAACATTCACCCCCATTACCACCACTGTTTATGTTTTTATTACGTTTCACTACATTGGAAACATATTTTTCTTCCCCAAAATTATTGTCTGACTTTTTATATACAAGGAGGAGCAACAGTTTAAATCATTGTATGAATGCTGGAGCAGATTTTACGGTAGAAGCCAAAAACATGTTTTTATACAGTTAAGTTCTTTTAAAAAAAAAAAGGTTGGATACATGACAAATGGTACGTGTAATATTTTAACCTTGCAAAAACAACAACTCAACTTTATGTGGGAAATACTAGTATTATGTTGCAACCAGTCTGTCCTTTCATTAAATGCATGACATGAAATTATGAATCATGGTCACAGTGATATAAATCAGTAAAGAATACTGGTCCAACCGTCTATTAAAAGACATGTTTGCCAAATGATTGTAAAAAGCCATCTCTGTCTCATTAGCAGGATGAATTGTTCTGATTGCACATAATTCCTCACAAATTGCATATTATTTCCATACAAATTAATGTGATTCTCCGTAATTGAGGATGCTAATTAAAATGAGCAAAACAAAATGTTCTCAAAATACACATGTAAACAGAGTTTATTTTTATGAAATAAAAGTACTTTAAACAGAATTAGACTTCCCAAACACAACAATGGCATAGTTAATTAGCTGCTAGTTAGCTGAATGCAACAAATGGAAGTTGGTGTGTGCTGTCAGCACATTGTCTTCTTCATTATTTGTGCTGTTTATTTAGCATTCTTCAAATTAACATAACGTGCCTTGAATGCTTTAGTTGTGCCACTGGAGTGCTGCATTCACAGGGAATCAGGCAAACCAGACATCATTTAGCAGGAAGGTAAAATGATGTGAAGCCGGCAGAGAACGCTGGGAATGGTAGTCATCCAAAGTTAAAATATTTAACATTTTGCCACCATCCGTAGCAGAATTTACAGCTGGATGTTATGTAGCTTCCCCACACATGGACACACACATGGTCTTTATTTATTTATTCATTTTTAAGTTTGTGATAAAGTATGAGGAGAAAATTGCATTTTTTTTAGCTACATGCATTATTACTGTAAAATAATAGAAAGGAAATAATTGTATGTAATCTACTTTAATCCATCACCACAGCAGCATCGTTGTGTGATCCATTTTGCCGACCTGCCACTGTCCATTTGTTTTTTCTGTGCCGTCCAGTTGATGTTGTCCATCTACCTGTTACTGATTTCTTTCTCTAATTTCTTGTAATTGCGTTACAGTAATTATTACTTTGATAAAAGTAAAAGTACTACCAATTACATTTGAATTCCACACATGGATCTATATTAAAATACAAAGTACACTGATGGACGGTAATAAACCTTCAATGAGTTATGAAGGAAGAGCTTATTACTAAGTAAATGCAGGTATATCACAGCTGGATGTGACTGACATCCAACACAGAACTGTTATTGAGACCCATAAAGCAGGAAGTGGACACTTTGAATGATACATAGTCTACAGCTGACAAATACCTCTTGCTGTAGCTTGTATTTGTCTCTTTTCCTGAAATAATACACTCGTTTCCTAACTGCTCTCCAAGGCCTGTGACATAATCTACCAGAAGTGTTTACTCCTTCCAAGCTAAGTGAGTCCACAGTCACTTGCAATGATTGTGCCGCTTCCACACAAGGGCATCAGTTGATGCTTTTGTGTCTCCCAGGAGGAAACAGATCTGCTTCACTGAGGAAAATGATCCTCTTCAGACTGTTCTCTGAAAAAATCCATCAAAGCTCGGTGACACAAAGTGCATTACTGTCAGAGAGATGGTGGATATTGGTGGTGTATGCCTACACCCACCATGCTCTTTACTGCGTTATACCATGACGCTGGTACCGAAGTCAGCGATGCAGTCATGCCATGTCTTAAACTGGGCTTTGTGCACTGTGCCAGTGAGAAGTACACAAGACCAAATCCAAATTGCCTTGATGTATGCCTTTCACTCTCTGCCAGAGATAGACATATTAATCAGATTGATCGATTAATTGGCTCCGATAAAATGTTTCACAAACTATTGTTAGTGATGGAACTAGTGGGCGATGGCTGCGCAGCCTCCGCCAGTCACGCAGGGATGTAAATCACTGTTTTGCATGGAAAAAAATCAAGGTCAGATCGACAGCAGCATCTGATAATATAACAGGAAACGTAACAAAAGTAATCTTTTCCAGTACTGTAAAGCAACAGAGTGCATTGGCAATTGAAAACATATTCCAACAATGTAATCTATGAAATCAGTCTTCAGGATATTGTTTTAGTAATAATCAGATTCAAAGTGACCAAAAATGGTACATTAAAAACAAAGTATGCAAAAGTGGCCGACTAGGCTCTACTCTCTTCACCATCATTTTTGACACAGTCAACTATCTGACAAAGCAGAAATGCTGAAAAAGCAAAATAAATGGCACAATCATTAACTGCACAATAATTAGCTGGCATAATAATTAAATTCCATAATATATATTAAGTAGATTTACATGTTCTGGCCATTAAAACAGCACTAGATCATTTAGTTCTTTGTTCCCTTTCATCTAACGAGATACTAATGATGTTAAAGCGAGGTTGATTAGAGATAATAGTACATGAAGAAACCGTGTGTGTGCACGAGTGTGTGTGGAAACAGCAGACGTGGGGTCATGTGGGTGGTAATTAGCACTTGGATTTCACTAATGGCTGAACAGGAATTAGCAAACCTCACACACACACACACACACACACACACACACACACACACACACACACAAAACAAATTCATACACACAGACAGACATAAAAGCACGCACACACACACACACACACACACACACACAGGGAAGACTAACTTTGCAGTAACTGGTTGTGTGTGTGTGTGTGTGTGTGTGTGTGTGTGTGTGTGTGGAGTTCTAGACTCATTAATACCTATTTTCATGAATGCTGAGAAAGCTTTGCAGCTCTTTCTTTGTAATCACTTCACACCACACACACCACACCATGCATGCACACACACACACACACACACACCACACACCACACACACACACACACACACACACACACACACTCACACACACACACAGGCCTATTAGTTCCACTAATTGAAAGGCAATTAAGCCTCAGGTTTCGCGGTGTGAGCTAAACGCCGGGTGTCCGTTTTCAGCACCGCTCTGTTTTTAAGCTTTTAACAGACCACAAAGAGCCGGCCGCTGAAACGAGACGCCCAAAGTGAACTTTAATACACCGACTGTGTGTCACTGTGTCTTTCAGCTGTCTGTGTCCCTCTCTGTCCTCTCGGTGTCTCACTCTGTAGTCCTCGGCTTTCATGCTGTATTTATTAACTAACTTTATTATAACTAATCTAATAATAATGATAACTACTAGCCCTCCCCCCACCAACTTTCATGAGTCTAGTGCATTTGCTTCAACCCAGCAATGGAAACAGTGACGACTAGATGGTTAAACTTTTCAACATTTCAAAAGTTTGTTTAAAATTCTCCTGACAGCTGTTGGATAGAAACATGATCACTCTTTGTCTTTATTTCTGCTGGTTGTCACTATCTTACTCTCCCTCCTTCATCTTATTCTCTGGTTGGTTCATTTCATCCATCCTTCGTCCTCTTAAATCCGTCCTTACTCAACATGTCCCTTGAAGGAACCAGACATAAAAAAAAGACCTTCCAGTTCACAACTTTGCATTTACAGCAGGGTATCTGTGGGATTTGTTTTGCAGAGTAGGAATGGATTTCTACAGTAACAGAAAATCTCCTTTTAAACCTCCCATGACCCCCTTTCTCATCCCAGCAGAAACATCTGGTTCAGATAGTGTTTAGGGTGATAGAAGGGTCCAATGGCTGGAGGAGCTCTTATGTGAGGGAGTTGTTCAAATTTCAGTCTTGGCAATAGGAAACCATTGTGTTGTTTGTGGTGTCCATCGGTACATCTCCTCAGGCAAAGATACTGGTCAATTTACCATAAACAGCTCTCGCTAAGTTCACTCTTACATCAGGACAGAGATGAACTTATAACAGCCTGACGAACTCGAATGTCACAATGTTTGGCACACCTATCATACAAAAATGCAAATCTGATAGCTCTAAAAGCTGGACTAGGAATAGTATGGGTGTTTTGAAGTGGGGTTGTATGAAGTACTTATCCAAAGTTGGTGTATTGTCTACAGTAGATGACAGTCAGCAGAAAAAACATATTTTAGGCCACCTAAATAAAGCCCCACCTATAAAAAAGTGTATGCTATATTCAGAATATTTTCCGACGGCAAACTGAATTTAACGTATCAGTACCGCTTTTGTCATCTGAGCCTGCAGGCTTTGGAGAGAGCATAGATATGTTTCACCTTCAGTTCAGTTCCCCGTCAGGAAGGAGAAGGAAAGGGCTGTCTGACGGCAAGATAGAATGATGAAAATACTCTGAATATAATGCACATAAATGGATCGCAATATTTTTAGGTGGCTAAAATATGTTTTCCTGTTGTCCCCATCCACCGCGTCCTATTGCTTCTACTCCGGTGCCAGTGCTCCTGCCTGGCACTTGACACTAAGGGCACAGCGAACGCCATCTACTGTAGGTAATAGCTATAGATAGGTACCTCATACAGCCCCACCTCAAAAAACTATCTTAAGAGTTTATTACCTGTGCTGTTATTTTAAAATATTTGTTTATACTTCAGCTTTTTTATTTTATTGCCTTAAATGAATTAAAGTTCAAGTTGAAAACAAGGCAGGGGACCACAGTTTTCTGTTGTACTGCCATCGTTGTTTGTGTCAGAACAGACACCATGTCGGATGACACCAATGTGGCAAAACGATGATACAGTGACTGAGAGAACACAGAGGGGACAAATGACGCCTTGAGGCTGTGCTGTGGGAACAAACAACACATTCCACATCCATTTCCTGTTCGCTTACCTAATTCAGGGAGAATCCTTTAGTTTCATGGCTTGGGGAGACTTGATGCTCACGGTGGTCAATTCAGGACAGAAACAATGTCACGTCTCGTGTGTTGAGCTTTGTAAAGATGGTGAATAATGGTCAACATCTTTTATCTGAACAGATAGTTGTGAAAATCTGCCTTTGAAATGTACCAGCTTTATGGAGAAAATATATATCTAAACAATGATTAAATAATACAAACTGGAGGGTTAGCTTGGCATCATGTCCAGTTTTCAAGATCAGACGACATCTACGGTTGAAAGGCAATATGAAAAGGAAAGAGGCTGCACCAGGAAAAGTCACGACAAATACACCCGTCGCTCTCTTCTTTTCTCTCATATGTACGTATCATTTCTTTTGTACACATTGTGCAGACGCTGTAAGACCATTGTTTGCCTACACTTCCCTGATCCAGGCAATATGTGGAGATGGGGGAAGAAGTATGAAAAGACACACAGTCAGCTACACACACATTCACACAGTGTGCCAAGGTAGACGGGGACATATATCACATTCATACATGAATGAATCACCTTTATTACCACTGACCCCTAGAGAGAGAAGGAGAGACAGAAAGTTGAAGCAGAGAGGGAAAAAAAAAGTAGGGCCAAGTTTTCTCTGTATAGTTTCCAGGCAGTTTATTACTGCTGTTGGAGGTTTGGCTCACCAAGGAGAGAAAAATGAGAGGGACGCGCAGTCCAGACAGAGACACCGACCGAGACAGTGATAAGTTTTAGAAAGAGAGATTTTAATGTTTAATGGTCAAAAGTGTCCCACATGTCTAAAGCCTCTTTCACAAATGCACTTCAACCCTGAAATTATCTGGATATTTCCCGGAGGAGCTGTAAGTGAGAAAGCAAATGTCCGAATCAGTTGGACCAGACATTAAACAGACTTGACCCTGCCAGCTTCCTCGTACAAGGCCTGTGTAATGTCCCATTGAGCTGCTCTTTGTCCAGAGAATCCTCAGCGAGTAAGTGTGTGTTTTTGATGACATTTCTATGAAGCGAGTGGCACGAAACTGGAAGAATACAAACACTGAAGGGTGAAGAAGAAGAGTCATTTACACGATTTACGCAAAGACACAAAAGCAGCAAAGAAGCACACAAAAATGTCAAGGAGATTCATTGACTTCTTTCAGTAAGGATCGACATTGTCAGATGAAATCAATGAAGGGCAAGCGACTCAGTTGTATTTGAACAAATTACAAACCAGCTACGGGACCACAGTCAAATCAGTGTCATGTCTTGCCTCCGGCATGTTCTGCCCAGGAGCCTCCCCTCACCTAAACCAAACTGAATATTTCCAGTAGGTGAGATAGCTTCTGATACAGTCTCCTGTTGTGTGCACCCATTTCAACGGTTATCAGGCCATTAAATGGGCATTATCAGACATTATAAGCCTCATAGATATGGGTCGGTAGGGGCCTGCTATACTATGCTGTGAAACAGTGTGTAAAAGTGAAACTTAACAGCAGCACATTCTAACATGTTGTAAAACTGAATGAAACGTTATGCACAGCACACAAAAAGGCCTCTTTTGGTTTAGGCAATAAAACTACAGCTTCTTGGGTTTAGGCAAAAAAAAAAAAAAAAAAAACAGTTAACTATAGGGACAAACGTTATTTTAGCTTAAAATAACTATGAACACAAAGACAGCTAAACAGTGTTGGTTTCACACGGGATGCACACGCGCGAACCCTGTGTTTTGTGTCCTTTCCATTGTCCACGACCTCCACCCCATATGGAGCCTGACTTCTGCTTCAGCTTCAGTCATAGTTACTACAGTCGCTAAAGGTTGCTGTTGTCTTATTTTATAAATTATTTTGGTGATCCATCAATCGAATAGATGATACAACCTACTAATGAGTGAAGACCCCTATTGCCCTATTACCCACAACTATGGAGCTGAAAGTGACTGATAAGGACTATTGAATCTGGCTGGTTGTGTGCTACATGAGTGAAGAGTTCATATGAGCAAGTTTAAAGTTCAAGTTTCAAGTTTATTCATCACATACATTATTATACAAGTATAATACACAGTGAAATACTTATGTACCTATCTGGCTGTACACAAGTTAAAAGAAGACAGTGAAACCAACATAACCCAAACAACATAAACCTTAAACTAACATAACATTACCAATAAACCAATATAACAAAAGTGTAAACAGTACAAACAGGAGCAAAAGAGAATGATGGAGTAGTGAGGGCGGGAAGCTGAAGTCTCAGACTCATGAAGCAGTCTGATGGCCTGAGGGAAGAAACTCCTCCTCATTCTGTCTGTATTGGCCTTCAGCAGACGATAGCGTGTCCTTGAAGGCAGCAGGGGAAACAGTCTGTTGCTGGAGTCCCGGCGATCCGCTTTTCCTACATCATCCGATGTAGATGTCGTGCAGATTTGGGAGGTGGGTGGTCCTGATGGTTCTCTCAGCTGAGCAGACCACCCTCCTAAGAGGCAAGTGGTACCGCTTGGTGCCGTTTCCCATCCAGGTGGTGCTCTCTGTGGTGCAGATGTAGAAATTCCTGGATACCCTGAATGGGAGTTTTAAGTCCCTTAGTCATCTGAGGTGGAAGAGGCACTACTGGGCTTTCTGCACCAGGGTGTTGATGTGGCAGGACCATGACAGGTCCTGGGTGATGTGAGCACCGAAGTATTTGAAGTTATCTGCCCTCTCCATCTGGGCCCCATTTATGCTGAGAGGATTGAAGCTCCTCTGCTGCTTCCTGGTGGGGTTCACTATCAGTTCCTTGGTCTCGCTGACGTTCAGCTCGAGGTTGTTGTCCTTACACCATGTGGCTTAAGATAGAGACATGGTGAGTAAAAGGCATCGCATGATCATCCAAATTATTTTAGGTAAATACTATTTCAGCCTAGCTCCAGATTAAAAGTGTCATTTTGACCTTGTGAATTATTTTTGAAAAGTGTATTTGTCAATGTGTAGAAGTGTATGAAAGATCTCATGTTGCAGAGGAATTTCCAAGAAATACAGTTCAAAAACACCACAATATTTGTCACCAAATATTAAATTAGGATTTGCATTTTTAATTGTTTAAGTTAGTATATTGTCAACACTTGTAATCAGGGAGTCATTTAGGAGAATTAGATGATTAGAGTAGAAAATATTGAAAACATTGAATATCACAGTATTCTGTTTTGTGATACTGTATTGATTCTCAAAATGGATTTTTCTCATTAATTATTTACATGCAAAGATTAACCAGTCAACAATTAATTTAATTTGCAAATGAAATGATGTTTGATGTCACAGGGACTGTGATAAATGTAATTGCAGATCCCACTGTTCTGATTGCATAAAAAGTTAATTTTTACTCTTTTTCCTGCATATAGGGGTGTGTTCTTTACACAACAGTGAACTTGATATTAGATTAAAAAAAATCACAATTTATTGTCTTGCTTACAGTTTAGAAACATTCCATAAAATACTGACTTGTCATCCCTGTATCATAATACATATGGCATTGCCAGATTCATGCCAACACACAGCCCTAATATCAATCAGTATGGTGGAGAAATTTACTGTAAATCACACAAAACAGCACATTTGACACAGTTAGTGTCTGCATTTGTATTTCATTGTTTGCCCACTTTTTTTTAATTATTGTAGATGTATTTTATTGCCTTTTTACATCATGGCCAGGGGACTACAGATGAAAACTTGCCTTCTGGCTAATTCTGGCTTTTTAAAACCATGTATAATCCTGTGTTTTATGAAATTGCACTGTCCCCTTTTAAATAAACTAAACTAAACTAAACATGTCCTGATTGAGAGTGCCAATAAAGTCAACCACTTTTTATGCAAGTCCATCATACACCTAGTAGTATCACAACCTGCCACAACATCTGTACTCTTTCTGCTACTGACGACAGCATGTGGCAAGTTTCAGATTTCCATTTTAACTGTGGAAAGTAAAACCACAACCTTTGATCAAGCACATCTTGACTGTGCAAATGAAGCCTAGTGAACAGACTTGTGTCATTTAAAAAAAGAGGAAATGTGAAAGGCAATATGAAAGAGAACAAGAGAAACTTGAGATATTCATTCACAGTTGGTGGAATACTCCTATGTGCTATTACCGTGTGCTTTGTTCCGGTTCTGGAGATAAATCACTGTGATTGCAGCTGCACAGGCTGCTATTACAGCTACTCTGACTGAAGAGGCACAGCATGAGACAGAGCCGGAGAGAGCATGACAAAAACAGAAATGCATTTACGTACTCAAACACTCTTCAACTGCACACCCATATTCTCTGTTACACACAATTGAAATGAAACCATTGTGTTTGCTCCTGATGGGTTTTGGTGCAAAGTGAAGAAATGCAAGAGGGATGAAGGAGATTATAGGACCGATTCCAGTTCTGCACTATCAGGCAATATCGGGAAATGACAGATTCTTACAAGGACAAACTCTAGACACATTATTTAACTTTGAATTTGTCCTTCCTGTTACCTTACTCAATACAGGAAGTGAAGAAGTAGTTTATTATAATTTATTTGGTAATTTATTCATGTGTTTCCACGTACACACCACAAATGATATCTGCACACATGCACAGATTTAAAATAGTGGTGTAATGGACCAAAGTTGATCTGTGATGATGTGTTCAAATGTAATTTTGTAAAAGTAGTTTTGGGTGAGAATCTTGAATAAATCCAGGCGTTTGAAGGAAATATTTTCACAGCAATATAAAATAGATATGACAGAGGGAACATGACATGATACTAGCTCTAAGAAGCTTAAAATACATAATTAAAACTACTAATATGACATTTCTTTTAATCAATGAAAATTAAGGCTGTCAGTCGATAATATTTAATCGTGATTAATTGCAAATTAATCACAATTTTTATCATTTTTAAAATGTCCCTTAAAGGGAGATTAGTCAACATGGGAGTGTGTCAGTGTGCTGACTTGACTATGATTTGCTCCAAACTGACTGTGATGATCAAAAGTGGGCATGTCTGTAAAGGGGAGACTGGTGGGGACCCATAGAATCCATTTACATTCACACATCTGGAGGTCAGAGGTCAACGGACCCCTTTGAAAATGATCATGCAGTTTTTTCCACACCAAAATTTAGCATATGTTTGGAGCGTTATTTAACCTCCTTGGCGACTAGCCAGTATGACATGGTTGGTACAAGCTCCAGAAGATCGATTCCATTGATATATTAAAGAAATTAGTGGCATTACAACAAATTTGCGTTAACCCATTATTATCACGTTAACTTTAGCAGCCCTAATAAGAATATAGTCTTTTATTTCCCAATAATTTGAACTGTATTTTTATGCAAATAACCGTCATAGATGACTGTAACAAAGTAAAAGGATAATATTTGAGCATGTTGCCTCCAATAACAAAGCAAAACAACAGAAATGATACGAATCAGCCAGTGCGGCTCATCAGCGATCAGCAACCTGTATTGGAGACAAAAAACATGATCTCTAAAAGTTATATTTACTTCATTTTTTTCTGCTGATTCGATCCAAACCATGAATTTTGTGTTCCACTGCACCGCTAATTTAATTTAGTTATTCATAAACAAATGCATGAATGTGGTGTGATCGGTTAGTTAGTGAGAATATGCCAGCCAGCGGGGCGCATCGGGCACATTTTGTCTTTTAACTTGACTGCTCTGGCCTTTGTGACACACACACGCACACACACACACACACACACACACACACACACACACACACACACACACACACACACACACACACAAGTGTAGATTTAGCTATCCTGTAATGTTAGCCAGTGAATCACAGTAGCCATGTCCAACACTTGACTCATAGATTCACAGCATCGCTAAGAGCCCGGGGGAATGGTGCACACAAACACACACACACACACACACACACACACACACACACACACACATGTATGTTCACTGTTCTAATGTGACTCTTGAGTCATGTATTCAGACAGAGGAAGTGGTCTGGCCAAAAGGCATGCTGGCCCTGGGGAGTCATTATCACTGTCTGTTTCTGGGTTGCTCTCTCTCTCTCTCTCTCTCTCTCTCTCTCTCTCTCTCTCTCTGTGGAGCTGTTTCAGCCATAAAGGACGTCAGATGAAGAAACTATGTGCAGGATTATCCAGGATTCCCAAACCAAACCTACTACCTCCTCTGTGTAGATAAAATAAACTGGAATATTAGGATAATTAAACCTGCACTAGGCAGAATATTTCTGGCATCATTGGGGTGTAAGAAAATATCGAAAATATTGACTATCACAATATTATGTTTTACTGATACTGTATTGATTCTTGTTAATTACTAGTTTACATGCTGTGATACTGGATGTTGTGTGATGAATGAAAATGCAGACCCCATCGTTCAGATTACATTATAAAGTTCAGATTTTTAACTCAGATTTTATGTACATGTTGGTATTCTTTATGCCTTGCTTATGGTATGGCAATCATTGAATCGTAACTTCTGTATTGTGATAAACAATAATCAACCGTCATCAATGGGCAGAAATTCCATAATAACCTTTCAGCATATTGTAATTCAAGTGTTCTGAGACAAAACTAGACTTCTGCACCTCCTCGTGGCTCTGTTTTTTAGGATTTAAATAATCTAGCCTGTGACAAGAGACTTTGACCAATCACAGGTCATTCCAGAGAGAGAGAGAGAGAGAGCATTCCTATTGGCTGTGCAACAGCTGGTGGACTTCTCAACATGGCTGCCAGATTACAAACTTTCTCATTTTACAGCTAAACAGTAACTACAAAATGGAACAGGATCATTACAGTAACAGAATATTGATTCATATCTGATCAGCGCTGCCTCGTTTGACCATTTGATCAGCACTGACGGCAGACTTGTTCTCCTCTGGTCTGTGAAATCTTGCAGATGTCTTTTTTTTTTTTTTTTTTTTAAGATCACCTGCCTGATGCATTACTGGGATACTCAGGATATTGTGATTTTTTTTTTTTTTTAATCAACCTTGCTCCAACCTTCATACTCCAGCTTTAAGTAGTGTTGTTGATTCCCCATCTTCTGTGAGAGAAAATAATTTTCTATCAATTATTTTAATTTGACTGCAGGGTTACTCCAGTGTCATCAAACAAGTCACACATGATCATATTCACAGTTTTGCAGTGCTCTGCTACCAATCTGTTTTATTATTGTTAGTTTTATGTGTTTAACATGACAGCTTTCTGAGACAAATAACAGACGACCGGTGACAGGGTTTCAGGATATTGGTGAAAGTAATTTATTTTGGACTTGCTTTATTTTTTACTTTTTAGATAAAGCCAGCACTTAATTTGACACATAAATGACAGTTTGAGAGTGTGTTAATAGATTCTGCATAGCAGGTGTCAGCTCTTTGCACAACAAGTGCACATCAGGGTTTATAATTATTTTTCTGCTGTTGTTTTTTGAGACTTGTTTGAAGTTTTAGCTCGTCCGCTCTTCAAATTCACAAATGATTTCACCTCCAAGTGACAACTTCCGAGAATAGATATTCCTGAGGCGTTGCTTTTGTTTTCTTCTTAAAAATTTCTTAACTCAAATTTGTCAGATAGCAGCTCTTCACACACAGTTAATAGTGTTTCCTATTTGGTGTCAATTTACTTTTAATCCTATGCGGTTTTGAGTAAAATGGACAAATTAAGTAAGATTATCCAGTTACATATTGTTGTATTTCCGTCCTGTCTCTTATGCTCTGTCATTTGTCTCTGATTTCTCTTCAGTCCTTCAAGGTAATTTCAGTTTAGTCCCACAAATGTTACGTCAAGTGGCTACCTTGCTGTGACAAAGACGAAACAGCTTTTAGGCTTATGCAGACAGATGATAGATAAGCATAAACACACATGCAGATAACATGCACATCAATCAGGAGACTCAAGGATAATTAACCAGATGATGAGCCAGTATGGGATTAACAGGCAACACTTCCTGGTTGGCTAGTCATGTGGTCAACAGGAGCCAGTGAGTCCTGAGAGAATTTTCTCATCTCCTGAGCTATTGAGTATTAAACACAGTACAGTATAGAGCACAGTATAGATTAAGACAAAGGAAAATCAGAAGAATGAGGTACACAAAGGAAAAGAAAAAGAAGAAGCCCGGGGAATCGCACAGGTACAGCTAGAAAAACTCATTTGATGCCGTCATAAAGGGATTTGTGCACACAATCACTTACTGTCACTGTTTGCTTCTTACATGTGTTGAATGATTTTTGGAGTAGTGTCAGCTTTGGTGCGTTTGTTTTGAAGTCTGCTTTGGCTGTATTGGCGTTGTTCGGATGCCTGGCTGTTCAGTATGAGTCTATGTGGAATATAACATGGAGTAACTGCAGCTGTGTCCCAAATCTCCTGTCAACCATGTCAGGTGCCGTAATGGATGTTCTTTGTTGAGG
This sequence comes from Pterois miles, assembly GCA_947000775.1. Taxonomy (NCBI): domain Eukaryota; kingdom Metazoa; phylum Chordata; class Actinopteri; order Perciformes; family Scorpaenidae; genus Pterois; species Pterois miles. The sequence goes on along the minus strand of CAMQGK010000242.1, from coordinate 3,216,103 downwards.
CAGCTGTGTGCACATGATGCATCGATATACTTTAACCACTGGGCTAGGAAATAAGATATCAGACATATAGGTGTGGGTCAATTAAGTGACTTTATTGCCTTAATGAAGTGCAATTAGGTAGACTTGTTTTGTGTCAGTGAAGCACAGCATCATTTTCAAGTGTGACCTTCTAGTCCTGGTTTTATCTAGAAATGCGTCAGCTAATGGGGACATGCATCTATCAGCCTGAATGTGTTGAGTTTGTACTCCCTGTATTTTCAGTCACAGTCTACTATAAAGCCAGAAAGTCTAGTGAACAACAGCAGCATTTGTTGTTTATGGCACAGGTGGAAATAGCATGACTAGGGTTGCACAATTAATCCAATTTCAATTACAATTACATTTTTGGCTTCCAACACTTCTGAAATTTTGTAGATGTAGCTTCTTAATTTTGCTCTCAAAGTGCACCAGATTGATGCATTTAACTTCAAATTGTGGGCTACACAAAGTCATTGTGTTAAATAGTCATGATCTCAGTACTGACTGAACTAATTGTGATTATGTTTTTTGCCATAACTGAGCAGCACTAAGCGTGACATGTTTATGCTGCTTCATTAAGTTTTAGAGAGAAGATTGCAGTTTGGTGGTTTCAAACATATATCTGACTTTGGGGTTCATGTCTCATCTCATGCCACCATTTAACATTGATTTCTTTTTTACCAAGACCACGAACTTTCACTCACCTTAACCGATCCATACCCATGAAGGTACAGTAGCAAATATGTAACGCTTCATATGGGTGGATTTGAAAAGGACTGACAAAACATGTTGCTGGTAATAAATGATGAGCAGAAGGAACTAAACATGCCTGTACTAAAAAAAATAGCATGGATGCCAGAGGCCCAGTCACCTTTAATCCTCTGTTCAGAGGCATCTTTTGATTAATTCCTTCCTCCATATTACACAACCTGCTCATATACTAAGACTTTCCTTCAAAATTGCACTTATTCATATACAGTTTTTGTAAAGAGCAGTTTTTTGCTTCACAGGGAAGGACTCTAGTTCGAATCATATTTTGTCTTGTGCTGTTTAACAGATCAAATTGAAACCCATGTAAATGGGTTCGAGGGAGAGGACAAAACATCTGCCTGTAATGACTTTCATACATTCCTGTATCTGCTTTACATCACTCTTGTTGCATTTGAAAGATCTGTAAACAGAGTTATACAGCGACCTGGTGTTGTACCTCCCACAATGAATCATTATGTGTCTAATTGAATTACAGCTAATGAGTTTACAGGCAGTGTTGTCTGTGTAATTAGTACATTGTCCTAATCAACACAACAACTATTTAAGAAGTCAGATCTCCAACTGCAGTCAATTAAGATTACCTTCTATAACAGAGGGGAATGAATGAGCATTAAACTGTTTGTTGTTTTTTGCTGTCAATGTTAAATGCATCACGTTTATAAAGATTAATCTGTTTGCAAGAGAAATGTTTTATTAAACTGAACATAAACTTACTCAATTACACAGTTTTGTTGTGTTTTTTTAAAGCAGTATTTTCATTATTTCTCCTCTGCTCTCTTTCAGGCTGCGTGATCAGAGGAGAGAGGGAGTTAACCTGTGGTGAGAGGAGAAGAAAAGCAAGGAGAAGACAGGCAGTAACGTGAAGTTGGGGATGAGTATCCGCACCAACAGGCCAATTCTCAGCTAATGAACTAGGACAATCATCAACAACATTTTGGTAGCAAAACCAGGATATCACCTCAGTGGGAGCGGCGCTCCACTGAGAGGAAGCAGGAAGTAGGGGGCGGAGCGAAGTGCACGGCTGCTCAGGTTGGGCGAGGACGCTGACGATGAAGCGAAAGGGTCTCGGGCCGCTGAGGGCCTTCCTATTGTTGGTGGGAATCTCTGCGCTCTGTAGCGTTGCTTTAGGAACCCGGAGAGGAAATGCTTCTTTGGATCAGAGGGGCCACAGACACAGACATTCAGGTATGATAATAGCAACCAGTTCTCCTCGTCATTTGGCTGTGTGTGTATCATGTCACAATCCTGACTGTATCCGATCTCAACCACTGAAACCAAAATCAACGATAAACCAGCATAAAATTCACAATTGTTCTGAACAGACACATTACATTACAAACACTAACAAAAGTAACATTTGCATTTTGAAACATGAAACAGCAAACTGCATAGTCCAGCACTTGGGACTCGGTAGGCATGATGGGAAATGTGGGCCATTTCACACTTGAGTTAGTTTCCTTACCCATCATAGCTCTTCTACTCTTACGTGGTTTAACACTGTTACTGCGTCTCCCGACAGATCAACACCACGGTTGAATTTCTACACGCACGTTTTTTCAGTTGATCGTTGTTGAATCAGAGCAGCTGATACTGGTAGCAACAAGCTGTCTGTCCAAGACATCGATGGCAAACAGCAGTCAGAGGAGAGAGAGAGAGAGGGGAGAGAAACAAGCATGTAAATGACAACAAAACTGTATTTTTCGAGATCAGCACACTTGTAATGCACTGCAGAAGGATTTATGTTGTGTTTTTGTAATGATTATGTACTGAAGTGGGTCACACAAGATGAAGCTAGACTGTTGTAGTCTGATTTTTGAAACACTTTGTAAATAAGACGAGTTCAGTTCTGTTTTTAAAAAAAATAATTAGAAAGTGTAAATAGTCAGAGCCTAAAACCAATGATCTGTTGACTCCATAGTCTAACAACGGCTTGTTTAACATGGAAAGTCAAACTGAATCGTGGAGAATCGTGACACCTCTAGTATCGTACTAATTGCGCTACATCTGGCTGGATCACACTCACAGCCTTAAACTGTAACTGTGAAGCACTCGGATATTCACTTTATCTTTCACCTGTCAAAACACAGATTGTAACGCACACCACTTCTTTTCCATGATATTTGTGCATTTAATTACTGACAATGATCCCTCCCTTGTGACCGTGGGTCACTTTGTACTTCAGAGTCCCGACTTGCGCAGAGATGTTACCCTGTGAAGCAAATATTTACTTGAGTAAATTTAAACATTTCTTTCTCTTTACGTTTAAAACCTGGAAAAGCACTACATTCACATTATCTCCCAAGATGGTTTTGTATAATCACATCCTCAGTGCATCCTGAGTATATTTGCACTCAGATTTTATGCATTTGTGTTCTGTTTACAATTCTAACCTTTTGTTGACATTGTTTTACCTTTACTTACATTGCAAAGACTCACTTAGCGGTTCAGTTTTTGCATCCATCAGTTACAGATGTTAAACGTGGCAGCTGCTCACTACAACCACAGCCTGCAGTTTTTCTGATAATTCATTCAATCAACACAGTGTGATTTAAATGAATTTTCATCTTGCTTCTAACCATTTAAAACACACGATGCATGTGTTGTAACCTTAAATCGACATTGATTTGAAGAAATGTATTATTGGTTTTGTGCTTGTAGGTCACGTGTCCCTGCATAGACACAGACAGAGGACTGGGAAGGAGGGGCAGGTACTTCACAGGTCCAAACGAGGATGGGTCTGGAATCAGTTCTTCGTCATTGAGGAGTACACTGGGCCTGACCCGGTTCTGGTGGGCAGGGTGAGTATAATAAAAGTATTATTGAGGCCCTGTCTACACATATCAAGATATTCTTTAAAATGGATATTTTCCTCTTTTGGGTCACAAAAATGGTTTTTGAAAACACGGTCCAGAAGCAGATTTTTAAAAACTCAGGTTCTACTGTATCTGCGGACGTGTAAAATGGATCATTTGAGAAAAGATGATGTCCTCTCCTCAACTGCCCATGCCACACATTGATTTGAGAAAGGAGCATGCACCAGAAACAGTAACAAAGATGGCAAACTACCGTACGTTTTGATAGCACTGCTCGAACTACTCTTAATATAATACTCTTAAAACACCTCACGAAATAATTAGCTTTACTGTTGTTAAGCTTACTGCACATGCTCAGAATCTTCTTCTCTGGTATTTGATGTATCGTTGACGTAGCCTTTATTGCCACCTGACCCAGGAGTCATTTTTGTGTTCTAGTGTGGACAGAGATATTTCGTAAAATGAGTCATGTGGACAGATTTTTCTTCTTTTTTTATGGAGGGAAAAGGTTTTTTTTTTTTTTTTTTTTTTTTTTAATATATCTGTATGTGTGTAGACAGGGCCTGAATCAGCTCCTCTTGAGTCAAACAAAATTAAAATAACAATTACTGTGTAAGTAATAGCCAAACTGCCTCCATTTACAGTCATGGCAGCGGGATGCAGGGTAAACTCCAGCAAACTCCGATTTTCTTTTCCCATTTGTCAAGGGGGAGGGAGGAAGAGAAAGAAAGAGAGAGAGAGGTCATGTTCACATCCAAGGTGAAGAAGATTGGTGGTTCCTCTCCACAACAACAACATCACTCAAACTGAGCAGCGGCTTTCATAACAAACAACAAATTATGTTGACAATACATCATATTTCATAGTCTAGGGGTTGTGAAGGAAGAACAAGACTTTAATTGAATATTGAACATTCTTCATTTTTTTTGGGCTGACAATGTTTTAAATCTCTCACTTATTAGTGTTTGCCTGTCTCAGACAGCACATCTTCTATAGCCTGTCTATTTTGGTCGTTAAGCATCTTTAATTTGTAAACTTGAGGAACAGACATTGCATCTGCCAGGGAGCCAAGCTACAATATGTATTCCAGTCCCACCTGTCGACCAGACGACCTGTCTCACTCTCTAATCACGAGTCCTCTCTCTCTCTCTCTCTCTTTAAGTTACACACCATCTGAAATCCAGATGTTGTCAGCACCAATCACACCTGTCTTTGCATACGTCTCTATCTTTGTTTTCTTTCTGATTTGTCTCACTCGCTTCTTGTATCTTTCCCTCCTCCCCCCACCCCACTCCAGCTCCACTCAGACGTAGACTCAGGCATTGGCAACATCAAATATATCCTGTCTGGCGAAGGTGCAGGGACGATCTTTGTTATTGATGACAAGACGGGCAACATCCACGCCACAAAAACCCTGGACCGCGAGGAGCAGGCTCAGTACACGTTAACAGCCCAGGCCGTGGACAGAGACACTAATAAGCCTCTGGAGCCTCCATCAGAGTTCATAGTGAAAGTTCAGGATATCAACGATAATCCTCCCGAATTTCTACATGGGCCGTACTACGCCAGGGTGCCTGAGATGTCCAATGTTGGTGAGTAGTAAAAGAAAGGGCAAGGGAACATGAGGGGAAAAGGTAAAGGTTTAGGTTTATGGTATTTACAGTGTCATGTTAGCTAAGTAGGTTAAGTTGTGTGTCTGTGCAAAATATCTATTGTGTGCTTGTGTTAAAATAAGATGGCAGTTTGGCTTTAAGCTTCCCTCCAGCGTATTTTAGCATTTGTATAACATTTCATATTTATTTGAGTCTTTTCTGTACTAAGTTGATTAGCCACACTGTTTGCCAAACTTTTATTTGATAGATAAATCAATTTAGTGCTCAAAGTCAGAAAAAAAGAAGAAGCTTGTTGTTTAAATGTAATATATGTATGTTATAGTAGAAGCTGCAGGTCAAAGGTCATCCTCCAGGCTGCAGGTTCACTCATGACCGTTGGCATCTGAGTTTATGTCTGTCAGTTTGTTCTTGTACTTAGCTAGTAGCCCTATTTGTTGCATCAGCCAACTGAGTTTCGTCCATCTTACTTCAGTGTGTTTATTTTCACAGTGGCATGTGTGTGTGTGTGTGGTGAAAAAGGTGCAGTCAATGCAATGAATTACATGAAATCCCACTCTGACTGTCTCACTCACTGTCTTCTGAATTGTCACCTCCTGCTGGAGATAATATAACTATAAATATCATATAGTATTAATTATATGATAAATTAATTACAAAGCAGCCAATACTGGAGATTTATGGTGTCTAACAGATCAGAATGATGGTAGCACAACTTTCAGTCTGAAAGAAAACAAGAAAAAGTGTATTTAGAGAAATAAGCAAATGTGAGAGCAGCCCGATGCTGGAGCTGGGATGAGAACGGACGGTACTGGTGGACAGTGAACCTCCAAAGCATCCAGAAACTGTATTTCACACGGTGGACCTCTACAACATGTCTATCCGTCTCTGGCGAGCTGTGGACGGCGTGCGGCGATGTGGTTTCATCAACCAGATGGCGCCATGAGGAGACGGTGGAGAAGAGAGAGAGAGTCGGTGTGTCGAGATGATTCTGGTCTGATAAACACTAAATTCATCTAAACTGGTTTCATCTAATATGGGTAGAAAAATGCCCGCCAGGCACGCCAATCCCTGTCTTAAGTGAAGGTATATTTGTTAAACTGACCAGCAGAACTGTTTTCATTCCAAATATCAAATATAACTTGAAAACAACAGCGATTCAGAAAAGATAATCAACAGTACAGGATATCCATTGCATTTTGAGTGACATTTCTTAAAGGAGTCACCAATAGAGTGCATCATCAGTGCTGTTAACAGCCCTTTTCATACATTATTAATTATCACTGTAATCTGACCACAGGAAGTGTGACAGAGAAGTGGAAAGCAGATAGTACCATTAGTGGACACGTTCAGCTAGTAAAAAGCCATTTCTTTCCCCTTTCCCTTCTTATATGTTCAAAAAATGGGCTTAACCAGAAGCTAGGAAATATTTAGCCCTAGGTTGGCATGGGCAAGAGCTCTTGCCATCTCCTTCGAGCCTCCTTATTTGGAGCTTCTGATCTCGACAGATTTTCTTTCCAAATATTATGTGGTCTTGGAGAGTCTTCAACCCCTTGAGGCTGACCTGAAATGAACCACACTGGCAGTGGTGCTGCCTGAAACTCTGAAAGCCAGAGAAATCCCTTCTCTGAATGGACTGAACTTCCATAGAAAGAACATCTCAAAGGATTTCTGAATGAGTTCTGTTCAGGCTTTTTCTTTCACCCATCCGCTTCTTAAGCTGAAACCTGAATACCGAAGTCTGGAAGGCGAGGAGCCGCCGGGTGCTATCAGCATCACCCGCAGAGGTAGAACAGAAAGAATCCTGTAATGTCATGAGCTAGGTCCATGTTCCCTCATGGATGTCAGGATTATTACAGATAGACAAGGCATTCCCTTTCAAATTAGGGTTCTCGGTTATTTGCCCTAAAGGTAGATGCCACATTTACACCAGGGTTGAATGAAACTTGATTACATTTATAAACCAAATGGGATTTGAATGATGTTAGATGGTGGTTCTCACATAGCTGCAACTGGAAACATCAAAACAGTATATATGAAACTTTAAGAAGAGAGTGAAGTAGTTGAACCAGCAAAAACACACTGTGTTATGGATATGAAACACCCAAAGGGCCCAGCAAATATCATCCAGCTGCAAAGAGTCAGCATCAGCAGTTTTAGACCTGCAGTTCCAGTCCAACTTGTGCCACTTAAAAGCAGTAGATATGTTCACCATCTCAGATAGCAATAGCTATATAAATTTTATACTTGCATCATCTACTGTCAGTGAGCCCGCTGCATTTTTTTTTTTCATACAGTAGTTGCTGTCAGGATTGGTTTTACATTTGATATTATATGAACCATATGAACCATTATAGTGTATTAAACGTACAAAAAAAAAAGGCTAAAACAAAAGTAGCTGACAAAGTTCTGGCGTTGAAGGTCTTACGGTTGAGTGGCTGAAAATGAATCCAGTTATATATGTTTAGGATTCATTTACATCTTCAAAAGTTAACATGGTGGTGGTATGTTAGAGCAACATGCTAGAAATGTATTTTAATTTGAAGGATTATTATCATGTTATGATATTCTATTTTTGTAATCATTTGTTTGTATAGAGTAAAATGTAGAACCTATAGGGATGCATCAATACCAATATCGGATATTGAGCAGATAATGATTAAGAGAAGAAGAAGAAGAAGATCAACCTTTATTAGTCCCGCGAGGGGAAATTCAACATTTACACTCTGTTTGTTAACTTATACATGGTACGTGCAGACCCGAAACACACACATGCACATGCATCAATGGAGAGATATCAGAGTGAGGGGGCTGCTCCTGACAAGCGCCCCGAGCAGTTGGGGGTTTGGTGCCTTGCTCAGGGGCACCTCGGCAGTGCCCAAGAGGTAAACTGGCACCTCTCCAGCTACCAGTTCACACTCAGTTCTTGGTCCATGTCGGGACTTGAACCGGTGACCCTCCGGTTCCCAAGCCAACTCCCTACAGACTGAGCTACTGCCGCCCCCAAAATTCTGTGTTTATGTACTACAATATACTATACAGTACAGTATATACTGGAACTGAGTTTGTTCACCAGTTTGTTGCTGCATTCAAAAGGTTTTGACTTGAACTGTAATCCTGGTTAATTATGAAGATTTTTGTTTGTTTATTAATTTAATAGTATTATGTTGCCTTAAACTTAAAAGAATGATGATTCTTCACTTTCACATTATTATGCTGAATAATTAACATTGGTATTGGATCGGTACTCGGCATCGGCCGATACACAAAGCCCAGGTATCTGTATCAGAATTGGCACTGTAACAATCAGACCACTGAAGTTGATACAAATGTTGGGTTGTGTAAGCTGCTCTTACTTTCACTACCTATTGGAGGCTTCAGTAAATATAATTTATTTGACATATTCGATTTATCAGTTTAGCTGCATCAAGTTTACACTGCTGTCACTTTGTTTTTGAGCTTGACAACCCTGCATTCTTTCAGATTATCCAGTGAGTTTTTGAAAGAGTTTCATAAAGCTAGATGTTTTATTTAAAACATGAAAATCGGCAAAATCGAAGAGTGGATGTTTCCACCGGACAATGATGAAATGTAGGGAAATACAAGTGGAGACCAGCCTCTCAGGAGCAGCTGTGGTGTCTGAGGAAAGAGAGAGATTTCCCCCTTCCTCATGCTGTTGGTACAGGCAGGTGAATCAACATGCACTCTGCTACAAGCGTGTTCGTCACACCACCCTGGAACTGAAGCAGGTATGGGCTCATCTCCTGACATGTCTTGTCATGTCTGTGTGTCTGTCCTGTAGGTACGTCAGTGATGCAGGTGACAGCTACAGATGCTGATGACCCCACCTACGGCAACAGCGCCAGGCTGGTGTACAGCATCCTGCAAGGACAGCCGTATTTCTCTGTGGAGCCTCAGACAGGTGAGGCTGAAAACAGAAGCCGGCGCCTACACCACAACCAAATCCAACCAAAAATACCAGGCAAAGACACAGAACAGAAAGACTTAAAAGTCTAACACACTGAATAGCATCCTGTGACTGGGCAACTTAAACCACTTGTACCACTAAAAATCTGCACTTTAGTGTATATAAGTAAGTATACAGTACTGTTTGTTAGCCAAATAAATATATTGTATGATCAGTGGTGGAAATAACTGCATGTCAGTTTTTAACAAGTGCAAATAATGACTACAAAATCTTGAACACTTGCTATGTTCAGTGCACCAAGCACATTCATTTTGTTTTTCTGGAGCTGACTGTGTATTCACTTTTCCTCTCTTAGGATTCACCTTTACTTAGTAACCCAATTAAGTGAAATGACAACCCAGTCTCCTACAGATCATCTTCCCATACAACTAAACTGCATTCTCAGTTACATTTAAAGGGACATGTATTTTGTCCTGGATTACATGTGGTTTATGTTGTAACTTGAAACAGAACAAAGAAATGCAATAAATAAATAACTAAATAAATGAAATACTTAGATTTAGTAAAACATTATGGTTTGGCTTACAACTAATGTTTGTTATGTTATTAAGCTATGGATGTAAATTAAAATAAGTGAACATTTACTTTTGTTTTTTAGGGACATGAACAGTAGTCTCAGGATGAAAGTCCAGATTTGTTGACATGTCCATCCAACCCGACCTCCTGTCTACGCGGACTTCCATGATTAGAAACGCATTTATGACAAAATAAGTCGTAATTCACAATGTAGTTTGGTAGTATGGGAACAGGGTTGGATATGGATAAAATCACTACCACTAACATATTCACATATTGATATATGATGATATTTGCTCTCTTGCTTTCCAACCATGAAATTCAGTTATGATTTTTTCATGTCAAATTTACCTGGGAAAAACAACTTTTTTTTTTTAAACGTGTAAAAGTGTCCTCAGTCCTCAGATGTTATTATTATGTCATTATTATGAAATACACATTGAAGCATTTAAAAAAACAATGTTATTGTTTATGGTGATGCTTGTGTATCCCTTAACTGCCATATCTCAGCCAAAGACCAAGTTGAAAACCAGTTTCTTTTTGCAACATTTTTACCGTCTACCACTCTAAAAAGCCAAGAACTGGCTGCTGCAGGGATCATGTAACAGTACGTCGTTGCCACTGAAATTGGTGAGGAGAAGAAGGCACTGCTGTAAAAAGAAGTCCCAAGAGGACAATGAGCCTGGTCTCTGCAGAGCCCAGGCCCAATATTTGGGTTTGCATTAAAGGGAGAAATTGGATGGAAGGAGAAGAGGTTAGGGCAGACATGGAGCTGTGTTAGGTCAGAGAGGGTGAAGACGAACAGAAAGAGATAGGTCAGGGTAGACAGGGAGAGAGAAATTGGTTTAGAGAGAGGGAGTTAATTTTAAGAGTGGTTAGGGCGTAGAGAGGGAGACAGATTTGGGCAGAGTAAATCTGGCTAATCAAAACAGTGTTGGGTATTTGACTGGCTCAAATCCATAGCTCACATTTCTAATTGGTTTCGAGATTATCAGCTTTACATGCTGTCACACACACACGCACACACACACACACACACACACACACACACACAGTTGAAAACCTCAACTCCCAGACACTGCATGTGGAGAAAGAAAGCGAGAGATGGAAAAAGAGCAGTCGCTTATGAATTAAACAGAAGGAAAACATTACTGGGACTTGAGATGGAGAAAAAGAAGACTTCACCCATGTTTAACTAGAGATGATTTACCGTATATAACCAGTGGCTGATGGTGTTTTCTTGTAAAATGAAATATCTTGAAATAAATGACATTGTAAGTTTCTGCTTAAATAACTGATTGGGTTTTTCAAACAAGAGTTTTCAAAATATTAAAATGTTTGAATTACATCATTTAGGTTGATAATAAGACTGAATCTGATTGATCTGATGTTCAAACCTGTTCATTCAGGTATAATTCGTACTGCCTTGCCAAACATGGACCGCGAGGCACGCCAGGAGTATGATGTCGTCATCCAGGCCAAAGACATGGGTGGTCACATGGGTGGGCTGTCGGGGACCACCGAGGTAAAAATCACCCTCACAGACGTCAACGACAACCCTCCAAAGTTCCCACAGAGTGAGTAAAAACACTTTCTATCTATCTGTAATTACTACTGTATGACTGTAGGTAACTGTCCTCTGGTGTGACATTTCCTTTAGAGGTGTGAAAGTGTCACATCTTTTACCACTTCAGTCGCATTGCAGTCTGCCTGTACTTCCATCCCACAGCTTTCTATCCTTTTCTCCACTGCACATCAGTGCATGTGGGTTATGTCCGTACATAGATGTCTGTACATCATGCTGCATGGTCTGTCTGTGTGTGTACGTATAACCCACAACTAGCCAGTCACTGGCTAGCTATACAGAAGGAAGGAAGTCACTGTAGGAGGCACAAAAGATAACTTAAGAAGTCAATTATTAAAGGTTCATACTGGCACCTTGCAATGTCCTCAGGCGTGTGTGTGTGTGTGTGTGTGTGTGTGTGTGCGTGCATGCGTGTGTTTAAACCTCTCTGTGGGACATTTGTTGAATTACTGATTTTCCAAGCAAAAAAAAGTAGTGAAATATTTAGCCTGGATGTGTCACGAGCTGTAGATTTGATGCTTAAAGAGGAAAAGAGATGGGGAGAGACTCAATTTGAATACTTATTTTTGGTAATAGATTTTGAAAAATCCTGAAAAACCCTGTACCTTTAAAAATAAGTTGTTTCTGCAAGTATTACCCTGAGGTATCTGAGGTATGAATGTTCTTGTATGACTATTAGGGCTGTCAATCAAGTAATATTTTATTGCGATAAATCATGACTGTCCATTGTTAATCGCCATTAATCACAAATTAATCACACATTTTTCAGCTGTTCAAAATTAAGTATTTAATACTCTTATCAACATGGGAGTGGACAAATATGCTGCTTTATTCAAACGGATGTATATATTTATTAATGGAAATCGGTAAACAACACTAATCAATGGCAGATATTGTCCAGAAACCCTCCCAGGTTCTGACTTTAGCATCAACAATCTGCTCCAATCAGAACATGGCAAACTGCAGCCCAACAGGCAACAACAGCTGTCAGTGTGTCAGAGTGCTGACTTGACTATGACTTGATCCAGACTGACTGGGACTATCATAAAGTGGGCCTGTCTGTAAAGGGGAGACTGGTGGGGACCCAGAGAACCCATTTACATCCACACATCTGGAGGTCAGAGGTCAAGAGAGACAAAAATTTAGTGTAAATCTGGAATGTTATTTAATCTTGCTTGCAACAAGCTAGTATGACCTGGTCAGAACCAATGGATTCCTGAGGTTTTCTAGTTTCATATGATGCCGCTCTAACTGTAAAACTGAGCCCACAACAAACTAAATGAATTTGTTTTACAGCCCCAATAACTTGAATCATTTAATTCAGTCAAGTTAACAAAGCGTAGATTTCTGATTGGACTGTTTTGATCTTTTTTTAACCTTTTTTTATCACTTTTTCTTTTGATTGTTTTTTTGTTTTTGTTTTTGCTTATTTCTTTTCTCCATTCAGTCACTGGCTGTTGTTTGTTGACACCATATCATAGTAGTTTTTCAAACTGCAGTATGTGGTTGTCATGTCTTCTCCTTCACCCTGTCTTCGAGTTTCTGTCTGCCTCTCTGTTGTTGTTCTTTTCTTTTTCCTTGTTCTTCCACGTTCTCTCTCCCTTGGCTCTGAGCGGAGCAACTCCTGGCAGAGATTCAGCAGAGTCGTTGCAATGGATGGAGAGGAGATGGGAGGAGAAAAGAAGGAGAGATGAGGGCTCAGGATTTAGCCTGTGGAGAAGCTGAATAGGCGAGGAAAGAGAGAGACATGAGCAGAAGCAGTGAAGGGAGGTAAAAGACAGAGATACAGAGAGACTCTCAAAACCATCACTGCAGTTCTTGTGGATACCAACAAGCTGATTGTACTGTCTTGCAATGGAAAGCTAAAAGTCTGATAAAAATAAAGAAAGAAAAAAAAAATCAGATTCTACAGGTCACAACGGACAGCATTTTGAAAGTTTATAGCAGATTGTCTTCAGTACTGTATGTATTTAATTTTCCATACTGAGATATCCACATTTTATCATGCCATGGGCTCTTATATAATGTTGGATAGCACAAAGTTGAAGCATACTCTCAGGCACTAAATCTATCGTAACCCAATACAACAGCTCAGCCATAAATTCTACCTTTACAAAGATAATGATGTTCGATTTTGACTTTTTTTGTCGGAAAGGTGTTCATTTAACTCAATGCTCATTACTGACGTCAAAGGTGGTGTCGCGCTCAACTGCATTATACTGAAATATTTTGCTAATATCCCCTATGTTTGGCTGGCAAGAAACTAGGGCTGGGTATCATTATACACGGGTTACAATTCAATATATTTATATATATTTTGATACTATAAGTAATGCAATATATCAGGATTTTTTTTTTTTTACATTTAATTTTAGGAAAACTCAAACTATAAAGAACACATCACCATATGCATAAAATCTGATTTAAAAAGTGTACTTTTTTATGCAATTTGAACAGCGGGGTCATTTCTCACAGTCCCTGTAACAGCCAATATCATAGCTCTACGCTGAGAAGGCTCATATCTTTACAAATGAATTAAAGCATGGACTGAGTCAATGAATGAATCAATAGTGTCTTTGATAATAAATACAGTATCACAAAACATAATATTGCAATGTTTTATATATATATATATATATATATATATATATATATATATATATATATATATATATAGAAATATAATATTCATATACCTATCAGAAACAACTTTCAATCTAATGCAGTCCAGTTCAACTCCGCTGTATAGTTAAGGTCATACATCTCTGACAGTGTCAATCAAAACTGAACATTATTATCTATGTAAAGGTGGAATTTATGGCTGAGCTGTTGTATTGGATTGCACTAGACAGCATTTTATACAGTATGATAATAAAGAAAGTACACACGACACTTTCCTTCATTACACCTTCTCTTTTACTTATATTGTAATTCATCTGTACTGTTGTTGCTGCTGCGATGAGACCCGAATTTCCATCCAGGGATTAATAAAGGTTCATCTTATCTTATCTTATATTATCTTATCTTATCTTATGTTCAAAGTGGTCAGATGTCAGTACTGTTCACGCTGCAGAACGTATGGTCTTGTAATCTGGATTCTTGAAATCATTTGTTGTGGTTTTCACACTGGATGACAGACCAGACACAGGAGGCCACACACTATAAGATCTTTCACCAGGAGGAATCACTGATGAGGTCATCAAATTATGGATGACGAAAATGCACGCAAGAAATACGCGGTAAATGGTGTTATACGAGAGAGTTTATTCCCTAAACTTTGCATCATGCAGCAAGTGCAACACATCCAGTAATTTTCTGTTACTACAGGTGACCCCTCCTCCTCCAGGTTTACAGGTCCATGTCTCACACTTTGATTGGCTGCTCGTGGCTGGAGACACAAATGACGCTTGAATGCCGACGCGTGAACTGCGAGCAAATGCTGATTTGCCTCTGATCTACAGCTTTTGTCTGGGATCTCCAAAAACTGTTGGGGAGCGGAAAAATCAGGGCTAAAGTCTTATAATGTGAACTCGCCATTATATGCAAGACAAAAGAAATATGGTTGCTGGGAGGAGTCAGTTGTCTAACCACAGGCCATCCATATGTGTCCATACCTAAAGTGGATGTAAAACATACTGAGAGTAAGATAAAAAGGACATAAAGCAGGTTTTACAACCAAATATTATCAGCCATAAGTGTTTACAACATGCCTCTTTGCATAACTTCTAAATATCAGCTTTGCATCACTGGCAGTTTACATCTGTGATACAAGACAACACATCAAATAGCAATATGTTGTGGTAGCGGGTACGCTTGTTTGAAAAAAAAAAAAAAAAAGTGGAAGCAGTACAAACACCTGCAAGAAAAGCCTCCCAGATGGTGTGAATGAGGACAGTGATTACTTATTTAGTAGCTGGGCAGAGTGAGAGTGAGTGGGGAGAGAGAGAGAGAGAGAGAGAGAGAGAGAGAGAGAGAGAGAGAGAGAGAGAGAGAGGGAAATCAGATAAGTCTTGTTTCTTGACAAGTCAAGAAACAAAAACAGAGGCAAGGTAGGAGGCAGAAAAAAGACAAAAATAAAGCAGATACAAAGATAAAACACAAGGAAAGAGATAATAACAGACAGAGAAAGATAGATGGCATAGCTTGACTCCCTCTCATGTGTTCACTTTCCATTCAAGCTGTTATTTCTTTTTCTTTCACTCCAAGGCTTGATCTCTCTATCTCTCTGTTTCTCACAAACTCCCTGTCCTTGTAATTTTCTCGCTTTCACCTCATTATCAAGCATCTTTTGTTAGCCTCAAAATCCGTCACAGTACAGACGAGAGGAGGAGCACGAAAATGAAAGCAAATAACTAGTGATTGTTCTTAGACTCTCTGACTTCAGTCTTTTCTCGACTGACATGACAGAGATGGTTTTGTTAAATATCGTCAGCTTCAGTGCTTCATAGCCAACATCAGCTATGCAGAATGAAGCAGATAATAAAAGACATCTGAAGCTGTGAAAAATAAACTGTTGGTTGGTATCTGCAGGACTGCATTTGCACATATCATTTGCCTCCAGTGTCCTTTAGGATTGCTATTACCGAACTAGCTATTTTCTTCACCCAAAAAACAAACAAGCATCCCAAAGCTTCAGCAAAAAAGAATGATTACCATTTGAAAGGTATTTCTGTGTCACAGCAGGGATGCCAAATACATCTATGAACCTGGAGGAGGAACTTCTAATAAAGGTTTGGCCATAAATATATGTAATAGTATGTGTAAAATGTGTTAAAACTGAGCAGACACATGTATCAATGATCCACTGAAAAAACTTTTCTTGAAACACAATGGCACATCTTCATACCGCTTTTAAGTAAGTTTAGTTTATTTAGATCCCCATTAGCTACTGTAATGCAACGGTAGTTCTCTCTGGGCGCCTCATTCATATTTTTAAAAAATACTTCAAAAAGAAAATACATCCATACATCAATACACAATCTGTAACATGTATATTCACGACATGACTCAATCCATAACACAAACTAAGAAACACAGCACAGCAGCAAACACTAACTCGAAGTCTATCTAATACATACAACAGCTGTATATGTCTTACATACTTGAAAAATTAAATCACTCAACTTTTCCACTAAATCACAAATAAATTGGGGTGATATCTGTCTTCATCCATCTCACCTTTGAGAACTACATAAATAAATAAATAAACAAAAAATCACACAATGTTCTACACTATATCTTGCATAATATAATAATATTATAAATAGATATAATATAATCTATAAATGTGCAGTCACAGAACTGTTTGTGTGGCGTATATCTGGCTCTTTAAACACACTATATTGCGTGGGATACATGGCTACCATCATCTCATAACTGAGGAAATTAAAGCATGTAGGAAATCCTAAATGGAGTTAATAACACAAATCATTTTAACTTTCAATAAAAATATACTCTTCAATAACTTTCCTTCAAGAATCACGTTAACCACAAATTAAATCTCTGAGCGTATTGTAAGCCCACATCCACCATAATAAAATGACAACACTCCACAGAGACACATTAGCACTATGCATGAATAAACAACTCTCTAGTTAAAAAGTCTCACTAAAAGGACCAGTGTGAAACGATTAGGGAGAGACACTGGCAGAAATGGACTATAATAATATTAATAAGTATGTTTTCTTTGGTGTAAAATCATCTGAAAATAATAATTGTTGTACTTTAGTTAGCTTATAATGAGACGCTTGTAGCTATGTAGGGAGCAGATCCTCTCCACTCAGTCCGCCATGTTGCACCGCTATCTTTCTGTAGCCCAGAATGGTTTTGGCCGGACTCATGTACGTTACTCCCTCCCATCGCCATCATCGCCATCATCATCTTCCCACGTGTACACACACACTACGCACTGGCTCTGCTCCAGCTGGCTCTACAGAGGCCCGTTTTTGTTTTCACGTCGGCCACCATAGCTCTCCAACACGCTTGGCACACAGGAAAGGCTTCAGTTGGTTGCAAATCTCAACTTCACCACTAGATACTGTCAGATCCTTCGCACTGTTCCTTTAACTAAATACATAAATAACTGCAAGCTTTGTTAACCAGTTGGCCTGTCAAGTCTAAATTACTAATATAAAATGCATCTACAATATTGTCAATCTAATCTGAACACATAAAAGTCCCCGATAGTAATAAATTACAGAGCAATATAAGACATTATTGTTGGTAATCACATTAAACTTACTGACCTAGGAGACTGTGGTCATTACATCAGTTACATTTATGAGGCTCTTTATTGGTGTTTATATCTAAACTTTGCTGGTTTTATGAGCTTCACCTTCCAAGATCAGACATCTGTTTGAATACAAATAGTGCAATCATTTATGTGGGGGGTAATAAAAGCATCTAACGTCTTTCTCAAACTCTCAGAGTAACTGGTGAAAAGGAGCATTGGTTTTACAAAAGAAAACAAGTATGAGTTTATTTTTTTTTTTTTGATATTCTTGTGCGTCAGTTGTAGCCGGCAGCCAGGTATGCCAGGCTGCCTGTGTGTCCTGTCACACAATGTTTAACTCAGCTACCGGGAGCCATTGAAGTTAAGCTACTTTGGACAAGCAAGAATGGAGTGACAGGAGAAGAGAGTAAGGAAAAGGGTAAAGGGAGGCAGAGATGAAATGAGCTTTTAGACAGAAGAGGCAGGCAGAGGAGGAGGAGGAGGAGGAGGAGGAATAGACATGAGAAAAACAGGGCGGAGAGGGGGAGGAGGAGGAGGTGAGGATGAATGGAGGGATTTGGAAGGATGGCGTGGAAAGAGGAGAAGCAAATGAGAGATGGAGAGGGAGGGAGCAATGTTAGAGTCACACAGTATGTAGAGGACTTTTTTTTTTTGCCCCCCCCCCCCCACCCTTTTTTCTGTTCCTTTTTTTCTTTTCCTCCCCGTCCCCTCACCCCAAACCCCCCCCCCCCCCCCCCTCTCTTTTCCCACCCCCCCCTCCCCCTCCTCCCCTTTTTTTTTTTTTTTTTTTTTTTTTTTTTTTTTTATAAACAAATTGTAAATAAAATTTTCCCCCCTTGGGTCTATTAAAGAAATTTCTTTCTTTCTTTCTTTTCTTTCTAAAAAGCAGGGAAAGTGATTAAGAGGAAAGATGGAGAGGAGGGATTTTGTGAGGATTGAAGGAGATGTGAAGGTGGAGGTGGAGGTGCAGGGTGGCAGGAGAGATTTGGGCCGAATGGATCAAGTCCTGTGAATCTCTGCTCGCCCACTTGCATTTGCTCTGAAGCCACATGACCAATGAATTTCATGATTCATGGGATTGTGACACCTGGACGGGCAGGATAAATATTCTAATGGTGTGCAACCTATTACGTGATGAGTCATAGAGCAGGAGGAAGAGGCAGGGAAGGATGGATTGGGGAGCTCTGAAGATGGAGGGGGGAGAGCGGAAGGAGGGAATGACAGATTTGAGGAAACAGTAGGATGATGGACAGAGGTGAGAGGAGGAGGATTTTACGATAAAACGAGACAGATGAGATGAGGTAGGGAGAAAAGGTTTGGGGTACATGAGAGATGAGAGGCAGGGAAAACAGATAAAAGAGGAGAGGGAGTAGACATATGGTCCTACTGCTCTCGTTCTGCAGGCCAGGTGTCTGCTCCCTCAGACACACTCACCTGACACTATAGGGGGTATTAATATCCTCTGGGCCATATGAGGCAGATGGCATAGTTCATGTTAATGCCTCTCTGCCCTCCAAAACCGACCCTGCCTCAGATAGTAAACACAATGGCAGCCAGCCAGGAATTATCTGAAGACTCTAAGGAGTGCTGAATACAAAAGCAAGCTGAAGTTGACACTAACATTGCCAACTCACAAGTAAATGTTCTGCGTTTATTTTCCCCCTAGGTGTGTATTCCATGTCCGTATCAGAAGATAAAGTGCCAGGAGAGGAGGTGGGCCGTCTCAAGGCCAAAGACCCTGACCTCGGAGACAACGGATTGGTGAACTACCGCTTAATAGACGGAGATGGACTGAGCATGTTTGAGCTGAGCACGGACTCTGAGACCAGAGAAGCGGTGATTAAACTGAAGAAGGTAAGGAAGAGACCTAAACCTGCTACAGCTGATTTGTTTTTGACGTAGCGTAAAAAGTGAAGACTACGTATGTGAGCAGGTGGGGATGTTTATGGGGCCAATAAACACCAGACTTTTTATCAGGAGACCGTATTCGACACTATTGATTGTTTTTTAAGTTCTGTTAGAGACATTTGTCACATTACGATTTTTTTTTTATTGATGTTTGTGACGTGCTTTCTGTAGCTGTAGCTACATTTACTGGTTTACATGCTTATTTTAAGCCAAACCATAATGTATTTCACAAACCTGAGTGTTTTTATTGCCTAAACCTAACTGCAGATGTGTGCGTGGCATGGAACTAACACAGATAAAGGCTAAAATGCATACTCATGGCATGTCCATGTAATGTTTTGTATTTATACACCTTCCCATGGGACCAAGTTAACCAGCTAGTTGCTGACTATATCTGTCTGCTGAGAACAGCTGCCTGCTGTGGCTGAAAACTAAAGTGGTTAGAGTGAAGTAAAACAGTTTAGTTGCCATCAGACAGCTAAACAGTGAGCTGAAACTCACTAAAAGCTTTGTAAACCCGAAGTTCAGCAAGTGATAGTCCAAGTATATATATATATATATATATATATATATATATATATATATATATATATATATATATATATATATATATATATTGATAAAACCACAATAATGAAAGGCAGAAAATGGGAAAGGACTGAGCTTGGGAGGACAGGACAGACATTAAAGCTAGTAAAAGTTGTTGCATTACAGCAGTGAATGTAATTTTTACCACACAAAGATCTAAATGCTTAAAAGTATTTAAGTCTGGATTTCACAGTTTGTTGGTTGTTTTTGTTCCTCTGGTTGTAGCCATTTCTGGCAAGGAACATTGCTTAAAAGCATTATTAGCTTACGGCTGCCTCATGTGTACATCATCATCCACTTTTCCAATTTGCCAGTGCAGAAATGTAGTTGAGACAGCGTTTTTTCTATAGACAAAGCACGTTTTGTGTGAGCTATAAACAGCCAGCATTTGAGTCAATATCGGTTTGCCAATATAATGTGTTAAAAGTAGTAAGAAAGGTGGGTGCAGGCAGAGGGGAGGCTTTGCTGTGTTTCCTTCCCTTCTCTGATGACCCTCATGGTTCCTTACTGTTTGATATGACGTCCATGGTTGTGTGTGCAAGTGAGAGTGCATTAACTTTCATGCTTCCCTAGGCCAGAGAGCTCATCTTCTGTACTGTGACACTGTGACTGTAAAACACACACACACACACACACACACACACACACACACACACACACACACACACACACATAGCTGCAGTTTTCAGTGATCCAGCTCAGCACACACAATTATGTTTTCTCACTCTCTCTGTCTTGCTAATGCATGCACACACATGTAGCTGCAGGACAGGATTACGAGCTGAGTCTTCCAGTGAGCTGTGGTAGCCTGCTTTTCCCGTCCAACCTCTTGGTCTCTCAGTTAAAAAGTAAAAACATGTATAGTTGAGCTATCAATATGTGGCAGAAGGAAAGGTACACCAAAGTCAGTATCTGAAAAGGCTCTTTTTTCCTTCTCTTTTGGATTGTTAACCTAGAAATTAAAAGAAGACAATTTTAGGTTTGCCAGAAAGTCTACCCACAGAAACACAGCACATCCACATTTGGTGAAAGGCTTTGGCATTCAAATATGTAATTACAGTATGTATGTGTGATGGCATCTGTGGCTGCATTTCTTGTCCAGACAGCAATGACGTTGCTTAAAAGAGCAGCCAGCCTTAACCCACAGCTCCTTCTTACTGATGCTGTGGGAAAATCTCTGTCTGAATCAATCGATACAAGTCTGTTTCATGCTTTTTTTCTCACAACCGTCTGCATGGGCGATTCCTTTGGAGCTCAGTATTAGAGCAGCGTGGCATTAAGATGCCAGGGTTAGAGGCTCTCATCCCACTGGTGTCACCGGGGCTGAGCAGGGAAATGAGTGATAATAATGAGTAATGTTCCTTCTCTTCTCTCAACAACTACAATGAGTATATGCCCTGGAGCAAGGCAGTTAACCCATAGATCAGCAGAACAGTAGAACAATATGTAGTTGTAGTGGGCAGCAGTCAGGTGGGAATTTGTAAGTTTGGCCATATTTGAGTAAGAACTGGAATACAGATTGTCTACTAAAAATAAAAAAAATGCTCATGGGAACAGTTTAAATGTGGAGTTTTCAAGCAAAGATCTGTCAAAGAAGTTGTTCTAAGCAAACTGACTAAATGTACTGAGCAAAGCAGGACAGCCCAATCAAAGTAATGAGAGCAACTAATTACACACAAGTGGGGCACTGTGTGTGTGTGTGTGTGTGTGTGTGTGTGTGTGTGTGTGTGTGTGTGCAGAGATTTGACTGTAAACCAGCCAAAGGCAGAAAACTTTGAGAAATACAGAATGCATGTGTAAACATTTTACACTCAACTCACTGTAATTAAAACTAAACAGGACTATCAGCCTCATTGTAAAACACAGTCACATGCAGCATAGCTGAATAAAGTCACATGTACATGCATGACATTCAGCCCCACTGTAGTCTTTCTGGAAAGTAGTGACAATTGAACTATACAATACAATCTCAAACAATTTAATAAAACCAAATGATCTTTTCTCATTAATTCAGTTGAATTAAATTGCTAGAAGTCATGTCAACTTAAAATTTCTATCAGAACCATTTCAGAACATACTATAATGAGTAAAGCCCTTGTGATTTGCTAATAGACACTTTTATAGTATCATGAGCGTAGGGCGCATGACTAGTCACATTGTGGGGACTTGCCTTCCTTTTGGGGACAAACTGCATGTCCCCATCAGGGGGGAAAACATTATATTTTAGGGTGAGGACTTGGCTTAGGTTAGGTTTAGGTTGAGGTTAGGGTAAGGGTTAGGATTAGGCAAGTATCAGAGTCAAAAACAAAGTCAAAGACATGACTGTGTGCGTGTGTTGTTTGTTTTTGTTTGTTTGTTTGTTGTGTGTGTGTGTGTGTGTGTGTGTGTGTGTGTGTGTGTGTGTGTGCAACCACTGACTGACAGTAGGAGCTATCACACAACAATCCCTCTACATGGATCCCCATGTCTCTTGGAACAATAGCTTAATAGCATGGTGTTGATTTGAAGTGTGTGTGTGTGTGTGTGTGCGTGTGCATGTGTGTGTGTGTGTGTGTGTGTGTGTGTGTGTGTGTGTGTGTGTGTGTGTTTTTATTGTGTCGTGATGCCTCTCTGGGGAAATCAACACCTTTTGGCCCCTGAAGGTAAAGTGCCACAGAAAATTAAAGGCCAAGCACGCCCACTCACACACTGCATACACACACAAAAATGCATGTAGAGACTCACACCTAACCACACTTTCAAATCAGCGTCGGGAGTAGCCTTCACTAATCTCTATTCTCTCTCTCACACACACTCACACACAGAGGGATGAGCTTTAATCAGCTATTCTCTTTCAACTGTGTCCTGACGAAAGCAGTCCACAGAATATTAAGGAGCTGAGCGTGTATGTGTGTGTGTTAGAGAGAGAGAGGGAGCACGGGGGTGGAGGCATTATTGTGAATATTATTATCTCACACTGATTACACAAAGAGGGAGAGAATGAAGAGAGAGTGACTATATAGTCTGGGAAATGGAGGGAGAGAGAAGAGAGAGAGAGGGCAGCGGAGACAGAGGGAGCGTGACGAAAAAGGGAAAATGAAAGAACTGGGTCACATCTATCCTACTAGCTTTTTACCTGTCATCAACACGATAAACACCGACACCACAGAGTCAGATACAACTGAATGAGCGTGGAGCAATCCCTTGAGAGGAACCGTCCCTCCAGCATTCAGACATTTGGCAGCCACATCACATGAAATCAGTTCTGAACCTGATCAGATTAAAGAGCTACTGTGAGCTCTTTTCAGAGGCCTTACCTGCAGATGATGTGGACTGGCCACCATGTTTGATCATGGTCAACAAAACGAAATAATAACACCCTCTCTGCTTGACCAGGTTCATAACCTGTATCTGTAGGCGTGTCACTATTTTGATCCTATATTGTAAATTGATTGCAATGAGCTTCCAATTTTGATCATCAAAGTCAAACACAAGAGTGGCAGTTTTTCCAGTATTGTCCTCTTGGCCCCGCCTGCTTGCATACGTCCAAAGGCAAACACACCTCAGAGACAACACAGAAAATCCTACCAGTAGCCTGACACACCATGGCCAATGCCAGAGTCCGAGATGATGGACAAACAACAGAACTAGAACGTCCTCCTGCTTCCCTGAAGTCACCAGTGTGGCAACATTTAGCCTTCCCTCTTATGGAAACAACAAACACGTCATTGACAGAAAAATAGGGCCGTCCCAAATACTTTTTGGGGGGCTTTAAAGCTTCAGCGAGTAATATTTGAAGTTATCTTGAGGCTGACATGTTCTTGTGTCCGTCCATTTTCATTTCCACCATTTCAGTGCCTGGAATAGTGTTGCTGCCACACAACTGTCTGACTGAGAATAACTAATAATGATTAATGTTGAATATGAATCATGAATAACGCTGTGGGATTATTCCTGATTTATACATTATTATTACATACTTTGTGTGTATAAATATAGCGATTATTGTTATCACATATTAAATAAATCATTGAAATTTGACCATATGGCCTTAGTGTGGTACATTACAAAAAATATAACACTTGACAGCCTCTCATTTTAAAGTGTAAATGACAGCTGTCAGTGCATAAAAAACAATTATCTGTTGATCTTTACGAATCAAGACTCCATAGTCTAACAATGGCATCAAATATTGACATTGAATCATGGATTTGGGGACTGGTGATAAATTGTATTATCAGGGGTGCTTCAGTAATCAGTAAAAGATGAGACATACTTTAATGGTAAGTCTTAAGAATCAAAAGCTTCAATCCATAGTGTTTGGTATCGGTAGTCTTGGTGACCATCCTAATCGCTGGTTAGTCGTATGTTAAAGCCATAAATCTATAACAGCTTCACTCAGCTTTTACAATACTTCACACTGGGATTATGAGCCTGCTCTCCTCCCACTGGGATTTCATTAAGCGATGGTAGCCAAGAGATGAAAAGATCAAGCTTGCTCCTGGGACTTTGCCAGCTCAATCTTCATACTGGCTGGAAAATAGTGGTGGGGGGAAAGTGGTTATTATCTGGGTTCATAATACAAAGCATAGCAATGATACCCAAAAGAATGTATTTTACTGTGATTATGGCTACACGATGGTGCTGCGGATGAGCGCAAGTCGCAGCCAAGTGCTGTTGGCAATGCACAAGTCCTCATAATGATGGCAGAGAGCATCCCTTTGGTATTATAGCCTTTATACAATGACTGCCAGCACATTTGTTGACTTAAAGGTTTTCTCTGCAGTACACAAGAACAGAAGTGAGGAGAAAGAGGAAGATTCATTTGTCACACGACTATCTGGCCAAGGGTCATTGCTTTGTAATTGCTGTGCCACTTTTTATGACTGAGTGAAAAGGTGACGTGAGGGAAATGTGTGATGTTTTCTCTTTGAGCGTCGAGCAGCGTAGCTCAAAGCACACACTCGAGTCAATTTAATATCAAGGCCATTTCAAGTCAATGGCTTTTCTACCAATATAGAGTAAGTGAATTGGAGCTCAGTTCAATATGAGTGAATTGAATCTCAGGGTTTTACGGTGGCCTTCCTGTGATAGAGTAAACCCATGCTTTTGATTTTAAATGCCAGTGTATTTTTAATTTACCCATCTTGATAATAAAGGGCGTAATAAATGACAAACTATCGGAAAAATAAACCAGTGTAACTGTAGTTCTCGTGGCCTGGGACTTAAACTCCATCTCCTACCTTGTTGTCACCCAAAACACTTTCGACTCCCTTTCATCATGCAGCGTCTCAGACTCCCAGACCTCATCCTGGCTCATTAAAAACAGACTTGTATTGTTTTCATCAACAGAAACAACCAAATGAAGCACTGACTCCCAAACTACTCACATCATATCAAACTATTGTGCGTTCAGGTTACTCCTGGTTTTCTTTGGTCTGTAATTATAATGGTAATAGTTGGACTGCTACTGTGATAATGTGATAATATGCCTGTTTTCATTCATGTAGCAACAGCTCCCCCTAGCAGAGGACACTGATACAACACTGGCCACTCACTGCTTTTCACAGAGCCATCGGATATATACTGCATTTGATTACACAGGACGATGATGTTTACAGCTAGTATTTTTGTGAAATCAAGACTGCATTTTGTTTTGAGATGAACTAACTGAGTGCCCTGTCTGCACTTACTTTCTTTCTTTCTCAGCCGGTGGACTTTGAGACTAAGAGGTCGTACACATTGAAAGTGGAGGGATCCAACCCTCATGTGGACCCTCAATACCTCGCTTGGGGGCCTTATAAAGATGAAGCCACAATAAAGGTAAGTAAAAATGTGTTTGTTTACATGACAAGGAGTGTAAGTGCATGTGTTTGATTGTGTGCAAGACCGTTATCCCACCGGAGTCTTTTAACCGTGTGTGTTTGTGTATGTAGGTGTCGGTGGAGGATGCAGATGAGCCTCCTGTGTTTGTAGCTCCCAGTTACACTTTTGAGGTAGAGGAGAATGCGCCTGAAGGCACCCTGGTGGGACGAGTCCACGCCAAGGACACTGACGTTGCCAACAATCCCGTCAGGTAACCACACACACACAAGCATGTTTACGAAGTCAGGCTTGTAGCAGTGGGAGAATTTCAATTTTCACACTAGTATGAATTGGAACATCTCCAAAAAAAAAAATCCCTTTTAAATAGTTCCTTCAGCTACACTGAACAAACAATATGACTCAGAGAAACTTGGCCTTGCACTCTTATTTTTATGCAAAAACACAGATTCCATATAAACAGAATGGGGATGTAAAATAGGATTACAAAAGCATAGAAAAAACACGGAAAGGCACTGAGTCTACTAGCTATAAAACAATATACGTGCCTCACATGTTAGTCCCTATAAACAGCATTTGTTTGCAAAGTTGTTTCTGTTGGTTACCAAATCATTTCCATAATAGTCTAAATGAAAGCTCAACATGTCCCTGTCTAAGACTAAGCTGCTATTTGTTTTTATCACTTAAACATTAACTCAGAAAATCAGGGTGTCTAGCTTATGTCGTAAAATGTAAGCTGTAATTGTGCAGGCTGTTCTCATACACTGCCTGTAGGTAGGTAGGAAAAGTAATGCATGTTAATTGGTGTATATACCGCTAAATCAGTTTGTGTGAAGTTGGGGTGCACGGATGGGTCAAAATATACTAAACTAATGACCAAGAGGCCCCTTTCATATCAGCGCTGATTTATTTGTCACAGAACATCCGAACTTAAGTAACGCCACTTCCCGAGTTATGTTAAACCAAACTACAATATTTTCCTAAATCTACAGTACGTAAGCAGTTTTGTTGTCAAAACCTAATCAAATCAATATTTTGCAAAGCCTAAGTAGTTTTCCTGCCCTCGCCTAAGAAAGTTGTTTTCTTTGAATAGACTAGGAATATGTTTTTTCTCAGATATTATTCAAAATGTGTATGAGCGTGTTTAATTGTGGTGGAATGCACATTCATATATTTTTTTCCCCATAAATCTCTTAATCCTAATGTGTAACAGCACTATTATATATGTCTCTGTATAGGTACATGATCCCTCTGTACACAGATATAGAGCAGTTCTTCAGCATAAACGCTGACGACGGCATGATCACTACGACAAGACCACTGGACAGAGAAGCACAGGCGTGGCATAATATATCTGTGTCAGCCACGGAGATAGGTATGTATGCAAATCCAGATCCAAATCTGGAAACAGTTTAAGTGAACTGAGACTGAACCTGATGTGTGTGTGGACAATTTCTCTCAAATATAGGCTACAAACAAGGATACGGACTGTAACCTGTGCTGTTTTGCATGTTGTTCAAATGTAAAGTGACACAATGGCTATAAAACTGCTGCTACTAATTAACTGATATTTTTAGCCATTTCAGAAGAACAAGTTGGTTAAAGAGCTACAGTCTGCCTGTATTTGATTTTGGCTGTTGTGTGATTTGTGCTACTGAAATGCTAAACACGTGCTAAACTGTGATATATAAGATGGTGAGACAAAGTCAAAGATGAACAAACAGATGGAAAAATCCTAGACAACCACCAGTCTGTACATTTGCTGGCATCCAGAGCCCAACCTGTCATTCTGTGGTGCTGGATTCACTCCATGGCATCTTATGTACAGCATTTAAGTGGATTCAGGCTGCTGCCTTTAATTTTTTCTCCCTCTGGGTGGGACTAAACTTAGCATTTTTTGCAGAGAATGTCAGTGAAAAACTGCCTAAACCTTGGGAAAGTAATTATACATTCAGATTCACCCAGGAGGGATTGGCTTTATGCAGATGCTTGGTGGTATTATATTTGCTGAGCGTAACCAGCTGTCAGTGTGTCGATGGCCAGTGAACTTGTAACTGTTGCATTCATGTAGCCGCTGCAACTAATGATTATTTTCATTGTTGATTATCTGCCAATTATGTTCTCATTTAATCGATTAGTTATTTGGTCCATAATATGGTTAAAAATGTTGATCAGTGTTTCCCAATGATGTCCTCAAATGTCTTGTTTTGTCCACAACTCAAAGATATTCAGTTTACTGTCGTAGAGGAGGAAAGAAACCTGAAAATATTATCTTAATATCTAAGAAGCTGGAATCAGAGAAAAAATACCCAAAATAGCTGGCGATAAATTCAGTAGTTGACAACTAATTGATGAATCGTTGCGGCTCTACATTCATGTGCATCTTGTGTTGTTTTCATGTAACGTCTTGTTTAGACATAGGAACATATTCAGATCTACTGTGTTTAGTTGGCTGTTGATAGATGTGCAAGTTATCCGAAATGTGGCAAGTAATATGGATTTAAACTTCTTCTGACTGTTAGTTTTGTTAATTGTACAAAAATCTGGCAAAATGGAAGAAAATTTGAAGGAATGTAGCTGTTGGTGCAGCACTAAAGTTAGAACTTGTAATAGATTTCAACTGTTTGCTTTAATTTAACTGTTTATTACTGAGTGAAGTGGGTGGTTAAAGCACAGACTGTAGGTAAGTAGACGGTCACTGACACAAAACTTGTTGTTATAAATGCCAAAGCAGTGAAAGAGAAGTGAAAAACTAAAGTTGAGGCACGACTAAAACTTATCCATCTCCACCACAAACACTACAGAGAGAGTGAGGGGCGAAAAGAGGGGAATGCCTCGACTCACGGGCCCTCCGGAGCTTTCTCTCTACAGCTCCGACCCCACAAACTCTCCAGCCAGCGAGCCACAGTGGCCCCACCCTGGTATTCTGTGGTTGGGGCTCAAACTACCAGAGCGCCGCGTGGTTTCCCTGTGGCGTGCTAGACGCCAGACGGCCAGATGGAAACGGGCTCGCCGCCCACAAAACTAGGGCCATTGCTAACCGCTAACAGGCACTGGAAAGCTAAATAAATGCCTGGTAATGACAGGGTAGTGGAAAAGTCGTACTGACTAGAATTACAAATATGCAAGGCAGTACAGTGTTGAAATGGATGGTTGTTTTTTATGGTTTGTTTTAACGATGAATGGATAGAAAATAGACTGCTCTTTCTCAGTCTCTCTTAGTTAATATTCTGGATGAATCAGGAGTTCAGGTTTGTGTCTATTTTGACTGTTTAGACATCATTCTGTCGGCATCACACACATTTTTATCTTCAGCAGGCACAACTTGACATTTGTCACTTCAGCACATCAAAATGATTTCAGAAAAAAAAAAGTGTGGCTCAGGAGCAGGCTAACTGAGTGGTACACTGACTGAATGGATATTTCCGTGTCTCACAAACTCTTGTCTGTAATTTTTGCAAATCAAAAATAACAAATAGCTGGCTGAGTGGCTGACTGATTGACAGGCAATCTTTCTGGGAAAATATTCATAGTTAGCTTTGTGTTCAGCCAATGCCAAACATGGATTATAATGCAGACACAAGCAATCTCACACACCCTCAAGCACAAATGGTAGTCTGTTTTTAATGACTTTGACTCTGCTTTGAGTTTCTGTATGCAGCAGAATACGGATGATTTTGCCTTATGCTGTATGTGTCCATGTGTGCAGGAGGCCATCATCAAGACACCAAAGTCCGTGTTAACATCAAGGTGAAAGATGTGAATGACAACGCCCCAGAGTTCGCCACCCACAACGAAGTCCTCATGTGTGAAACTGTTGAGCCAAGGAAGGTCAGTCTGCAATTCGTCCTCATACAACAGTTCGTTGTAATGTTATTCCTCCTTATTCATTTGTGTTCCCACAAATGTCAACAACAGTTCCTGACATATAAAGTCTTTTCAAAATAAACGTCTGTCTTTACAAGAAACAACTTCCTTAGGTTTAGGTGACAGAACTACTTTGTTTTTTGACGTCTGTAAATCAGAGGATAATTTTAACGTCTCGGCCAGTAGCTGGTACTGCTAATAGCATGAATTAAATAGAATAGCTATTTACTGACATGCAGGGCAAAAGCACAGGACACAACCTCTTATACATCCATGATCTGTGGTCTGCTGGAAATCAATTTTGGATCCTTGACATGAAAAAACTGCTCTCAAAATCTCAAACCTCAATCCACGCCCATCACTCACATGCCGATGCTCCACTGAGAAGCAGCCAGGCAAGTAATATTTAATAATATTTAATTAATAGTAAGTAAATAAGTAAAAAGTGTGCATACTATTTTCATTGTTCAACACAAAGACATTAAAATGACTCGATTGGCACTTGGAGAGTGCAGACCTCGGCCAAGGTGCCAGAGTATGAACAAAACAAAATAAAATTCACCTAAACATCATCATTACTCTTTCCAACAATCACCAGTTGTGCTTTGGTCCAACTCAACTCTAATTGTTTGATGAGTTTGATGTGAAAACATGGTCCAAAATGGGGGAAGCGTAGCTTTGCTGGCTGCTGACACTGGAACAAACAATTGATTTTCACTTCTTAGCAATATACATTATTTAGTGCAGATTAGGAAACAAGCCTTTTCCTAATCAAGAGGTCTGGCTTGAAATAACTCTTGAAGTGCAATTACTTAAGTACATAAGTTATATGACAAATCATCATTGACTTCTTGTTTCACACGGGACACGGACGCTGCTCTCCTGGGTGTTTGTTGCTCTTTATACGTCCTGGTTCACAATTACATGAATTGCACACAAATAGATTTTGTGGGATATACATGTACAGTGTATTATTTGTATTTTTTGGGTATAAACAGTGTATGAGATCAGCCAACTATCTGCGTGTGTGCGCATGTATTTTGGATGAGTATGGTAAACAAACACTGTATATATCCATATACAGTGTTTTATATGATGTTTCCCTCTGATTTGTGTTTCCCGGTGTGTGGCTCAGGTTATTGAAACAGTGAGTGCTGTGGACAAAGATGAGATGGCTCACAGACAACACTTCACATTCAGCCTCGCTCCAGAAGTCGCTCACAACAAGAACTTCTCCCTCAAAGACAACAGAGGTACGTGACCTTTACAATACTATTTCCCTTCATCCTCTTGTTTTCGTCTTTCTGTTTCTAACCCTTCCTCGCAGCCTATCATACTGTTTCTTTACCCGCGGTCTCTTTCTCTCTCCCCCTATTTCACTCAGATTAGATCAAAGCGTAACCAGATGGAGGCTTACACTACCTTGTAGAAAGCAGCAGGTGCTCTGAATCTCTCTCGCGCACACACTAATGCACACATGTTGTGCAGGCTGTATTAATTGCAGTGGGGTCTCTGTCCGTCTGTACAAATATCTTAGGGGGCCAACTGATTGAATTAAGTTTTGTGAGTGCTGGGAGAAAGACTAAAAGAAAGAAACCGAGAGACTGAGAGCGATAGAGAGAAGAAGAAAAACAGATAGACAAAGAGGTTGTAACTGAAGAAGACAAGCATGCAAAAGTAGAAATGAGAATTATGCTGAGATGTGTTTCACATGACCAACAGGGAGGAAAATATCGGATCTGAGGGATTTATTGAGAATGCAAAACCAAATACACATGGGGAGAGTATCTTTAATACACCTCCAACACCATAGTCGACAAACCCAGCCTGGAACAGAGCTTTTCTCTACCATATGCTGCGTGGCTCACCTTGTATGTATTGAGAAACGTTCTTGTTGTTTATTCAGTATTTCTTATTAGCGACTTTTAACTCTCTGAGGCCCACAATAGACCTGTTTTAGTCGTTTTTTAGGGTGGTAGATGTTAGTATAGTAGTAGTAGTAGATGTTACATAGAAGTGGTGTATATCATCTGAAAGTTGAAGATTAATTTGAAATGCTGCTCTGCACTGTGTGACAAGTTGTTTTAATCATTAATAGGAAATAAACATGAATTATATTATTAAGGATTTACTTTGAACAACTTGTGTGAGTGTATAATGTCTCACAAGTTCTTGAAGCAATTTCTTGGTTGATACCATTTGTTACACAGATTTCGTGCTACATTTAACCATTTTTTACCAATCAAGAATTAAATAAAACAAAAATTATCCATAATTCCTCCAAAATATCACATTAAGACACCAAGACAAGGAGGAAGATCATAGAAGAAGCCATGCTGGGATTTGGTTTAAAAAACTTTTGGCATTCGGAGATTTCTGCAAGAACTGCATTTTTTGGCAATTACAAAGAAAGCCATCCATCCTCTGAATGCTCCAAGCGTCAAAAAATGGTTTCACTACAATGAAATGGCTACAATGGAGACCAACATCATCATGCATGATTACAGTTGGGCTCACTGGATCCAATTTATTTATCTTTAGGTACCCAAGTATGCAGAAACATTGAAAAACATCATTTTAGAATAGGGGACAATAACATTGATACTGCATTCAAAAACTGCAAAAAATTTGGTTTCTGCCCCAAACTGCATGTGATTATCATAAAGTAGGCACGTCTGGTAAGGGGATGCTCGTGGGTACCCACAGAACACATTTTCATTCACATATCTTGAGGTCAGAGGTCACTCAAAATTGCCTCGACAGTTTTTCCTCACCAAGATTTAGCCAAACTTTGGATTATTATGTGGCCACCTTTCCAACAAACCAACATGACATGTTCGGACTCCTTTTCTAGTTTCAAATGATATCTGTACCTTCGCTTTATCTCTATAACTGAACCTGCTACAGCCTCTGAAAGACAGTAAAGTAGGTCGGGATCACCCGCAGGTCTCAGAGGGTTAACAAACACCATTTTCCATAAGCCGTAGATATTTATGGGCTAAACAGCATGGCTCGACATAAAAGACGACTCCATGAGCGTCTCGAGGGGTCACAGCTAGGTCAGATGTGTTTGCAGTAACAGCAGGTCAGAGAGGAGTGAACACTGTACGAGGGTTTAGATTAGATATAGAAAGTAGAGAAACATGACTTTAGAAGAGAGCTTTGGTGAGTTATATGGATATGGATGAAACCAAGTTACAATGATCAAAATACCTGTGGAGCCACACCTGACGTTTTTTTGCATGGGCGCTGTCGTTTTGTCTGTGCTGACAAATGAATGATAATTTAAAAGAAAAAGATGTGCCTCCAAAATGTAGTTCAGAGGGAAATGTTATATTTCATGATTTAATTGATGAATGTCTTTGAATTGTTCATTATTCATTCATTATTATTGCGATAGCTTGAATTGTACTCTTTAAGTAAAGATAACTGTTGTTGCTACTTTACAGTAAACCTTACAGAGAGTCAGGCCAAGTAGGGTCATTTGAAGGAGGTACAATCATTATAGTCTCAATTGAAAACCATTCATCTGTTCCAGGCCTGTGTGTAGATGTGTTGCATTCTCCACTGCACAAAAAGACAAGTTAAGGTAAAGGAAGAGAGACAAAAAGTGAATAGACAGCAAGAGAGAAAAGGTGAACCTGTGACATTATGCTGTTGCTGTTAAACATGCTAAAAGGTTTGGATTCAAAAGTGATATTAGCCTTTAGGTTAGAATTAAGGATTAGACTTCAGCGAAGGTTAAGAGAAATGAATAAATGCAGCCAGTGGGGGCCGTCAGTTATAGCAATACCAGTGTAATACTCCAAAGTTTGTCCAAGACTAACTCATTTGATATAATTTGCTGTTCATCCAGCAATTTTGAATTACTTTCCTTATGTTGCTCCTAGTAGAGTGCTCAGTGCAGTGCAGAAGCGTATATATGTTTCACTGATATTGCTCAGTAATGTATTTTTAATGTAAATGTTCGAGACTGTTTGCTTGGTGATGAAGCTCCTGAAATGCCTCTGAAGAACCTCATCTCCTCCACTGTCAGGGAGGTAGAGAGGATGTGATGAAGTCCAAGCTATTATAAAAGTGTAAAAGCAGAATTTGGTATTCAAATTCAGCAGTGTGTAACTTACTGTCTTTCATACTTAAATAGTTTAAAGATATTTTTTGTAAATCAGTTTCACCATTTTTCTATCCACTTACCAATATGTTCTTCTCTCCGCAGACAGCACAGCCAGTATCGTAGTGCTCCGTAACGGATTCAGCCGCCTGACCCAGGATGTTTATTACCTTCCCATTGAGATAAATGACAATGGTTTCCCCGCTATGAGCAGCACCAACACCCTGACCATCAGAGTCTGTTCCTGTGACAGGGACACCATCCTCTCCTGTAACGTGGAGTCCTACGTCCTATCTGCCGGTCTCAGTACTGGGGCGCTGATAGCTATCCTGGCCTGTATTGTCATTCTGCTGGGTAAGGAGCTAGAACTGTGCTTAAAATTGGAGATTTGTTGGGTTGGGAACACTCTAACGGATTGCTGATTTTTAGAGATGTATGCCAGTGTGTTGAGAATGAGGATTTTAACCAAGTCTGTCAACCTGATGTCCCACCAAACACGATCAATGTGAACGGAGGCGAAACGTGGGGAGCTGAGTCAGGCTGTCCGCCTCGGTGAATGTCCTCATTGGAACGGCACTGCATTGTTTGAGCGCCTGTTAAGATTGGAGGTCCTAGAGTCGCTATGTAACAGCAGCTACAGCATCACTTCTACCCCATCCTTGCATAATCATTTAGTGTGGGCACATTGTTGTCTGAGTGACAATCTGGTTTTGTTTTTTGTTAATTTGCTAATTTGTGAAAATGTGCATAATGTCTAAATGTCTTTAATTGCATCTCCAGCTTTAGTGTTCTTCCTCAGCCCACCAGGTAACCCACGTTGCAGATGTTATCCATCTTCCTTTTTCCCTGTTATGTACTTGCACATTGTATCCCATTCAAACCACAGCACTACACAACTTAGAGCCCTGTCTGACACATTGATAACCAACGGCAATTAAAGCGGTTTGTGTGTGTGTACACCACAATACAGTTATGATATTAATTAAACTGTCCAAGGTCTAATTACACTATCTCCCACAGTGCATACTAATTATCTAATGTTCGCTTTTCTCCTTTTTCACAGCCATTGTGTGAGGATCGTTATGTAATCACTAAATGCGCAACATTTTTTGATTTCAGTGTGTTTCTCTTTGGCAGCAATAGTGGTGTTGTTTGTAGCGCTGAGGCGTCAGAAGAAGGAGCCATTGATAGTGTTTGAGGAGGAGGACATCAGGGAGAATATTATCACGTACGATGACGAGGGAGGTGGCGAGGAGGACACGGAGGCTTTCGACATCGCCACTCTGCAGGTATGAAGACGACCAGGGAGGCATCCCAGTTTTCTTCTGTTTTTGTTGAGGAAGATAATAGGCACAGTAAATTTGAAGGTATTTAAATTGTGCTCATGTTCAGTTTGTTATTGTTTAACACGACACCAAAACTTCGATATGATACCCTGCCTAAATATCTTGATACCGATACTGAAATGATACCATGGCAAAAATCTAAAACGTCAGGAAAAGTAGTGTAATAATAGATGACAGAACATGGAAGTTTATGTGTTATTAAGTATTATGTAATATTATGTTTTATTAATTAAAAATGTATTCATCAAAAAATGAAATAGTATGCAGCAATCTGAAGTCCCTTATAAACTAGGTAAGTTTGTGATTACTTTAATAATTAATTTTCTATTTTTCATTTATTTTTGATAATGCACACATATTTACATGTCATCTATACTGTTATTTCTATTTTGAGATTCTGTTAAACAGTGTTTAATAAGGGATTTTTTTCATAAAACAGTGCCCCCTTCAGCACATCGGCAGCAGTTAGGGCGGAGAGTGATACTGCAGCATGGTAGACAAAAAACCCACAAAATGATAATAAATTCAGATGAAGGTCTGAGAGATGTTATTGAGAGAAACGCTGCTAAAATCAGAAAACACCACAGAGCAACTGTAGACAGTTCTGTGTTGTGTTGAAGTGATGTGAAGAGAGAGAAGACGGCCACACATCGACACAACTCATGGCTCATATTAAAACACCATTCATCATTCGCAAAGCATTGGGACTAATAAAGCAGGGTATTGTACCGTTTTTAACGGCAGGGTATCACGATACCTTTCTTATACTGGTATACTGTGCCACACCTTATTTGCCAGCAAAAAAAAGCTCTTTTCAGCTCTTTTTCATTCTATACAACTTTTGAAAGTCTCTTTAGAGCGTTATGACTAGTGCTCTCTTTCTAACTGTTCAGAACCCAGATGGTGCCAACGGTTTCCTACCAAGAAAGGATATCAAACCAGAGCTTCAGTATCCCATCAGGCCCGGCGCAGGCCATACTGCAGCCAACAGCGTTGACGTTGACGACTTCATCAAGACTCGAATCGCAGAGGCTGACAGCGACCCGACTGCACCTCCTTATGACTCCATTCAGATCTACGGATATGAAGGCAGAGGATCACTGGCTGGGTCACTGAGTTCCCTCGAGTCTGTCACGACAGAGTCTGACTTGGATTATGACTATCTGCAGAGTTGGGGGCCGAGATTTAAGAAGCTGGCAGATTTGTACGGGACCAAAGACTGCTTCATTAACGATGGGGACGATGGTGAAGACTCTTAACAGAGGTCTTACTGAGTGGACGCCCCCGGTTTCTGATTTACTGATTCCATGAGGATTTGTTAACTGAGGTTTAACACTCCCCAGTACCCAGTTCTTACCAACGACCACCTGATCCGTTCATGCCAATGTGTTAACGGACGTTAACAGCTCCCCCTTACATGGCATCTCCCAGGTCCTCCAAGACGATTTGTTAATGAACACATAATGAACGCTTGGACTCCAAACCCAGTTTTCCCCAAATCTCTCCTTCCCCGCCTACAGTATGTCTCTTTCCCTTTCTCTTTCTACAGACTTGAGCATTGCAGGGCTGGGAGATTTGTTTTGTCACCAGTTTGAAAGTAAATTGTTGAGAAAAAAATGTTGCTGTGTGATCAAAATGACTTGCTTATAGCTAACTGTTTAGTTTCTTTGAGGTTCTATATACTTTTGTGGACTGGATTCACGCACTTCCTCAATGGTTCCCGGAGAGATTTTATTCCCTTGAGTGGGGTATATTTCCTGTGGTTGCTCTCTTTGTGGTGTATGTAAAAGACACAAAGAAAGAGAGGAAGACAGATAATTTAATGAAAAAGTTAGTGCGGGATCCAGCAACTGCCTGATGCTGATGTTATGAAAGAGAACTAAAAGGTAATGAAGACGTATCAGTGGAAACAAAACGCTTTCTCAAATTTGTAGTTGTGTGTGCAGAATTCAGCAGGTACTGTGGTTTAGATAGCGTGACAGACTCTGAGTTGTTGATACTTTGAAGACGCTCGCAGCATCTTCACAGTATGGTGGCCTTATAATAAATAAACAACAACTCCAGGGGTAAACACAAGAGTAACAATAGAGACCGCTAGCTTCAGTAGCTACACGCAGATCAACCCACAAAGACTGAGTATCTGTGAAAATGCTACACAAATACCTTTTTTCTACTCCCAAAAAGACTCGACATGGATTCAATTTAAAAACTGTGGATGACTCTTTGTTTTCATTCTTCACTGCAGAGAAGATGTGAAAAGAAAAGCTGCCCTTCTCCACGCCCCTGTGTCCCCGTCCCTCCCATCAACAATCACCCCCATACTGAGTCCACCAATGAATGATCACGTCTTCATCCAGAGTCCACCAATGATGATCAATCACAATGAGTAAAAACCTGTGAGCTCTAAAAATCGCCTTAAACTCAATGGACACTCTTGCAACGCAGTGCATTCTCTCATTTTTTTTTTCTCCTTTTGTTTCTTTTTGTAACTTGAAAAGTATATTCAAAAAGCAAACTATTCTCCATGGTAGGTATGTACAGAGCAATGTGCAGACGTGTGATATCACTTTGAGGATCCAACTTGCGCCTCGTGCACTCTTAAAATGGGATGTGCAGTTTCTGCCAGAACAGTAAATGTAGACCTGGAAAATGTGCATTGTGTTTTATCCCTCAACACCAGTTATGCAACAGGTGTTGCTATTTTAACATAAAATGTGCACAGTGGACAACAACACAAAGTGTGTTTTTGGAGCCACACATACAGAGTGGCTGAAACAGAGCATCCTTTTTTAAGTGTGTAGGTTCTTGTTCAATCTCTTTTTTAATGTTATTATATTATTATGATTATTATTGTTGTTTTTTATTATGGTTCTGATTATTATTACCATCATTATGACAATATTTGTTCTTTCTTTGGCTGCAGCTACACAGTGATAAATTCATGTTTAACTCTTTGCAAGTGTGACGTTCTTATGTTTGTCTAAATGTGGAGAGACCTCACAGTATTTCATTTTTGGACAGCTATAAGAAATCTACTGCTAAAAGTTAAATATCAGCTTTGGTTTATGCCTGTGTGAATACAACCTCTCTCATTTCTTTTCTTTTTGTTCATTTTTTTTTTTTTTTTACATTATTTGGCGTTACATCGTTCTTTCTCCCTGTTCAAGAGGAAAACTAGCAATCTGTGTTTGTTGCAGTGAGAGAACGCCTCGTTTTTATTCTCTGTCAAGTTTTATGGTACCAATTTGTACAATTTTAAAAGTTCTTATTTTAGTATACATGCAGAATATTCCAGTATTACAACAAAAACATGTTAAGAAGATAAGATTAAAAAAAATGTTACAGCATCACACTTATATTTTCTGAACATTGTAATGTTGCTTTACTATGTGCTTCAATCTCCGAAGCGAAAAAAAAACAAACAAACTTTGAAATAAATGCTCTTTTTATAAAATGATATTAAATTGTGTGTGGGAGTAAACTTTGTTAGCTTTAGATACTTCACTGGTTACATTTATACTGAAAGGTCACCCATTAGCTGATGCCGTGGCAGTCAGGCTGTCTTCCTGAGATCCATGCACCGCAGATATTACAGTACAAAGTCAAACAAAACTTGAAGCAATAGTAAATGAGTGAATGCTAGCCAAATGCAATGTAAATGAGTAAATACAGCCCATCATCCATGGTTCAGTCAGATTAGCTTTAACAATACTTTTAATGTTTTCTTTCATTCTTTTATCATCAGCTTCTAAGTTAAAATGTGAGCAGCTCTCAGAAGCTCATCTACATAACTCACTACCTCTCACTTTCCTACTCACACACAATCCGCTACTCACTTGACACAACAGAAACAGATGACATGCTGAGCTCACACAGCTCCACGCACAGCCTGGACGTCGCCACGTACCGTCCATCTAACTGCCTAACAGAAGACTAGCTCATTTCCCTCCTCGTCTTCAGGTGCTAGTATTTATGCACTTTCTATCACAAACCCGACGAAGGAACCAACAGTTGGCCACTTCACCTGCAGTCTCAGCCGTCCTCCTGAGCTAACAGCTATCAGCTCCATCCCCGCTCACACCACACTAACAACCCCCGCACAAACTGTAAGGAAAGTAGGCACTGAAGTCTAACAGGGACAGAGACAACGGTTACGTATGTGGCTGACGGCTGAACTCACTGCCATGACTGAATCACCAGCACATTAAACCTGTGACACAAACAACCAACCCATGTCAACGTTTAGGTGTGTGCTCATTCACCAAACGCTCCAGAAACTAGCAACAGCTGTGTGTCAACATCACGCTACACCCACACCCGGCTTCATTATCAGAAACTGTTAAACTCCACCCAACAGGGCTCTTAATACCTGAACTAAACCAAAATCGACGTGGCCACATTTGTTACAGCCCAGCACTTTGGCTGCAGCAAAAATGGGAGTGGAGACAAAATAACATTAACTTTATTTACAAAAAATTAACAAATAAATGCTAAGATCAGTATCAGTAATCAGTGGTGTAGGCGTGCATGGAGGCATGTGTGTGAGGGCATGGAAAAGAAGCATAACGAACAGCCTCGCCGTGACGTCCACACGGATGGTGTGTGGATGGAGAGAGAGGGTTTTATGATGAGGGCTACACCAGGCTCAGGCGTAGCTCATCATCTGATCACGACCCCACCTCAACCAGAGTTTGCAAAAAACACAAAAAGAGACCAGGAACCAGCACATGCCTAGTGGTGGGGAGGGGTCGTCACATGAGTTTTATGCTGGAAAAAGACCAAAAACTGGGGTAGGTTTCTTTTTATGAAATGAAATCTGAAATTGTTTCAGTCATTATACATATGACAGTTTGGTCGGTAAGGGAAATCATAGAAAGAACTAAAATTAGCGCCTTGTGGCTGCATGCCTGCACCAACTCGTCAAGTTGCAGTTTACATCCAAGTCTGTCCAAAATGTCATCACTTCATAATTGTATCCTATTAGACATCTGTGTGATATTGTCATGATTAGTGTAGGAATTCTCAAGTTATGGCCAGTAATGTGTTTTGTGAGGTCCTTTATGTGGATGCTTGTGCCAGATGTAATAAATTTCCCTACAGGCTTTCCTGAGATATCACTTTCACAAGAACTGGATGAACGTAGGATCGAGTTAAGGTTAAGTTTAAGGTTTAAGTCACAGTGACCTTGATGTTTGACCACCAAACTCTAATTAATTCACCCTCGACTCTAAGTGGATGTTTGTGCCATATTTGAAGAAATCCACACAAGGAGATATCACATTCATGAGAATGACAGACGAGAGGTCACTTCGCAATGGG
Organism: Pterois miles; assembly: GCA_947000775.1. NCBI lineage: Eukaryota > Metazoa > Chordata > Actinopteri > Perciformes > Scorpaenidae > Pterois > Pterois miles. Next base: position 3,175,629 of record CAMQGK010000242.1, on the reverse strand, counting down.
GCTGCAGTGACCAATCAAATACTTGCAAAGACACAATGCTGGTACTGTGCAATGCTTGTAGTGCAGTAGTCCCACTGTTATATGAAAGATGAGACATTTGCCATTGTGAACTTTCAGTGTCAAGTGTGAAATTTTGTCTCATAATAATATAAACTGCAGTGCACTTCTCTGCCATCTGTAAAGCATTTAGCCTGAACTACCTGAATGGTACAGTAGTTCATGTCTCACTGGTACAATGGTGTATTATAAACATTTTTGTTGTTCTGCATAATATCCCAAGCAGATTACCATGTAACTGATATTTGTATAATTATTACATGAATACAAAGTAATGAAATGGACCACTTTGCTATTTATTACCTCACTGCCAAATCACTTGCTTTTTCTCTAACGAAGAGTGAGGCGTTGCCGTTTTGGCTGGCTCTGCAGTGCGAGCATGCATTCAGAATGGCGCCCTGGTTGAGGATCGGCAGACTTTCACCTTGGGGGCATTACGTGACCAGGCATTAGCAATCCACCTGACGAGGGCGGCTTCAACCACAGGTGCTTTCCCCATGTTCATTTGTTTTTTTCAATCAGAGAAAATTGCTTTCATTTTCACGTTATGATATCAGTGTGCATCAACATCAGCCTCAGCTATCCAGCTGGAAAGAGGAGGAGCCGGAGTAAAGTGAAAAACTAAACAAAAATTCAACTGACATTAGTCTAACATAGTAGTTTTAAAATGTGTTTTTTTTTTTTTCAGATGTTGTCATGTATAAAAAAAAATAAATAAATACTGTAAGTGGACTATTTGATTTTTGATTACTATAAGCAGTTGAAAATAATAACCTGAAATAACAGTCAAGCTCCCACCAACACAGCCCTTTGTGTTTCCCACTGAGAGTCTACAGCCATGCTAGCAGCTCTGCAAGGCTTCATTTATTAGGCACAGCAGTGCATTCAGCGAAATGCTAGCATGCCACGCATGACATTAGCTTTGTAGGAATTTGGTCATAAACCAAAGTCGTGGACAAATTAAAAATTAGACCTTAAGGCATTGCCATAATGGGGCCATGTCACTAACGTGGCTAAAAATAAACCCATTTTAGAGGCTGTACTCTATTCTGGTGGGTTTCTTTTCAACAGTTTGTTTTTTTTAACTTAGTATACAGAAGGACACACACGCTGTCTTTCTAGGTTTTACAGTCAGAAGCTCATTTCTGGGTGCAAGAGATACCAGGGCAAATTATTGAGGAATTGTGTTCTTCTGTAAATCACTTTAATGATGCTTACTGAGCCACTGGCTCCACAAACACACCTTTGGAGAGACATTACCGTTTTCATTCACCTCCATCATAAAGAAATGTCATGTGCAAATGAACACACACACACACACACACACACACACACACACACACACACACACCCCCCCCATTCATTCAGTCACTCCGAGGGGAGCGACACTGAGAAAGGTCATGCTGTACTTTGGATGCACAACAAAGAGGTGGTATAGAAAGAGGCAGACTGTGAGGAGACACAAAGGAAGAAGTGAAAGGAAAGAGAGGAAATAAATTAGAGCGAGCAGGGAGTGAGAGAGGCATCAAGAATGAGACGACTGGAGCAAAATTATAACTTAGACCATGTTTCAGTTTTAAAAAGGTTTTATTATTTTATATAATGAGACATTTCTGGTCTTTTTGACCTTGCTTTAATTACAGTATTGTGTGGAATTAAACCAGATCATCTCAGAACACAGCGTTTGCAGTGAATTAGGGCTGCAAATAACGATTACTTTCATTATCATTAATCAGCTGTTTGTTTTCTCCATTAATAGTCTATAAAAATGTCCAATAATTGTGAAAAATGTTCAATACAATTCCCCAAAGCCAAAGTTTGTATACTTAAGTTGCTTTCTTTGTCTGACCAACAGTCCAAAACTCAAAATATTCAGCTTACATGACAAAAAATAGTGTAAACTACTTCACGTGATTGTGGTTACAGTGATCAACCACTTTCATGGATTAAAAATCTTGGGACAGAATCATTCCTCTACAAATACTGTTTAAATAATGTACTTGTTCAATTTGCTCTCTGCTCTCTCAACCTAACCTGGATGTATTTATCATAAAATTAAGTGAGAGAAAAGTTAAAATTAAAGACAGAAGGAGCTGAACCTATAGCTAACTGTAGTTGGAACAAAGGAAGGAAAGAAGACTGATACATAATACTGCATATGAATTAGCAAAATATGTGACATAGAAGAAAGGGAAGAATGAAGAAAAGAGGAGGAAAGATCAAGAGGAAAGGTGGGAAAAGAAGTAAACATGTGTGCCTCCTGCTGACCGTGGTCCCACAGGGAAAGATGGAGGAGGAGGGAGGAGGAGGAGGAGGAGGAGGAGGAGGAGGAGGAGGAGGAGGAGGAGGAGGAGGAGGAGGGAGGAGGGAGGAGGAGGAGGGAGGAGAGGTGAACTTCTGCACCTGACTGAACTTTTCTTTCTGTGTCCCACTGGGAGAAAGAGAGAAGAGACAGAAGAGAACTGAAGGAGAATCAATCAGAAAGAAAGAGGGCAAGTAAATTATTGTGTGTGCCAGCTGGAGATGAGAGAGGAAGGAAGGAAGGAAGGAAGGAAGAGGGTGAGAGTTGGAGAAGTTGTGAGGATTAAAAGAGGGTGCAGCAAGGAGGAGGAGAGGAGAGGTGAACTTTTGCACCTGTTTATGCAAACTTAGCATCTCCAGCTGGGAGAGAGAGGGACAGATGCAAAGACAAGGACGATCAAAAAAAACAAAAAACACAGCTAATGAGTCAAATGGTATGTTAGTAGATGTACTCAGAGATTTTTGCAGTGACAACCATCAGAAGATCAGCAGGCTGTCACACCAACTACTGCATCATACAGTATGTGTAATTCCAAGTGTGGCGTAGTTGGGCCAAGCTGGAAGTTTTCCATCAGCTTTTGTTAATAGTGTTAGTTTGTTAAACAGTCATTACCTTTTAATACAACACCAGACTACTTAAAGATACTATGAGGAACTTTCATTCTGCATTGATTTTGGTGGGCCAGAAATCTCTTTAGAAAACTTCTCGTTGTACTACAGCAGGGTCTGACAGTCTGCCTCCTGGTTCTGGCCTCCCTTAGACAGACAGATAGATAGATAGATAGATAGATAGACTGACCATGATACGGTGCCATGGTAGATTGTGTGTAGTGGTGGTAGTGCAAAAGTAACCAGTAAACAGTGCAGGGATATAATTAGTGCAAAACTGTACTTGTTGTAAACATAGAGAATGGCTTAGCAAAATAATAATGTAATATAATAATGAAATTGTGGAAGTAGAGCAACAATAAGTTAAAATGCTCTACAATAGGTACAGATTGTAAAAGTCAACAGAGGAGATGTAAGGATCACAGTCCAGACCGTGGAGAGGAGCTCAAATAGCCTGTAAAAGCAGTCAGTCAGATCTTGGATATAATATGAGCTACTCTACATGAGCTGAAGGAATTTCTGGTGAACCGGTGTGCCGTAAATCGCTTCGTCTGATTTTGCGGGGAATCGGATGGGAATCGAATGTATTACATGGTAGTTTAGAGTAATCTGCAGGATTTGGTGCTTGATGTGGAGAACAAGTTGCCGCTTTGCCTCTGCACAGACCCTTTTTCTTCCTTTTAATAGTAAAAAGAAATCTTAACAAATAAGTTGTCGTTGTGAAAAAGGGATGACTATAAGTGAGTTAGTGCAACTGCAGAGTCCAAAAAGTTGCATCATATGTTTCCAACATATCTTCATATTACGGTTCGCATGATATGAAAAAGTAATTCCTCCATTTTTATTTGTTTTCCTACGAATGTCCAGTATCCATCCATCTGCAACCGCTTATCCCATTAGGGATCCTGGGGGGGCTGGAGCCGGTCCCAGCTGGCATTGGGTGAAGGCGGGGTTCACCCTGGACCACCGTGCAGCCGAATGTCCAGCAATGCGTGTCAATTTCCGCTTGTTACATGCATACAGTTTTATAAAACTAAACTTTCATCTTCACAGGAAACAACTTCCTTAAGCTTAGGCAACAAAACTTGTTAGTTATGTTTAGGGAAAAGTTGCGGTTTGGCTCAAAATAACTCTTGAAGTGGCGTGACTTAAGTACTTAAATTACCTGACAAAACGTTGACTTCTGGTTTCACAGGGGACACGAAAAACATCTCCTGGGTGTTTTCTGACCCACCCACCCACGTCTGACATCCTCCCCACGCAGCGTTCACTGCTATGGAGTGAGCCGTTTCATTCTGAAAAGTCAGCTTTTTCAAAACCAGCATAGCTCAGTTCAAAACCAAACTCCTCATCTCTTCTCTGACATGACTGCACCACTGTGCTTCATAGTGACTGTTCAATTATTTGAATCACACACAAATTGATTTCATGGGATATTGAATACTTTATACTAATATTGAAGTACTGTGTATTACTTTTTGTACGGTTACAGACAGTTGACCTTCACAAGTTCACAAGTAAAAGTGGAAAAGACAACTTAAAGTTACTGACTCTTAAAATAATTTAAAAAAAAATGCCCAGTTGATGGCAGTTTACATACTGAGACATTCTTTGAATAATAAATCAATGACAACAATAATCCAAGTACATATTTGCTATCAGCTGACCTGGTGTGTGTGCTTTCTCTCTCTCTGATTTTTGTACACCTGTATAGACAATTTTTACACAATACTGTGACAACTTTGATGATTTCACCTTTCACACAAAAGTGAGAAAAGCTTTTCTTGATCCTGACTAATATATTGCACCAGCTTAATTGTCAATGTTCCAAGTGTAATGAAAAAGTAGCACAATGACTATATGACAAATCACTTCCTCCAGGGGTAAAAATTGCCATTTTGAGATGAAGCTTAATAACAGGGTCTTGTTTCCATGCAGCAGCTCTTGTGCACTTGAGCATTGTGGGAAGAAAGAGAAAAAGCATGATTCAGCAGCTTGAGAGAAGGCAGAGTGGGAAAGAAATGCAAGTCATTTGAAGTGGTACTTTACTTCCTTCCACTTTGTACACTTAAACTTTCTCACTGAGCTTGAGGCCTACATGAGTAGATTCAGTTTCAGCCAGGGACCTATAAAATACATAGAAAATATCTGACAGAAACTTGTTTGATTTATGTTCAGTCACAATTTGTAGCGTAACCAAACCGAAAGCTGCCGTCTCACCTGTGCTAATGAGTAATACACAATCACTAAAGCCAACAGGGTTTCAACAGTAGCAGCTGCAGGACTTTTTTCCCGTTTTACCTCCCTCTATCTCATTTTTAGGATCTTTCTGTATCGCACACCAGTCCTGCTTTGTTTATTTTCTATTTTCCACCTGACTCCTTACCTTCCCCTCTTGTCATTTTACTTCCATCGTTCCTCTCTCTCCATCCATGTCTCTCTGCCTCTCGCTCTCTCTGTTAAGATAATTACAGTTCATTCTGTGTCAGTGTGTAGGGGGATCCCAGGCTGGCTGAAGCCTGATTAGTTTTTAATCATGAAGTGGCACTTGAGTAAACAGGGAAATATTCTTCCCGTCACCCCAGAGAGGAGATGTGTGTGTATGTGAGTGAAATAGACTGTGTACAAGCTGGATGGATGTCCTTGGGTGTGCTGCAAACAGACAGACAGACAGACAGACAGACAGTAAGTTAATTAACCAGTCAGGCAGCCAGTCAGTAATGTAGTTATTCATCCAGTTTGCCAGTGAGTCTGTAAGTTGGTTAGATGCATGGGGAATGTGTTTTTGTATCAGCTGGATGTCCTTGAATGAACTGCAAATGGAAACACAGCAAATTAACTCATCAGTCAGTCAGTTAATTAGTGAAATGGAAAGTTAGTTATTTAAGGAGTCAGCCAATCCCACGTTAAGCCAGCGAGCTTCTTCATTTGTCTATCAGTCATTCACAGTCAGTCACAGCCCTGTTAAAATGACCATGATAGATCATTTCAGAACTTTTCCACCTTTAATGTGACCTATAACATGAACAATGAACAAAATCTTACAATGACCAAGTTACAGAAATATTCACACCATTAAACTAATAATTTGTTGAACCTTTTGACCTTTTGATTCTATTAGAGCACTCTATCTTTTTGGATAAGAGTCTATTAGCATGACACATCCTCCTTACAAAAACACTCCAAATCTGTCAGGACATCTCCTGTTCACGGCCCTCTTCAGGTCACCCCACAGATTTTCAACAGGATTCAGGTCTGGACTCTGACTGGGCCGGTCCAAAACTTGAATCCTCCTCTGGTGAAGCCGTTCTTTTTAGAAGTGTTCATGATTCCCTCCACCTGGACTAAAGCCCCAGTTCCAGCTGAAGACAAACAGCCCCAAAGCCTGATGCTGTCCCACCATGCTTCACCGTAGGTATGCTGTTCTTTTGGTGATGAGCTGTGTTATTTTTGGACAAAACATACCTTTTGAAATTATGGTCAAAAAGTTCAACCTGGGACCATAACACATTTTCATACATGCTTCTGGGAGACTTGATGTATGTTTTTGGGAGATATATGGGATATGATATATGAGAGTTTCTGTTCAAACAGCAAGACTTTATAACAACTGTTGGAAGTCTGTTATGTTACTGCAGAGCAGAGGAACATGGACACTATCTCCACTAAGCTCACGAGAGATGACCACCATGGTAACTGTACACAACAAACATGGCGCCAGCTGTGGCCTCAAAATGCTTAGAAGACATACAGCTAATCATGCATGACAGCAGCGCCCTGGTTTTGGTGTTATTTATCTTTATATCCACAACGTGTAGCCTCCCAACAAAAAAAGTTACCTGAGTAAAGTTTATAAATCATGAATATATTCTTCCATCGCATACTGTAGTTCATGCTGTTGGTTTCTTGAAGCTACCGTATAATACCAGCCACTCAGAAAATATCAGAACTGGCATTTCCATGTTTCTTTTTGTCAAGCTTGTCTGATCTAGCAACAGTAACTGACCTCTGGGTTAGCCCCAGGGTGCTGGAAGGTGTGGTTCTCATGGACAGACATACCCAAAATATATCAATATATCAATAGCTCCACAACTACCCGGTCTGTTTGCGTGATCTTGGTCTCTATGGATTGGTAACACCTCAGAGAAGTCATCTCCAGTGTCAGTTACAATGTGACTGTTACTATGCCTGAGTAAAACCTGTAAAGCTTGTTCAACCACAGAACATATTTGCATTTTATCCTCACCTGAAATGTTTTTAGATAACACCAGTATTGCAATAATGCCATGTACAGAGATGTCAAGGAATTAATTCAGCAAGTCCTTGACTACAACTGAGCCAAAGCAGATAGAATAACACAAAGCACATAGATCATACAAAGGTGTTCGTAAGAATAGGACCAGGCAGACTCTCCAAGTGTGCCAAATCCTGACATTCTGACATCCACTACAGGAGGCTATGTGCACACAATGGAGCCTTTGGCCATGGCATTTAACCTGTGGATCATCAGATTCTACCATCATATACAGTATAAAATCAATAAAAAAAAAATAACCGCATTGTATAATGTTGACTCTAAATGGAGTAGTTTTATTAGAATAATGAAATATAATCAGGTAAAACCTAGATAATAACAAATAAGATCAATAACAATGGAAATAAGCCAGCAAAAACAAATCCAATGTCCGTCCAAAGTATACTGAACAAAAATATAAACACAACACTTTTTGTTTTTGCTCCCATTTTTTAATGAGCTGAAGTCAAAGATCTGAGTTTTTTAGAGTGGACTTTTTCCTGTGACCAGTCTAAGGCTCACCTGTGCAGTAATCATGCTGTCTAATCAGCATCTTGATACGCCACACCTGTGAGGTGGATGGATTAAAGGAGAAGACGAAAGGAGAAGAGCTCCCTAACACAGATTTAGACAAATTTGTGAACAATATTTGAGAGTAATAGGCCTTTTGTGTACATAGAAAAAGTCTTAGATGTTTTACTTCAGCTCATAAAAAATGGGGTGTTTCATTTATATATTTGTTCAGTGTATGTACATTCAATATAAAAATGGTCAAAAATATAAAGTAAAAATATAATTTTCTGTGTGTTGATTTGTAACTAAAATATTGAAATCATTGCCAGTATCGGGTTTGTTGGGTAAAAGAGGAGAAGAGTGGCAGGACAATTAAAAACCAAATAAATAAATTTGACTCAAATCCTATACATTTCCATCAAAAGACTAAAACTAAATAAGGTGCCAAAATTAACATTGACTTACTGAGAGAAATGCTACCAACATTTCCTACAATCACCCTGTAGTACAAGGCACCAACACATGAGGTCCAGTTACAATCTCCTTTCTTAAAAAAACTACATTATTAAAGATAAGATAAGATAAGATGAACCTTTATTAATCCCCGGAGGGAAATTAGGCAACAAATTCCATCATTACCAGCAATCCTGGTTGTTTCATGAATGTGTTGAAGTTAAAAGGCTGAAGTGTTTGCTGATAATGATGTTGACTGCTGACACTGACGGGCGTGCCCTCAGGTGGGAAACCTTTTTTATTCAGCAGGATCAACACAGCAGCCGACTCTGGCCAAACTGCTGCAGCAACTAAATCCCAGCTGTGTGCTGTCCTGGGGAAATATGACAAAAAGAGGGGGTTTCGTGCAATTTCAGATAAATTGAAGGATGCGTTGGCAATTAGTTGAGATAAAAGCTTTGCTCTGTTTGAAGCCAGCAGCTGGACTATTATGTGTCAAAATGTGGGTTGATGCTCAAAGCTGTGTCATGGGAGGATTAAATTGGTCCCCAGATGATTGAAGACAAATTGGTATTCAGGCCTATTGGCAGAATTATTTGGAAAAGCCTTTCAAAAAGGTGCAGTATGGTGGGAAATGTTGACTTAAAAAATGCATACCTGTTGAGAAAATGGTTGTGAATAGACTGAAAAATGTCTTTATAATGAATCAATGTCAAAATGCAGGTAATGAGCTATTTCTACAACATGTGGTGCTGATGTTCTACCGACAGTACACTACTTAGTACATTTGCCATGTCATATTTTAAAAAATGATGATGTTTCTTCCTGTAGCCTCCTATACTGTCAGTGTCTTCGTACGGGGTCAATACATCACTCGGCTTGTGCCGACTGACAATCAGACCGTATATTGACTGAAGGGAGGATCGATGACTGTTTTTTTCTTATGCCGATATCGACATCAAATATGTGCCCTACTGTGCATTTAGAGTTGTTTCTGGTGGAGCGGCATGTCCGCTGCTGAGCGCCGTAATTCAGCATGAGTGACATGTGAATTTTAAATTTAAATAACTGGTTTAATTACAAACCAGTTTGCCATATCTTCCGTGGATCTGACACCCCACACCTCCATCCTGCATGCCTGCTCACAAAAATGTCACTCCACACCAAGCGTAGTTAAGGGATTGTGATATTAAAGATAAGATAATAATATTAAAATGCTGTGATATTGTGGCACCAAGCAGAGACAGACTCTTTTTATTGGGAGCCATTTTTCAAATAAAGGAGACATTACTATCAAATAGATAGACAAACTAAATTCAATAATATTTAAAAAACTTAATAAACTTAATAAATTATTGTATAAATAATAAACACTGGGGCTGTCAATTGATTAAAAAAGGTAATTGCCTTTAATCACAGATTAATTACACTTTTTTATCTGTTTAAAATGAACCTTAAATGGAGATTTGTCAGTATGTAATACTCTTATCGACATGGGAGTGGACAAATATGCTGCTTTATGCAAATGTTCCATCCATCCATTTTCTGTAACTACTTACAACAACACAACAACACAAAACAATGACAGATATTGCCCAGAAACCCTCACAGGTTCTGCATTTAGCATCAAGTTGTCAGTGTGTCAGAGTGCTGACTTGACTATGACTTGATCCAGACTGACTGGGACTATCATAAAGTGGGCATGTCTGTAAAGGGGAGACTGGTGGGGACCCAGAGAACCCATTTACCTTCACACATCTGGAGGTCAGAGGTCAAGGGACCCCTTTGAAAATGGTCAAGCCAGTTTTTCCTTGCTAAGATTTGGTGTAAGTTTGGAGCGTTTTTTTAGCCTCCTTCCTCACAATGACTATTGTTGGTACTGATGTTTGGATGGATCTTCACTCTAGCTTGAAAATTGAGCTCACTACAACCTCCAAAATCAGAATTTGCATTAATGCTTTTAAAAATGAGTAAGTAAATAATGGTGGTAAGTTAATTTGTCAGCGTGTTTTTATCATGTTAACTTTGGCAGCACTAATAAAACAAATGCTGTTATTAAGGTAATGAAAATATTCAACAGTAGAAATGTGTTTATTCACCTAGTTCATACCCCACCCCGTCTTACTGTTCCGATCCCTGGAGATCAGATGGCCTATTGGTGATCTTGAGTAACCACAACTGTACAATATGAAAATAGAAACAATCACCCAACCTCTTCACATTCACATGTACAAAAATAATGTACTCAAAATCATGCATATACACCGAGAGAAATGACAGGAGGCTCTGTGGTGATGAGGTGTTGACCGCTGAGGTCCGATGAATCACACTGGCTTTGTCTGTAATTTATTTATTTATTTATTTATTTTGGTGTGTCTGACGCTGAACATAACAAAAGAAAGGTTAGAGAGAGGGGATTTTTATGCAGGAGAGACAGCCGAAACAATGAGAAAACAGCAACAAAATGTGTGTGTGTGTGTTTAACAGTAAGAGAGAGAGCGGCAGAGCGAGCCTGTGTCTCAGTGAGTGAAGGTTATGTAAAAGCAATCAGTGGCCTGTTTAATCTTTCAGAAAGAGGGCTTGCTCATTTCCATAATCATCATCTCTCTTTCCCTGATCCCCCACACTGCTCTGCCGCAGAGCCACCAGCCCAAGACAGTGAAACGAGTCTGTGTGGGATCCAGTGAGAGACTACCTCCTCCACTCCTCGCCTCCTCCGGTCCTCTTCTGTCCCCATAATCCCCCTCTGGTCTCATCAGCCAGCCACACTGGAAGGTGGGGTGAAAAGCCCGAGGGCTGAGACACCATAATGTTTTACAGTGTTTCCTGGTTAGGCATTCAAAGTGCTGCACTCGGCTGTTGAAGAAAGAAGTCTGAATCCTGCTTTCTTTCTCTCCTCTACATTCCTGGCCAACTGCTATGAAGTGGGCATGATTATCAGAGAGGGGTGTGTGTGTGTGTGTGTGTGTGTGTGTGTAAGTGTGTGTGCGTAGGTGTGTGTGTGTGTGAGGTGTGTGTGCTGTTCAACCTTCCAACAACCTTCCAACAAGCACTGTGATTGGAGTACACTAACACCTTCAGTCAGGATGCATTTAAGTTAAGAGCTAAAGTAATGAGTGAGTTAAATCATATGCCTTCTTCCATCTCAGTCAGTTTCTATATGCAGCTCTACAAGCTGTGATTACCAGAGAAAAGCCTGTGCATGCTCGTGTTTAATTTATTAAGCCAGAGATTGGGCAGAGCATATTTACGCTCATGATGTGCTACTGTAGTTCCACCCTTGGTGCATGGAGGACCACACAGCAGGGATAAAATCTTAATTTTAAATTAAGAATCCCTCCAGATCAGTTTCGTCTCTCAGATTAAACAGCTGCACAAAAGATAAAAGGAAGAAAATGTACAGCTAGGGGTGTCACCACTCTCCAAATTCATGATTCAGTTTGACCTGATCACTGTTTGTCACCCATGGGTGTCATCGAGGGCAAAGCCAATATCAGCTGCTCTGATTCAACAACACTGAGTTGAAAAAACTTGCATGTAGGCTAAAATTGTTCTGCCGAGAGATGCAGTGACTCAACGATAAACTACGTAAGAGCAGAAGAGCTCTGATTAGTAAGGAAAAGTAAAAAACTATAGTCTGATAGCCACTTGGCTAAACCATGCAGTGCTAGACCTGTTGAAAGAAGCTGGGACAGCCCTGGGGTACACTGGGCTAACTGGTGCTGCGATTGGCTCAAGTTTGGCAACAGCAGATCAGATTTGATTGTGCATGTGTTGTACCCCAAAGATATGATGTGCTGATGATGCGCGACATGTCCTCTTTTCACCCTCCTTGATGCAGTGTAAAATGCCACAGGCATGCAGGAAGTGTCCTGGAGTGACAGGGTGGCCGCAGTGGCCCACATTTCCCATCATGCCTGCCTACTCCTGAATGCTGGACTGAGTAGTTTAATGTTCCAAAATGCAAATGTTCCTTTTGTTAGTGTTTATAATGTTTTGTTTCTGTTCAGAGCATGGTGGCTTGTGGTGGTAACTGTGATTTTTGTGCTGGTTTATAGTTTCAACCCTGAGTGAGACAGCTGCTACCGTGTCTTCTGACTGCATACAATGCTGCAATAGAGAAGAGAGAAAATATTAAAATGCCAATCTTGCTTTTGACTTTGGTGATTGAAATCAGGAGCTAATTTCAGTAGATTTCCCTTTGAGAATCAAAATTGTGACACTCCAATAGCACAGTGTATATGACAGTGGTGAAATGTCTGCATTACATCATGCTTGTGTATAGTCGTAAGTTCCCAAATGACTTGATTTGTAGACGACTGGACCAGTTTCTTGCGCCTGCCTGTATGCATCAGATGAAGGCTCTGTTTGTAAATGTTTCCTGGTGTATTTGCACAGCATGCAGGAGTTTACTTGGAACTTTGTGCAAGGCTACGACCTCATTGTCTCACTGTCGCCTGCACAAAGATAAGAATAGGTGTGGAAAGAACTGGACTCACCTTCCTCTCTTCTGTCTCACACAATCCAGGACACAAATTGCCTTCCTTTCTCCGCTGGAAACAACTGCCAGATCTCCAGCCTAATGTTACTCCTCTCCTTTCATTGTGGCTTCTATCAACCCATAATACCACCATGCATTAGGTGAAAGGTCTGTCACCACAGAAATTGTTTTTTGCTCATATTATTATTGGATTTCTCAGTACCAAACATGGAAGACCTCTGGTTGGCATTGTGATAAGAATGTGTTGATGCTGTAGTCTGGAAGCAAGGCTGTCATAATGGTAGGACTACACAACTATATGGCGATAATCCTGATTGTTTCATTGCATTTTAGTTTTGATTGTTTGCTCTACAGCATATGTGTCAAACTCAAGGCCCGCGGGCCAAATCCGGCCCGCCACCTCACTTTATGTGGCCCGCGAGGGCTTGATAAGAATATGGAATGCATATCATTCAATTCTATGCCGCTTCACAGAGGTAGTGTCCTTAAACTGTCCCACAAAGCATCTCGATTTTTTGACATGCGCACTGTAGCGTCTCAGTCTCAGCGGTTTCCAGCAGCAGCGCAGTGTTGCCAATTCAGCGACTTAGACGCTATATTTAGCCAGTTTTCAGACCCCTCGAGTGAGTCTTTCAAATAAGAAATTAGCGACAAATCTAACAAGTTTTGCTGGTGTTACTGGAGACTTTTGGAGACTCTCATGAAAGCAGGTATCGTTCTTCTCAGTGAGCAGCGGGTGCTGCCGTGGACCCTCCCCGGTCCCAAAGCTCTCATAGGGGGCCCGGTCCTCGTCAGCAGACCCTCCTAGCTGCAGTCTCTGTTCACCCCTCCGCATCCAGACTGAATCAGTCCCGCCTGCACAAAGCCGCCGCTGGCTGATGGAAATGTAAAATTTTGGGAATCAAACCCTGAATTTAAAAATATAGGAAAAAAAAAGCAGTTAGTCTGCCAGAGTGTCCCCTTTGGGTCACTTTTGCTGGTCCCAAGCCTGGATAAAGGAGGAGGGTTGAATTGTGGTATAAAAAAAAAAAACAAAACAGAACTAACAGAAGAAAGTTCATTTGTAGTTCTAAACATATTTAGGGAATTGTTTTCTCACTTTTTGTCTTCAGAGCTAGTTACTAAATAAATTATTACTAAAACTAATAATAATCAAATGCAGAGGCAATTTTGTGAAATGATCAAGAGTAGATATATTTATATACCGGTAGTCTTATAATTACAACCGGCCCTTTGAGGGCAGCCATAATGCTGATGTGGCCCGGGATGGAATTGAGTTTGACGCCCCTGCTCTACAGTATATTACTCTTCTAATCAGGACTGCAGCCACTTAGGAAGCGCTTGATATGCAGTAGAGTTTTCTATGAGTGGATTACATATTTTAAACAGCAATACCGCAGTCGATCATGTTGATTTAATTGTGGGAGGCCAAAATCATGATCGTGATTAATATTCAATTCATTGTGCAGCCCTACACAGTGGACGGAAGAGCAGAGACAAACAGAGCAGACCAGAGCACATTCAGCCAAAACATGTTTTGGCCAGGTGATGGCACACAGCAATGATCTCTGCAATTTAGGACAACACAGTGAAAAGCATGTCTGCAGCCAGCAGAGGCTGCTCCATCGAGGCAGAGAAGGTTTATTAAAAATTAGCATATTAAAAAAGGTAATTAGCTTAAATCAACTATTGCCAAATCTCAGTATCATTTTTTAAATATATTTTTGAGTCTATCTGAGCTGGACTGATGGCGGGACTACAGGGCGACTGCCGGTGTCCCGGACTGACACATGTTTCTGGACCTCACACCCCGGACTGGATCCTGGTTTCTTTAACGGAGTGCTGCACAGCATGGAGGATGTTCCCACTGTAACGTACTGGATGCTGTGTCACTCCTCGTTGGACTGACAGAGGCGCACAGACGTACACATGAGGTTGATCCCCAGCAGAGACAGCACCGACTGTTTATTAGAAATACTGTGAGTCTTTGTTTTACAGCTCAGTAATGAAATAAGGATAAGCCCAACCCAGCTGACTCTCCAGTAGGAAGAACGTTTTTTTCTCACCACATCCCAGAAATAATAACTGAGCCATAGCTGCCCTGTTTCACAGAGACGTCTCTATTCCAGATGTAATGGCCTATTGGAATCAGTTTGTAAATGATATATAAAGTTACTGGAAGAAGGTTCTTCCTCAGAAATACCTAATAGTGAATAAGGTCAAGGAAGTTTCCTTCAAAATCATAAGCAAATATTACCACGTCAATCATTACATGTGGAAAAATTAATAAAGACATAAAGACCATGCAGATTCGTCATTGATCGACAGCATTATAGGAATATGTGCTGTTTCTTGAGAAAAAAAAACTGTTTTATTATGAAATGTATGTTTTCTTTTAATCATTTATTCATAAATATAAATTTAACAATAAATACCTTATTTTGTTATTTTCTTGAATGATATTGAACTATATGTGAAAAGGAAAAGGCTATGAAGACACTAAATAGTTTGGTTTTAATACATGACTATTTTCTTTATTAGTTGTTATATTAAATGAGAGTCTTGTGTTCTCTGGTTTCATAAAGAAATACAGTGGAGATAAGCAGCCAATGAGTCTAAAACAACATGACACTGTGGGTTGGTTTTCCTCTTGTCCTCCCCAGTTTTTGAGTCATCGGCCAGCACTGGTAGCCAGTGTCACCTTGTAAATCAGGATGTTGCAAATGTAAATGTGCAATCTATGGGGCTAGAGCCAGACTATCTCTGAAATATTTATCTCGACAAACAAACTGCATCTTTTATCTGGCTGGAGCAATTGGACCTCTGATGTCTGATTTGCCCAATTCTCTGATTGTACCAACCAAAAATTTGCTATCTGATTGACTCCACTAAAAACCCTTGTGCATGACTGGTTTGTGCCCAGACTGATCTGATCAACAACTGAGCCCACATAAGTGTCTACAGTGGATGGACAGGCTGAAAGGATACTTATGAACCATCACGGTTACATGCGACACTGATTCTGACACAAAAGAAGATATTACAGCCATTTGAGATGCGACACTGCAGGCACAACAAAAGGCAGAAACATCAGGAGGAAAGAGGGGAAGAGAATATAAAAGGAGGGACAGGGTGGAGAGAGAGTCCAGATTAATCTCTCCCCCCTTCTTCCATTTAGCATCAACTGAACCCACTCATATTTAATGCATTTTTAATGAACTGATCTTTCATTGCAAATCTAAAGCTAATTTGGTGTGTTATGAATCCTCTTTTGCTGGTTAGCCGACATGCTAAAGCTGATGGTTACTGTGACGTGTGTGTGTGTGTGTGTGTGTGAGACAGAGAGAGAGATTGCTGCAGTGATGTGCACGTGTGCTGTGTTTCTGCGTGGGTGTTTGTGAGCATGACAGTTGTTTTGGTGTGTGTCTTGGTATGACTCTGCTGTGTGTGGCTCACAGATGGGCTGGATATGCAGCGTGGGCACAGAGGGGCTGGCTGAGCTACAGGCCGTATCAGCCAATGGCATCATTACTCACAATTAGACCCTAAACAGATTAAAGAATAGGGTGACAACCAGCCAGCCAGCCAGTCGTGTAGAAGGAAAGAAATAGTATCATTATTGGCCCTTTTTTCTCCACATTTTAGTTTATTTATTGTGCATTACTCCATTCTGAATCCAGCACCATGAGGAGTTTGCTCGTCTTTCATTGTGAGTCTTTGGACTCTTTGGACCTGCCTTCGTAACTTTGATTTCACCTGTAGACAAAGGAGTTGATTTAATTCTAATGGTTACACATGAATGCAGGCTGAAGCCCTCCCTGGTTATCAGTGTTACCAGGGGCAGGTAATTTGGTTTTGCTCATGCAGAATGGTAATTTCAATCATCAGTTGTCCAGATGGTAAGATCATTTACTGGAGGTTTATTGCAAACCAGGGACAAAGCACACCACATCACCAACAGTACAGCAACAAAAGGAAACTCTAATAAAAAAAAAAAAACAACTGTTGCTGCTTTTTCTTGCCACTGTGTGTATTTTACTGCATGGCCTGATGATGGAGAGACCCACTGCAAAGGTCAATAAGACTGTAAAACACAAAAAACTGACCAAGGTTGGATTCATGGGAACGAACCTTGCATGCATAATGTGTCATTAGAAGCCTGACAGTCTAACAAAAGGTGATACAGCACCCAGTATATTACAGTGGGAACATCCATCCACGCTGTAAAGCCTGTGCAGCAGTCCGTCCCCCATACCAGGATCCAGTCCCGGGCATACATACAACCCTCCTGATATTCCCAGGAGACTCCCGTTTTCATCACCCGTTCCCCGTGTCCTCCCAGGGTCACAGTTCCCCCACATTTCTCCCTATTAATGACAAATTTTCACACTTTTATTTCTTTGCATTATTTTAGCCTGTTTCAAGAACTGAACAGTGTGTATAATCCCTACTGTTTCCACCCAGACGAGCTACACCAACTGTATTCTGTGACACCACAGTTTGAGCTCATGTTTAAGCTGCGCTCCCCACAGCATGCATTGTCCAAAGCTGCAAAAAATCCACCGTGGCATGGCGCAAGCCTTTGGAAATATTGGGTTTCAGATCGCAGTAGTGTCGTTGACGAGTTGTGACTGAAAGACCTTCAGAAAGTGAGAGAAGGAGAGTGAAATGGAGAGAACTAAGAAAAATAAATACTCAAGCAAAAATAAATAAAAACATGAACCAATATTAGTTTATGTCAGAGATTCACACGCCAAATTCACACCAGAAGAGCAAATTATTCAGTTTTCTTTCCTGGCAATAAAAAGTAAAATCAAAAGGTTAACATAAAATGCTGATGCAGTGAACTTATGATTATGCTATTTTCACTCTTTTAAAGTCTCGGAAACTAAACACCCAGCTGGGAGAGCCGAGGCAGCGAGGCCTGAGGCTGCTCGATGCAGAGCTGAGCTCTCCATCCGCTACCTGGCGGCGCTCTGCCGCTAATAGTCCACTATTTAATCAATTGGCCTGGCGCAGTTGCATAGCAGTTATTGTTTTTCAATGTGAAAGATATTTTAAGTGTTTTTTTTTCATGAATTCGTATGACTGAATTTGTACTCATTCAGTGTGATGACCTGCTGAATGACTTTAAACCAGCTCAGTTCATTTTCAGCTATATTCTTAATAATGAAAATGTCTTTGGCCTCACAAACCTTGCTCCCAGTTCAAGGCATGAGGCGTGAGCTGATTCACTTACAAGACATGTAACCATATCTCAGATATAGTGTACCCAAATCAGAAACACCAAAATCATTGTTTGGTCAGTATTTTGATCTCTTATTGACATAAGAGGTGTGAGCACGCATGCTAACTTCATCTGGAGGTTGGTTAAAAGTGACCAGGAAAATCAGGATATACTTTGTGTGGATGTCCAAGTTTTGGTTACATCCCTGTTTATGGTATGTAAAAAAATGCTTTGCTTTTCATACATAAAAGCAAAAAGAAAAAAAAATATTCATTACAATTATCAGGCTGACTCATCTGGAGGATAATGAGGTTAATTTTACACTCTGTTTCAGTTTCACAGTAATTTTCACAAAAAAGAAAACAAGCAGAGATGATTTTACCGTCCAAGTCAATACATGAGAATCAAATAATTACTTACAGCCAATTTGGATATAACTGAGAATGATCACAATTATGAACACATCAATAGTGTTTTTCTCTCTCAGCATCAAATGTGGGACTTGTTTTGTGTTTTGTGACTTGTAATTCATTAGTCACGCCTCATGGCATGCTCTGCACTCGTGACACTTTTGACAAAGTCATATTTTGATGTAGCTCTGAATAAAAACACTGTCTGAGGTCAAAAGGACCTAAAGGTAATATAATGTAATAATTCCCTTTAATATATTTCTCTCCTCCTTTCTCTGTGCACTTTATGTCCACGCAATAAGGAAAGAAAAATGTCCCTTCAGCTGGAGAGATTAATTGAGCACATGGTGATGTCTCCAGAGGGTTTGATGTGGCAGGTTATACTGAGGGACATAATTGAAGCTTCAGGCACACAGAAACTGCAGTTAAGACATTGCTAATTGATTTGTCAGATAAAACTCTACAGTGAATAAAAATGTTTAGAATATGGCAGCAACACAGAGGTTCTAGTATGACACTGCATTAATATGTCATTTGGTTGTGATGTTTCTGATTTGCAGGACTTTAGGTTCAGGAAAATCCACTCATCACATTAAAGTATACATCAGCCATAACATTATGACCACCGACAGATGAAGTGAATAACAGTGATTATCTCTTTACAGTGGCACCTGGCAGTGTGTGTGTGTGTGTGTGTGTGTGTGTGGGGGGGCTGTGTAGCCTGTCAGCCGGTAGCCGGTCAGGGGGTCCAACCTGTTTGTGCATTGGCTTGTTAGGCACTTAAACCACAGCACTGCTGCAAGAATCACACTGATCTCATCACTAACAGATTTTCTCTTATTTTTGTTTGTATCTATGATTTGTTGTTATTTTGTGAGTAGCCAGTGATTTCTGGGATTCATCAATAAATTTCAATGAAATTTTGTGTTGTTGCGCTTCTCTTAGGTAAGAGAAAATTTTGTGATCAAGAGCACTCTTACCAAGATTTTCACTGTTCACAATAAGTTTTAGAGAATTTATAATCATTGGATTATTAAATTTGTAGGCTAAATAAATACTAAAGTATAGGTCCATTGATCCCAAACAAGACTATAAAACACTTGAATGATATTGGTTTACATACTCACATACATTACATAGTTCCCTGTAAACGCTAACTAACTAACTAACTAACTAACTTACTAACTAACTCACTAACTCACTAAGTTCTTCCTCTTAAAGCATGTTTTCCTCACCGTTTTTTGGGCATGTGCCACAGTATTTGCACGTGGCACAACACCTGCCTTATAGTGTTTAGGGGGCATACACCTGCTAACACCTTCCCTTATAGTGTTTTTGGGGGTAGCACACCTGGGTAAGAGCAGATTTGGATGGCTAAGACCATTTGGTGCATTTTTTGTGACAAAAATTTAAGAGAAAATGTAAGAAAAAAATAAGATGATAATGTTGCTGCATGAGGCCCAACAATTGTTTAACGAGGGTCGGCTATTGATTGAGAATAAAGTCGTCAGTGGCTTTGCTTGCTTGGTAGCAGAATAAATGGGCTGGGCAGCTGATGATGGAGACATGGATGAATTTGGGGTCAATATGTGATTTAAGGGGGTTAATGTGGGTGTAAATGCCATCATTTTTTGTGATTTTGGAAAAATAAGACACAAAGTAAAGTATGTAAAAATGTAAAAGTTTAGGAGTCGAAGGAGTCGTGTGAAGAATCATCGGTCCAGATTGATGGTAGTCAGTCAGCTGACAGCGCCTTCGCCTTTCTGGCGTCCATAGTGACTTTGTGATTAAAAAACATACAGAGTGTAAATTACTTCTTCCTGTTTGGAGGTTCGTTATCATTTCAGTCAGGGCTCTAAAGACGCAGGTAAACACTTCAGTAAGGCCTTTGGGATGCAGATTAGACAATGTTAAGCTCACATTGTTTGATTTTCCATAACACCTTAAGAGCTCTCTGATTCATTTGTCATCATAACTTGTGTGTCTGTCGCAAATCAGTTGAAAGAGGTAGAAAAGGGATTTAAAAAAAATATCATGCTTGGTAAATTTTAGAGTTATTATCCTAATAATTTTGAGTACCACTGATCAGGCTTTTCTTTTCAAACAGAGCTGGATTTTCACTGTGCCATTTTCTTCACACAGAAGAAAACAGTGCTTTGCAATTACTTAACCGAGTGAGGCAGCCCAACAAACAGTTGCTGCCACGCTGAGACTTGAGAGTGTGAATGTGCGCAGGGATTGAAAGCACAAGTTAAAAACCTCCAGTAAATGTACACCTGACGGAGTATAACGGAGGTTAAGGCACCCAATCAGTGTGCTGCGTTTCTTTTAATTGTTGCTAGCAACCACAGAATGAGTGCTAACATTACCTTCACCGTATGCTAACTAATGATTAATGGTACAGTTTAAATGAATGAAAACAACTTAGTAATTTGCCTCTTGCTGTTTACTGTTCAGCTCATGATGCCGACCAGTGGTTAAGACTGTATATTAAAAGTGGACGTAGTCATTGTGACATCCCCCACTGGTTTGTGGACTACCGTTTTAAAGCCTCGAGTTCGTTGATGTCTGTTGCCATCTTGGTTTTTTGCAACCAGAAGTGACACTAGAGGGTGGAGCTAAGTACGACCAAGCAATATTTTTAGGCCAAAAAGGTTCTAATTAATTTTGGCGAATTGAAAACATACTGTGAAAGGATTAATATTTACAACAAAAACACAGACAACTCCCAAACCGGACGACACTGACACAAGGTAGCCCCACCCTAAAGCATCCTAAATGAACATCATGCTGAACTGAAGACTTGAAACTAGTGATTGAGACCATAAACTCATCTGTAAAATGTTTACTGAGGTAACAAATCAAGTGATTAGAGGCTCATTTTCTCATAGACTTCAATACAATCAGACATCTTTTTGCAACCAGAGTTGCCGCCCCCTGCTGGCCATTAGAAATAAATCAAAGCTTAAGGCACTTCCACTTCGGCTTCACTTTTCAGACCCGGAGGTAACCCACTAGCTCTGGGGTGTTCAGGTAAAAACATGAGGCACACAGAGCAGAAGAATGTGAGGCGTTAGCTACTTTAGCACACTCTGTGTGATCAGGGCCTAACACGTAGAGTAAAATTATTTTGTGAGGATTTCTTCCATGCCCGAACTGTTGAATTATTTTTGAATGAGACCCTCATCTCCCTAAAGTTGCTCATACATTCAGGATCTGATTACAGTTTCACAGAGCGAAGAAGCAGCTCACTCAGCAACCAATTCAGGATAACTGTTCTGATTGTCTGCCCGTTTGTGTGTATGGGATGCCGATGGCTTACAGAGTAGTAATTACCATATACGAGGAGGGTATGAATTCTCTGAATTTTCTTGTCTCTTTTCTTTTCACTATCCTAACTTCTGTTTTTCTGTATTTCTCTTCCTTCTCTCCTCTTTTTTACCTCCTCCTCACCATCTGAGACCGTCCATTTTATTTCTTCTCCTCTATTTTGTCTCTTCTGTCCACCCGTCTGCCCTCCTTCCCTTCCCATCTCCTTCCCTCTCCTCCATCGTCTGTCCTCGACATTTTCTCCTCTCCTTTTCTCATTCTCTCTTCTCCCTCTCCTCCTCCTCTCCTGACAGAGCTATGAATAACAATTAGAGGATATACAAGTCACAGAGAAACCATTTAAAAGTTTGAAATCACTTCTCTGTAAAGTATCAGCCTGTCTCAGCCTAAGGAAGGGAGGAGGAGGTTATGGCTAAAACCAAGTCCGTTGCTGAGGATACTGGGAAAAAAAGGAGGGAAATTATTATTTCTCCTCCACCCTGCTGCCTGCCAGTCCTCAGTAAAGAGGAGATTATTTATCAGCCGTTCCTGTCTAGTGCCCAGAGAGTTCTAGTTATCATGTGAGAGGCGCTTGAACAGCAACACAAAGAAACTCGTCTGATTGTCGTCGTCATGCCGCTGCAGCTTTAATAACGAGCTGGTAACAAAGAAACGTCTTTGGCTGGCTGCTTATTAAACACGCTGCTTTGACAACACACGTGAAACTGAGGTGAAGGCAGTTTTATTTTATGTTAGGGTAGGATCTGTGGTGCGGTGACACACCTTTCAACGTGTGAGAGCAATTTATTATCAGGTCTGGAAGCAGTGAGTTGTTGGCAGTGATGGATCGGTTTCTATCTGACGTCACCTAAGAGATTTATTCACTTTCCCTAAAACCTCCACAAAAAAATACAAAATTAAATTTAGACTACAAATGACAAACTAAAAGTCAAGATTAGTGATTCAATACCATTATTTCCAATTAGGTTATTTCATCTTGTAAAATGCCGTCAATCGATTAAATTATTTAATCATGATTAATAGCATGATTGTTCACAGTTGATGCAATTAATCACACATTTTGTTTATCTGTTCTGTTGTATCTGAGATCTGACAAGTATTTAATACTCCTATCAACATAGCAGTGGGCAAATATGCTGTTTTATGCTAATACATACATATATAGTTCTTATTGTTCTTATTTACAATAAGCGGAGGCCGAGGACTAGTGAGCGTCAAGGCCACAGTCCTGGATGAAACATCGAAAATCCAGGAATACATCAAGAAAATGGCCCCAAAGGATGAGCTGCTAAGTGAATTTCTCAGGCAGCAGAAACACAATGAGAGTGCAGAGGAGGAGGAGGAGCAGACAACCTGGAGGGACAAGCCCCTACGTGGCAGGTACCACCAATCAAATCGAAGAAGTGGCTGATATCAAGAAAACCTACCAATGGCTGGAAAGCGCTGGATTGACAGACAGCACAGAGGCACTAATCGTGGCAGCACAAAAACAGGCCCTAAGTACAAGAGCCATATAGAGGCCAGAATCTACCAGAGTAGATCAGATCCAAAGTGTAGACTGTGCAAAGATGCCCCCTGATATACAGCATATAGTAGCAGGGTGTAAGATGCTAGCTGGATCAGCATATATGGAGAGGCACAACCAAATAGTATACAGGAACATCTGTTACCAGTATGATATAGAAGTACCCAAAACCCAATGGGCCACAGAAGGTGGCTGAGAACAACAGGGCCAAGGTTCTGTGGGACTTCAGCTCCAGACTGACTAACAGCTCCTGGTGGTGGACAAAGAGCAGAAGAGGGTGGTGGTGATAGATGTGGCGATACCAGCAGACGCCAACATCAGAAAGAAGGAGCACGAAAAGCTGAGAAGTACCAAGGGTTGAAAGAGCAGCTGGAATAGATGTGGAAGGTTAAGGCATGTGTGGTCCCCCTGGTACAGGGAGCGCTCCGGGCAGTAACCCCCAAACTGGGAGGGTGACTGACGCCACAGCTAAGATACTGCACAGAACCTTTTTTTTTTTTTTTTATTTTAAATCAATTAACAATGCCAGATATTGTCCAGAAAGCCTCATAGGTTCTGACTTTAACATAAAAAATCTGCTCCAATCATAACACGGCAAACTGCAGCCCAACAGGCAACAACAGCTGTCAGTGTGTCAGAGTGCTGACTTGACTATGACTTGATCCAGACTGACTGGGACTATCATAAAGTGGGCATGTCTGTAAAGGGGAGACTGGTGGATACCCGTAGAACCCATCTGAAAATGGCCATGACAGTCTTTCCTCCCCAAAATGTAGTCAACGATTCTTAAGTATTCTTTAGACTCCTCTGCAAGAAGGTAGTATGACATGGTTGGATTACAATGTTTTTTTTTAGGTTTCTAGTTTCATATGATACCAGTATCTTCAGTCTATGATAGCAGTATCTTCAAGTCCAGCTTTAAAACTGAGTCTGCTACAACCAAGAAATCACAAGTTGCGTTAATACGTTAAAAAAATTGAATGCGTGAAAATGTAAGTTTTGACTGCACTAATTATGATACTACACCCCCTCACCCCAAAATGACATTATGTCTTTGTAAATAACATTTTCCAACCACTGTCATTTGACGTGCACTTTACTCTTCAAAGCCATTGTGCATCTCCTCTATGTGTAAGTTTGGCTTTAATGCTCCTTCTTGCAATGCCAAACTATTAGCATCTATTAGTTGTGTGAAACATGATGACAGGACACATGTTTGAGCTCCCTGTGTCAGCTTTTAAAACCACCAGAGGAACATTTTCCAAGCATTATGAGGAGAATTCACAAGCAGGCAAAGATGTGGGACAGCTATTTCAGAGTTGGTTTGGCATGCATGTTGTGAGGCTTGAGATGTTCAATTATGTGTGGAAACCTCATGGAAAGGGGCTGGTCATCTACCTCAATTAATTCTATAGTAACGTTCACTCATCAGCTTTGCTTTGCTGTCGTTTTCTGGGATTTCTCATGCTTCATCTCTCTGTCCAACAACTTGAACGTTCACGTTCCACGTTCCTTTGCATGGTGACTTTGCAGTTGTTGACAGCACTGGGTGCAAAACAAAATGTTTGCATTCACATTATTTGGATCAGATTACATTGAGTCTGTTCATCTTCTAAAGCACTAGTTATGGCAATAGTTCAAGTATCAATCTTTTATTACATAAACTCTTAACCTCTTTATCTGGGTGCTATTCTGTCTTTCAGAGGCTGTAGTGGGCTCAATTTTAATGCTAGTGTGAAGATAATGGTACCATATGAAATAAGTAAACCTATAGAAATCCATTGTTACCAACCATGTCACCTTGTCAGGAAGAATGCTAAATAATGCTCCTGTGCTAAATTCTTGCGAGGACAAACTGGCATGGCCATTTTCACGGGTGTCCCTTGACCTCTGACCTCAAGATGTAAATGAAAACTGAGATGAACAGAATGAAAAATATCTTATTCGATAAAATAGATGTTGACAAACTGCATTATCTGCAGTTGAATCAACAGAACAGTGCATGGGACTAGCTTTGCTATGATGCGATGTCATGATCCATCCCATAATGCAAAGTGATACCAAAGAGCATGAAATGCTGGTGTGTTTTGACTGAAAACACATATTATATGTATAATATTTGTATTGTTACATTAAATAAAAATAATTTTGCTTTACTTTTGTATGGCACTTGTTGGTGGATGTTATACTGGCGTCCAGTCTTCACTCTCTATGTTGTAATGTAATGATCAACAGACTTTCACATCTTCAGCTCATTGGACATTTGTGGAGCAGCAACTTCACATTTCAATTTTTGAGGAGGGACATGATGAAAACAAATCTGGAAGCTGCATTAATTCCTGGTACATAACAGTAAAGAAACAATATACAGAGCAAGAGAACGCGCTGCCATGCTTCCAGTCCCCCTCCCACCACCACCCTTATTTTTGAATCCCCCTCCACCAACCAATTTCCACCACCGTCACCTCTGTCCCCTGCGCCGCCTCACGCTGGCTAATTGAAATTGGCACATTTAATTTAGCCCCACAGCCAGCTTCATTCCAGTGATGGATGGTGGCGGATGAGTGTAATTGAACTTTGGTGAAAAGAGGAAGGAAGCAAAGGAGGAGACATCAATTAGCATAACCTGACTGGCCACTTCATTTATCAGCACAGACTGAGGGCTTGGCATATAATAGAATACAGTAGAACAGAACAGAACCGAATAGAAATCAGTGAGCCAAACGTAACTGTCCACTTCATTTAGCAGGCTTTTTTGTGTTTTCTTCAGTAAGCACAAAAATGCAGAAGAAGACAACTGAAAAGGGGAACACTAGTGTAGAGTACAGTATGAGTGACAAAGGTCATTTCATCTCTCAGTAATGCAGAGGGAAGCTGTGCAGTGCCTGTCATTTTAGTTCCTTTACTTTCTTTTACATAAAGTTTTATTTTTGGAGTGTTGCTTCCTGTCAAACCTCTGGTTGTCCGATACCGCGTGTGCATTTTAATAATCCTGTTTTCCTTTCTTCATCCCTTTCTTTGTTTTACAAGCAGTCACTGCCATCAGCCCACATTGACACTGCAGCATATACTGTGTATATTTATTTGCTTTCATAACAACTCATTGTCCCTTATTTTATTATTCATACAGTATTTTAAGACTTGATTCATGCTGGTGTCTCTGAGATGTTTTCCAGAGTCAGGCTGATATTGTTTCATACTGTCAGCTCTGGTTAAGTCGCACTAACAACGGCTATATGGCAGATCTGTGTGTCAGCTCTGTTTCCCCAGCAGTCACAATAAAGAGGCGCCTGTGCTCATAACAAAATAAGAGTTCAGTTGCATGTGCCCACAGTCTGTATTTCTGTTGGGGGTTTTGGAGCTATAATGCTCATACCGTTGTGCATTAATAATCATTTTAATCATATAAGGAATGCTAACGTCATTGCAGTGTTGACTGCCCAAATCCTCACTTTTCACAATACGATCAAGCTGCCTCAAACTTTCCTTTCAGTGACAACAAAGCCATTTTTTTCAGATGCTAATTTCATCTTCACTTATGCCATTTTGCTTCATTGATTTTGGTCCATGAATATGCATCAAGGGTGAGTTAACAAGCTACTAAATGTCATAGAAAGTGCTGAAAAGGTCAAGCTATGCACTTAATACAATGAATTGTTTGGCATGCCAAGATGTAAAGGAACAGTGTGTAACATTTAGAGGGCTCTATTAGCAGAAATGGATAATAATTATGTTTTCTTTAGAGTGTGTGTGTCAAACTCAAGGCTCGCGGGCCAAATCCGGCCCGCCACCTCACTTTATGTGGCCCGCGAGGGCTTACAATATATTATGCTTATCATACAATTCGATGGTGCTTTACAGAAGTCAGTATCAGTGGTTTCCAGCAGTGGCCCAGTGTTGCCAACTTAGCGACTTAGTTAATTCTGGTGTTCTCTGGCGAATGATGATGGAGCTACTGGGCTGTAAGCTCAGGTCCCACTAGAGGATATCAGGCCCTCATGCCACCCTCATGAGTCTGTTTCTGACCGTTTGGTCAGAAATGTGTACACCAGTAGCCTGCTGGAGGTCATGTTGTAGGGCTCTGGCAGTGCTCCTCCTGTTCCTCCTCATACAAAGGAGCAGATACCGGTCCTGCTGTTGAGTTGATGCCCTTCTACGGCCCTGTCCAGCCCTCCTTATGTCTCCCGGTATCTCCTCCATGCTCTTGAGACTGTGCTGGGAGACACAGCAAATCTGGAGGAGCTGGACTACCTCTACAACCTGATTGGGCTGCAGGTTCCACCTCATGCTACAATTAGTGACAAGGACACTAGCAGAACACAAAACTAGAGGGGAATCAGTCAGGAAGGATCAGGAGGGTTACCATATGTGAAACCATTCCCTGTTTGGGGGTTGTCTTGCTGTTGCCTCTCCATTGCACCTGACATTTGCACCAAAGCAGCTGAAAGTGATTCACAATGTTTCCAAAATGGACAGATTGATATCCCTGAAGATTAACTGACTTGGTGTTATACTGGGATCAAAAATCAGGTCTTAACATGAACCACCAGTTTGATAGTTTTCTACTACTGGATTGATGGAACTGATTGGATGGAACTTCTTGACAGCAGAATTAGTAGGAAGAGACAAGCAAACAAAAACATCTGCTTTTAACATGGTGATAAACTTACTTCACAATTCGCCAGAGACATAGCCTATATATGAATATTACACAAGCAGATGTACACACACAAAACACAATCCACATAATATGGAAGTCATGCAGAGATGGTTCCGTAGACGCAGGAAGTTCTCGACAACAAACACTGTTTGAACAGGAGTGTTTACAAAGCTTCCAGGCAAAACACGACTAACACACTTCTGGTTCTTGCCTGTTTGATTTCTTTCTTCTTCCCTTCCCTATTTCTCTCCCTCTATGCCCTGTTGTTCTCCTTCCCATCCCTCCATCCTCCCTCTCTTCCTCCACTGAGTCTCTCCTCCAGCTAATTGGATCAAGACATATAGCGGCTGTGTGACAGTATTCTCCATAGAACACAGGGGCAATATGAATAATTGAGAAGCTATTATCCCATGCTATTACACCCTGAACAGAGCAACAGGGTTGGCTGACATGGATAATACCACAACCACTGTCATTTGTCATCATTTGTGTCCACTGCTAATGAATAAGAAGACATCTGTTTTCTTTATTTTATCCAAATTATTCCTGATAGCACCGCTGGTATGCCTATCACTATTAGCATTATTTAGCAGTGCCACATACTCAGTGTCTGACTCCAGACATGACACTGAACATTATGTTTGTGTTATTGTGATGTTACAGCTAATAGATGTTGCCCACTTGCTATTATTTCACCCTTGAATTTGAAGTTCCTGCCCCGGTTTTGACTTTTATTTGTTTGTGCCCACAGACAAACATAATCCATGACGAGAAAATGCATCGCGGTCCACCACTAAACTGTCTGTCACAACTGTTTCCATCAGTATAAACACCCCAAAGACGTGAGAAAAAAAAAAGATTCATCTATCCATCCATCTATCTGCAACCACTTATCCTGTTAGGGGTCGTGGGGGACCGGAGCCGATCCCAGCTGACATTGGGTGTAGGTGGGGTTCACCCTGGACAGGTCCCCAGGCCATCGCAGGGCACGTAGACACAGACAAACATCCACGCTATCATTCACACTAACGGGCAATTTTGAGTCATCAATTAACCTGCATATCTTTGGACAGTGGGAGGAAGCCGGAGAACCTGGTGAAAAAGCTTACACGGGGAAAACATGTAAACTCAGAAGGACGCCAAGCCGGAGCTGAAACTGTGAGCCTCTTGCTGTGAGGCAACAGTGCTAACCACTACACCACCGATTGCAGCCCCGATTCACCAGAATCAATATATTTGCTACAGTTGAGTTGATAGAAGTTATCACTTTTGTTGTAGCATCATATCTGTTATGTATCTTTCAAACAAAACTTAGAAAACAGTGGAGGGTCAGCGTGGATATGACCTACACCCTCCCCATGGGAAACACTACACATCCAATAAAGGAGGGAAACACTTTGGGTTTCACACTGCAGGAAAAGCAGAGCTATACATCACGATTATCTAGACGTCAAGCTGGCCGTCGCTCTCGTCTCCGTGGTCAAATGGGCCGACGCTACAGCTGTAGAGCGCCATTTACTGATAGTAATAAATGCATTCAAACGGCCCCGATGGAGCTGACCATGGATGGATCGAGAGAACGGAGCTGACGGAGAGCTCGAGACAAAGTTAGCGAAAGACGTGTGATGAGCGGAAACTGACACGTTGCTGGACATTCGTAAGAAACCGAATGAAAAAGGAGGAATAATTTTAAGATATCATATGAAGCATATACTATTTACGCATGTTATATTGCTTATGCATGCATGCAACTAAAATTACAACAGTGACTATTCCACAACCTTTAGCTACAACCTGAATATGAGATAAGACAGAACTTAATTCACCCCGAAAGAAATGCTGATCAATATAACCAATGCATACATAGCAGCAGAACATATTAAATGTTGATTAAATATGTGTTTACACATTGAAATAACAGTAGCCTGCTGACATTAGCACACCTTATTTTTCCAAAGGCTACATACCACTGGTGCTGAAAGAAATCCAATCAGAAAAGGTATTTGCTTTTTGTAATGGGGCAGAGCAGAACCTGACTTTATTCTTTCTCTCTTCTATTTCCCTTAAATCAGTTGTCTTCCCTTCATTATTACTCTCTCTCTCTGTCCAGCGCTGTTTCCCTTTATGCCCTTATCTCTTCAACACCTCTGTCATTCTATCTTTGTCTGTACGTCCGGACACGGGCCTTTTTTTTTTTCCTCTTCTACAGCCACACCATACACCATCATGCCATATGGCTGAGTGGAAGTGATACCAATTTAACAGGCTGGACGGGAGAGAAAGTGAGCTAGAGAAAGTGTGTGTGTGTGTGTGTGTGTGTGTGTGTGTGTGTGTGTGTGTAGGTGTGTGGTGTGTGCGTGTGTGTGTAAATGAGACCAAGAGCAGGACTGTGGAACCCATAAACCCCACAACAACCCCTGTTAAAGAGCAGTCATGTGTAACCAAACCATCCTTTACACACACAGCCAAGTAAATTCATGCACAAAGTCATACAGTACAAACGTGTGTGCTGTTGCAAATAAACAGAGACTGAAGTATCTCATCTAATGAAACAGGGAGACAGATTGACAAGGCATAGGGCTGTCATTTTTAATTAGAAATCTGAACATTCATTTCAATGTAATTAAAGGTTCTCCTCTCAGCATTGTGAATGTTAAAATAGCAGCAAACAACTATTGGCTATGTAAAGATCTAGAGGAGTAATGATGTGCTCTCAGGGGAAAACTGACTCTCTTTGCGTCGTCTTTCTTTCTTTCTTTCTGAACTGTTACTCCACCTGAGTGTGTCATAAAACAAGCTTCTCTCTTCTTTTTCTTTTGGTAGCCAGGCCGGCCGCGATGCATGATAGTGCATGTGAGTCCCTCCCTTCATGCTCCAGCGGCTAGCTAATCACTGCTACTCTGCACTGCGCTCATACAGCGATTACCGTTACCAGTTTTAGCAAATATACCCAGACTCGCAAACATCACTGCCTGCAACTTTCCATTCTATAGTGTTTTTCATTTCTTTAATGCATTTGTTTCTACCTTCCCGTCAGCCAGTGCTTACAACTAATTTCAGTACATTATGATAATTTACTTCTGGAGACTAAAAACTCATTTAAAATAGGTCATCCATCACAGTGAACGCCAGGTTTCCTTCTACTGCTGTGAAGATTGGATTGATATGTCTGTGCTGCATTAGTGAGCAAATATAACACTGCAGAAATCAGACTCCCCATATCAGTTTTATATGTGCATCGCCACCAAACGGTGTTGTAACGTTAGCGATAAAATGACACATGATGCTCGCTATGATAGACTACCTAACTCAAGATTAACAACTGGTGCAACAGGCTGCTGACGCTCGCTTACGTTTGGGTGGACACTGCCAAATGAAAAATAAAGTTTGGAAATCTGATTGGACAGATTACTTCTCTGTTGCAGTGCTAATTATCATTGTATTTTACATTGTTGGAAAACTTAGTTTATGTTTATTTATTATGATCCTTTAGTTTAAGTTTATTTATCTTCACAATGATGTCCAACTAGTAAGGATCATGTATTTGTGGGATGAGCAGCACAGCTGATTATGTGGGTAGCGCCCAAGTGAAATTAGTCAAAATTCTCTACCAATCCTAAACAGCGTATTCTCCTGTTGGTACTGACTCTGGTTTTGTTCGGATTTGATTGGTAGCAAATCATCTGATGTCAGAATCATGTGAAAGAAGAGATGAGGAGTTTTATTTTGAAACTAAATGTTGAACTGAGCCATGTTGGTTTTTAAAAAGTTGACGATTTCAGAATGAACCGGATCACTTTGTGGTCCTGTGGTCTGGTCTGGTGGAGCCTGACTGGCAGAACCTGGAGCTCAGAACCAGAGTCAGTACCAACAGGTGAATATACTGTTTATCACTGGCAGAGAAGTTTGCCTTCACTTGGGCGCTACCCACATAATCAGCTGTGCTGCTCATCCCACAAATACATGATCCTTACTAGTTGGACTCACTGTGAAGGTAAATAAACGGGCTTTCCAACGATATAAAATACAATGACTCTTAGCACTGGAACAACAGAGAAATAATCCAACAAACAGATTTCCAGATTTATTTTTAGTCGATATTAGTTTCTAGTTAGTTTCATGTTATACTTGCCACCTTGTTCACCTACATTTCTACTTAAGAAGTTGATTAATCTTGGTGAACAGCTACGTAACACTAACAGCAAGTGAAGGCAGCATAACAGCACATATGTAAAAGGATGTAGTCTGTCATAGGAATGTATTGCTGATGCCTTTCTAACATAGTCTCTCTCATCTTCCACTTACAACATTTTATATAGCATGACTTACACCTAATAGATATTTACTCTACGTTACACATTGCTGTTGCAACAACCTGCAGATCTCTATAAGAGAAAAAATGGTGCGGTACTACTTTGGGACAAATCTGCTTGAGAAAAAAAGAAACGTGTGACAACGTGTCACCACGCTAGGGATGCACCAATACCGATACCGGATGGTATATCAGACCGATACTGACTCAAATAGCTCGATCAGGTATTGTGACAATGGGGCCGATCTATTCAATTCAATTCTATGTTTATATGCTGTGTGCATTATATACAGTTTAAGTTTTGACCAATGTGTTGCTGTATTAAAAAGGTTTGCACTTGAATAGTAATTTCTGACGTTTCTGGTGTAAAATGTATTATTTTAATAAATACCAATTCAGTAAATTTGCATCTATGCATTTATTTGTTACATTGTGTTTTACAAAGTTAGGAAAACAATGTTTAAGTCAAGCCTGGTGTTGCCTTACACAAAAAGCACTGGTATCAGATTGGTACTCAGCCGACTCCCAAAGCCCAGGTATCAGTATTGGGACTGAAAAAGTCAGATCAGTGCATCTCTACCCCATATCAAGACTTGACAGGATATTAAAGTTTCACACAAATAATGTAAATGTACAGCAGCTGGTGTGTAGTTTACACTGCAATGAATGCAGCAGCTATAAGGAAACTGGTATTACAGCGACAAACTTATTTCTCAAGTTTGGTTTTCTAAAACATCCAACAAAGTATATGTAATCTATCAAAATGCAGATTATGTATTCTCATATCTTTAAAAAGAACTTTTTATCCGTTTGAAAGTTTCATTTAACTGCAGACAGGATGAAAATATTCCAGGAGTCCATTCAGCAAAAAGCATGAAATCCTGTGTCCTGTGTCTCTTTTTTGCCGGTTGTTTTGATAGTAACTCAGCTGATATCTAAATGACTTAATTTATTCGGGGATAATAAACTATTTGAATGTGTTGAGAATCATACAGTATGAATCATCTAGATATTTTGGGAAACTGTCAGATCTCTGTCCCACAAAGTGCTATTTTTTCTCTTCCTGTGGAAATCAAAACAGGATGCAACAGCTTCACAGTTACACAGGATGGAGTTGTATGTATACCTGCTGAAGCCCACGGGTCACTTGGGAGAGGATGAAAGTAGGCCAAACAGCGCTAGTTGTACCCAACTCTCACTACTGAAGCATAAAAAAATGAAGGATTATTTCTGCCTTGCCACAGGAGAACTGCTGTATGAAAACAATTAGTCTCATTTCTGCAGGTTTGATTAACACTAGCTAATGTTTGAGCCCCGAGGCCTTAAGGCCACAGGAGACGGTGCTAATTAAAACATATACCCTCAGCCTTCCACTGCTGGCTAATTAAAACATATAGCACCTTCAATTGTCAAAAATAGATATTTTAATCCTATAATACACTGTGTTGATTGCTGCCTAATTAGAACATACAGTGTTACCTTCATTGCTGGCTAATTAAAACATATACCTTTGTTCTTCATATTTGGGTGTTCTTATGGAGCAGTGAAGCTTTTCTTGGCTCTTATAACCCAGCAGCTCTGAACCTTTTTAACTCCCTCACCACAAAATATGAATCTGCAGGAAGGTAAAGGTCATCCTGAAGTGAGAGGGAAGAAGAGCTCACAGTGCTGCTGTCCAGGAATTGGTGTTAATGGAAATGTTTTATCATATTTATGGATTCTGCTGCAAGAATTTCATTTACAAGTTGATTTTGAATGACTACCTCAAATTGAAAATGGATAAATATATACTAGGAAAAAAAAACACCAATTATTTGTTTTGGGGAAATCATGTTTTATCAGTTTGACAGGGCTGACGGCTCTTAAAACTACAATACCCAGGAGCCTCAGCTGCTGTTGCTGTGGAGAAGAAGCCATTCAGAGGCCCGCGTCAGAGTGGTAGTGAATTTAAAATACCTTGTTGTTGAATTTTGTGAACAAAACCTGGCACTGTAGTTGTCGAATTCATCCAAAATTGTCCCCAAAAGTGAAACGATTTAAGCTGCACATTGTATTCATTTTCTCAACACCATTATCTTTAGCTTCCACCTGCTGTTAGCAGCACGCATGGCGGAGAATTTGAAGCTTGGTATTTGGATATTTCTTGCCCAAATGCAACTTGGGAATCCTAGTTAACTTCTCCTTTTAAGTTTTTATGTACACAGGCTTTTAACTTCAGCGTTTTTTCACAATAGAAGAAGATATTTTAATCCTTTGTACTGATGATTGCACCAGGACTATTTCATGCCCGTCGTAGAAACCACAAACTATGAGTCACGTAACATTGTCAACCAAATATAATTCACCCCACTTGGGCAGGCATGTTGTTTCTGAGTGTAAGAGTGTCCAAATACTGTCGATACAGATTCAGTCCGTGGGTTAACCTTTGTTAATCACTTACCTTTGAGCAGCACACCAGAAATATCATCCACACTTGGTTTTACTAAGAAAAACATCTCAAATATAACACACATGCTCAATTTTAATTAAAAAATCATCATTTTTACATCATGACACACGGACTCTTTTCACCTGTTTAAACTTCCACTCAGTCTCAGTTTTTTTTCACAGTAATTTATCCAGAACTCAGCAGCCAGACTATTAACTAAATCTAGGAGGTTCTGTCATGTTTTTCCTATTTTAGCATCATAGCACTGGTTGCCCATTATGTTTAGGATACATTTTAAAGTTTGATTAATTACCTAAAAGGCCATCCATGGTACCAGGAACTTTTAACCCCTTCCAGATCAGCCAGGCCCCGAAGATCAGCTGATCAAAACCTTTTAGTTGTTCCCCTGACCTGACCGGAAACCAACGGCGACTGTGCGTCTTCGGTTACGACCCCTCATCTTTGAGATCGCAGACTCCACTGCAGCTCTAAGTGCCTCCTGTTAAAACACACTTTTATAAGATGGCCCAACAAAGCATCACTTATATTTTAACTTTACTGCCATTACATATTTAAAATGTGCTTGTTTCAGTTTCATCATTTTAGTATTTCACTATGCACTGCCATATATTTTGCATTTCAAGAGATATTTTATTGGCATTCTGTCTGTCTCATAGGATCACTTCTGATATTTGCATCTCATTTGTTTATATATGTCATTATATCCTTTACTTAAATGTCACCTGCTTAATATGAGCTCATGTCTTTTGTCCATATCTTAATTTTATATGAATGCACTTTATATGAATGCACTTCTCTGCACTGTTAGATATATGAGCTCTCATTTTTTGCATTTCATATGAGTGATTTTCTTAAATTATTTCTGTAAAGTTTTTAATCTGGAAGGCACTTATTATTATTTATTGATTATTATTGATTATTATTATTATTATTATAACCACTGTTATTATTATCATTATTATTAGCAGTAGTAGTAGTAGTATTAAGATTATCAATAGCCACATTGTTGACAGGTTAAAAAAAAATGAATAAAAAAAACTGCCACACAGATCTTTAAAAGACGTGTAAAAGGACCAAAAGTATGGATTATGACGAGTGCCATGTCAGTGAATCAAAGATGATATTTAAAATGTCATTTCTGGAATACATCTGGATAAAATCAGTGATGTTGCCCATTTCAGGCAGAAAAAAAATATTAAAGATATAAATGTAAGGACAGATCCATCCTCCAAACATAAATACCCTTGTTTGTGATTACTTGCACAGGATTAATACCAACAAAACTACGATGCTAAAACTTAGTTCACATCCCATCTAAATATGGGTAGTTGGAATGTAAATGATTGAACAGAGTGTAGAGAATAGAGTTTAGAGTGTAACAGGCCATTGCATTTCTCCCCTCCACGTGCACATTTACACAATAACTAATTTGCTCCAACAGCAGTTGATCATTACCAAGGACACGCTGCTGAATGTAACTTAAAACCAAGGTAACACCTGAAGTAAGATTCAATTTGTAGAAGTAAATGATGACATACAGGAATTTAATGAGACACTAAGAGATACTAAAAGGCTATTTAGGTTCACTAACAACCTGGAATTAAGTGGATGATGAGTGTAAAGCCTGTTAGTGTTCATCTAACACCTCTGCTTCTGCACCAGCTCTTCTAAAACTCATTTTCTAACCAGTCTGTGTGAACAAGCGTATGTCATGTTTAGATCTCCTTGAGCAAGACACTGAACATTTTCACTTCAGGACTTCAGCTTAATTCATCAGTTGACACGCGATATATGTTTTGGTAGGAATGCTTTTTCAAAGGTCATCAGTATTTACTTGGAAACTCCTACAGGAAGACATTAACAGGTGACATGAAAGGTCCTTCTAATTATCTAAATGTCCCGGCCGGCTAATCTGTGTGTACATAATAACACCTGGCAAATAATACTGTGTGACTGCTTCAATCACAGAGATACTGTGGCTTCCTCCACGAGCAAACGCCTTGAATTATCCACTGAATTCTTACATTTAATGCCTCTAATAGTAATTGTATCCTCGATTCATCATTTCTGTTTGTTTTTTTCCGGATGAGGAAATTCATATCCACTGTATTGATATCAAATGGCTAAGTGTATATGATTATCTTGACTCTTCCAGTTGGCTGGAGGGCTTTTAGTTCTGCAACTCTGCTCCCCATTCATCAGCTAATCACAGGCTGCAAATTGCAGCCGTTCATTCTAATATCAACACTACGATCATGCAAAACAGAAAGGCGAAGTGTATGCAGAGCCTCAGATGCCCTCAATAGTCACGTGTCTCTGAGATTCATTAAAACAAGAGCACAAAAGCAGATGTATGAGAAATATAAGAATCACATGTTAACACCAGCATCCTAGACACTTAAACATTTTCTTTTGGTTCTAATTATTATGTATAACTGTACAGTGTCTCATGTTTGTATGAAACATTTTCAGACCAAAAGGAAATCACAAATAATACACTGGAAAATAAGTTGAAGCGTAAGATTTATTTTTTAATTTTAAGATAAAATGCAGGTTTTGGCTTTATGCTGATCACATAGTCCCGAGGAAGGGACAATGATGTTACCATCACAAATATAAAGCTTGCATTAGACAGGTTCATAAATTTGTAATATGTCTTCAAATCCATTTTAAAATAACATATTTGAACAGGATCCATTTCTATACTGAGAGCTCATTAGTTGCATGCAGCTACTCAGTAACAGGTAGCACTGATCACACACGTCCTTTGACTTATATTTAGAAAACCCCTCCTCTTAAAGCCTGTGTAATCCAGTTATGTTCCTGTTCCTTAAGTTTCCCTGTGTGGGATCCAGCTATAGAGTTAATCAACCTTCTCTCCTCCGTTTCCTCTCTCAGTATACCTCCATTTTTCTTATTTCTTCATCTCTCCTTCTTCTTCATCACCAACTCTGTCTTTAAAATGATATTTTTGGTAATAGTAATGGTTCAATTATATTCACTCCATTTTTTTTTTCCATTCATTTACTCTTTCTCCATTCAAACACAAAATTTCAAGTAACTCATTTTCTCCAAAAATTAGTTACTGCATCATTTCAAGTAACTTTTGCTGATTCTATTTTTTTTCTTGTCAGATTTATTTATTTTTTTCCTTGAATATGATTCACTGAACTCAGTGGCTGTACAGTAAACTGACTTAGTTGACACTTGCTTTGCCAAATTTGCATATTAATGGTGCCACATGGTCACAAGATGCATCTGAAGACTCTAAATCTCCATATAATGAATTAACTACAACAAGCAAATAGTGAACAGTGAACAAGAGTTCCAACATAATGTTGATCATTTAAAAAAAAAGGGCTTTTAAAGCTATGTGAAGATGGTATCATGTGAAACTAGAAAATCTAAGGAATCCAAAAAAAGACATTAAATAATGCTCCAAACTAATTTTTGCTGTTACAGACACTGGCACATACTCACACAGCGAGATGATGAACCACAGCTACAATGGCGTCCCGAAGCGGTGGCTTTATCATGTGCACACATCCACACCCACACCCACAGCGTTTACAAATGTAAACAAAAAAGAAAATGATGACACAAACTTTACAGATATTAGAATAAAAAGAATGATTTATGAACTGAATGCATGCAATATGAATAATTCTATTATACTTAATAATTAAAATGATGGCTGGTTTGGGACGGTGGTTGGTTGATAAGCTGAGTAAACTGCCCGAACCTTTGGATTGCAAAGTTGTGTGCATTAATGATAGAGTGGTCTACATGTTGATTAATGTCTGTGTCCAAGTGTTCCTTAACCTTGACTGTACGAGTCCGACGACGGTCTGGATGTTTTTATTCCACACCCAAGCATTCCTCTTTGAAATAACATATATCAAATATGTTAAGCATCTTAAATATGTTCTGTTTCATGGCATTAAGTATTATTTCTTTATTGTTCTCACAGGGAAAATCCTCCTGGTTTTAATTTCATCACTTCACCTCTCAAAGACGGAGAGAATACGAAGCAGTGGTACAGCAGCAGTTCTGCAAATTTATGCTCCACCAGTGCAGACATTCAAAGATGAATTGCATCTCTTGAACAGTATCATGGCGTTGACAGAGTGGGTACGGGGCCTCATGAACGTAAAGAGTCAATAATTTAATGTAAGCCGCTATGATTGAATCATTAAATCAAGACTCACTTTGCATTCCAGATATACGTTGCGTACATGAAGATCCCTCTCCAGATACCTGAGGGAGCTCGGCTCATTAAAGCAGAACTACGGTTGCGCAGCGGGAAAGAGGTCTAAGCTGTAATGTATTATGAGTCCCAAGCCAGAAGACTTCAGTGCTGAGAAGTCAATCTCTCTCTGTGCTAGATGGACGATTCCCAATAGCAGCATAGGCTTGTTAATGGAAGCTTTGAGTCTTGTAAGCATGGGCCCTTTATTTGGGATCAATTTAACAGCTGCTGTGTATAGAGGAATACATGCATTTAAAAAGCATACGCAATTATTCTACATATATATTTTGTTTTTTATAAATGGAAGAAAAAAAGTTAAAGAAAAAAACAGATTAATTTGATGACCTGGACAATTTTTGGATGTTTTATGGATTGTATAAAACTGACTCAGCACATCACTAATCAGGTAAACGTTTGATTCCATTAAAATGTAATCAAAAGAAGGTCGAAACGGCACTAGATTTTCATTCAAGGCAACAATAAACCCTGATATAAAAAGTCACCCTTGTTAATGAGGCTAATTAGCATAAGCTGGTGTGTCTCTTCACAAGCAGCTACCACTGGTAACAGGGTTAATTAAAAGCCAAGGCAGCAGGTCAAGGACGACCGATCATCATTACTGAGCTGTGGTTTTATATATATGTGTGTGTGTGTGTGTGTGTGTGTGTGTGTGTGTGTGTGTGTGAAAAAAAACATAGTGGACGAGCCTTGGTAAGTGACGTGTAAGTGTAATGTTAGAGCCAATTTTACTAGTCAGCTGATAAATTATGATTATGATTATGATTATGATTATTATGATCAACAAATGAACTTATTGACGATCGCTCTCACATTCAAGCTCTACAATGCTCAACATTAGCTCACGTCGTTCATGTAAACATTCATGTAAAAACACCAACTTCTATGGGCGAGTAATGTCATGTTAACAAACTGGGACACTGGGCATGCTTGTCATCATATTAATGACTGTAAGACTGTGGTGTTTTTGCAACTTCAGCATGCAGGATTGGGATGTTTATTACAACTTCTGTCTTACTGTCAACTCCTCTGTCTTACCAAGACAACCCAGCTCCGCTCACTGTGTCGGTGTGTTTTTCTGCCAGTCTGTGGTACAGCAGCCTTCAGTGTTGATTGGCTATTGCTCATGACAGATCAGAGAGTGTTGTGGGTAGGATGTAGCATATTTTAATTTAATTTATTGTGTATATACATATACCAGTTAAAGAAAAATAACAATACAGATAAAATACCATAAAAAAAGCTGAATATCAGATCTGATAGATGGTCGATCCTTATTTGAAAGAGAGTTGAGGAGGCCATCTTTGTCAAACTGAAACAACCATCACTCAGCAGAGGCAACTTAACACATCACTTATCAGCAACTCACAATGCTGTCCTG
Source organism: Pterois miles (assembly GCA_947000775.1). NCBI lineage: Eukaryota > Metazoa > Chordata > Actinopteri > Perciformes > Scorpaenidae > Pterois > Pterois miles. The sequence goes on along the minus strand of CAMQGK010000242.1, from coordinate 3,135,340 downwards.
ACTCCCACATGAGATGAACAAACAGTAACACCCTCAAGAATCTAAAGAAAAGCCAGTTGCCTTGACTTGGCAACACTTGTGATGACTTCTTGTCATAAGTTTTGGATTTTTTGTGTGCACATTACCTGCTGGTCAAAGACTGCAGTCTTAAATAGCTCCATGGTGGGCCGAGTGGACGCTGCATCATCCATCCATCCATCCATTGTCAACCGCTTATCCCGTTAGGGGTCGCGGGGGGGCTGGAGCCGATCCCAGCTGGCATTGGGCGAGGGCAGGGTTCACCCTGGACAGGTCGCCAGTCCATCGCAGGGCACATAGAGACAGACAACATATAGACAGACAACCATTCACGCGCACATCCACACCTACGGGCAATTTAGAGTAATCAATTAACCTAAACAGCATGTCTTTGGATGGTGGGAGGAAGCCGGAGTACCCGGAGAAAACCCACGCTTACACGGGGAGAACATGCAAACTCCACACAGAAGAGCCGCAAGCTGGAATCAAACCTGCGACCCTCTTGCTGTGAGGCAACAGCGCTAACCACTACACCACCGTGCAGCCCCGCTGCATCATTAATAATTCAAAAGATGTGGCAACCGTAACCATTCAGCCATACATGTAAAGACTCAAACCTTTATTTTAAAAGGAAAAACTTTTTGTGTTGATATATATATACATATAAATCCAGAGAGCCATCACTTTTGGTCTTTTACACACACATTTGTCTCCCATATGTTCAGTTTGCTCTCATGTTGGCTGATTCTTCTCTCAGCTTTTTCTTCCCGTCTTTGTAGACACACACAGACACAGATGTTGCTCACATGTCTAACAAATAGCTGACTGATGATTATACACATTTTTTTTTTTAATTTCCTCTATATTTCCGCCATCTCTCATCATGCCTCATCTCTTGATCATTTCCAGCACTTTCCCATCTGGAGGAATCAGGAAACATCAAACAGACACATACATCTGGCCTCGTCATGTTGACATCTGTAGCGCGTGTGTGTGTTCTGTCAGTAGTGATGCAGGGATGATTTATTGCTGCATGTGTTGAATATATCACATTGTGAAAACACACACACACAAGTGATGGGAACATGCTAATACTGATTTGGAATAGAAAAGAAAAAAAAGCGCAAAGTCTGATTGTAAAACAAATCCCATGAATGGTAAAACCAAACTGCTTCTGTGGTTTCAAAGGCTGACTCTCATGTTTCTGTATCACAACATGTTAGACTAAACAGCTTAATACAATACTGAATACAATGTTAAGAGTCCAGAAGCCATACTTGACACTTCACTGACTACTAATAAGTGTGAAAACACACCAGCTACATCGCATGGCATTTCCTCATGTCATTTGACACCACGTCGCACACACCAGATGCAGCACATAGACAGAGGAAGCAGTCACCTTGGATGTGCAAATCCAGGAAATAAATGTTGACACTGAATGCCATCAGGGTCTGCATCTTCACGCTGTCAAACAGTAGTGTGATGACATGCATGAATGTTTATTTTTTTGTTTGCAGCCAGGCAGGAGAGACAATAGGAGTGAACTTTAAGCAGGACAGACACGATGCCCTTCTTTGACTGTGTGGAAATCTTTTGTTCTCACATCTCAGATTATTATTAACAGCATTAACATGAGTCTCGCAGATCATAACGCAAATCTGTTTTAATGCCACTAATTTCTTTAATGTATTAATGCAACCTGCGCCGTTTAGCTTGTAGTGGGCTCACTTTTAAAGCTAGAGTGAAGATATTATGTGAAACTAGAAAACCTGAGGAATCCATTGTCATTCTTGCTATGACATGGAGGTAAAATAACACTCAAAACTTGAGCTAAATTTCAGCAAGAAAAAAACTGTCTTGTCATTGACCTCTGACCTCCAGAGAATGTAAATGGGCTCTCTGGGTCCCCATCAGTCTCCCCTTTACAGACATGCCCACTTTCTGATAGTCCCAGTCAGTCTGGATCAAGTCATAGTCAAGTCAGCACTCTGACACACTGACAGCTGTTATATTTTGTAAGCTAAATGCAAAACCTGTGAGGGTTTCTGGATAATATCTGTCATTGTTTTGTGTTGTTTGATTTCCAATAATAGGTTGACAAAATAACTTCACAAATTTCCCTTTGAGGTACATTTTGAACAGAATAAAAAATGTACAATTAATTTGCGATTACAGTAACTATGGGCAATTGCGGTTCATCATGATACACAGTATATACTGTACTTTTTTTAATTGACTGACAGCCCTAGTAATAATGAGTAAAAACAAAACAGTGCCTATAAACAAAGAAAGCTATGTGATTAGCTGGTTTGCTTTGGTGCAACACACAGATGTTTGGTAGATGCTGAAGCATGTAATGACTTCTGATGAAGCCACTTACCTTCTGTGAAGACACACACAGAACAGCGAATGCTGCATCGGCTCCAGCTGTTCACAGCAGCCGAGCGCCGTTTGTAGGCCTGTATTTCTCCACAATATCAGTAATAAACCAAACGTGTTACATTTAGAGAGGATGGATGTGATTATATTCCTTAGAATGTTGAAGCAATTGTATACGCTTTCTAAACAATGTCACTGAAATTTGAACAAGCCTAAACGGGAAGTTGGTGTACGAACAAGGTTTACAGATTTTACTGCTCAGCCTCAGCAGAAACCCTGAGTGAAACACGCACCACTGCAGCTGGAAACAAGATGCTGATCCCACACGTTTCCGCCTTTGAGTTCAATGAAAAATGTATACAATCAGACATGTATTGCTTTAATCAATATGACATCGCCATCACTCAAAGTAATGATTTTGGCTCCACATAAGCCTTATTTGGCTTATTTAACTTATTTGGCTATTTGAGTCAATGTTGATTGAATTGCCAAGTATGGAAACAGAGGCAGGAAAAAAAAATTATTGAGACAACAAGTGCATCAGTAAATGAACCTTGTATATCTGTTGCTTTTATTTCTCTTCACAAACTGCACCATCTATGATTTTAATTAGAAACAAACCAAACCAAAACCAAACATCACTCTCATTTCACACAGAATGGGTTGGCTAAAAGTAAGTGTACATTCTGTTCTCGTTCATCCTCCTCCTCAACCTTTTTTCTCCGTCTGCCCCCTCACCTTTCTTTTCTTAGCTTGGATACAAATGCATGCAAATTAAACACGTCTGTCATTGGATGCAAGTGAATGGAGGCTCTCTCCCACAGCAAAGCATGTCAGCCTCTCTGTTGTGGCTTTCAAAGTTACTGTCAGCAATAAAAGCCAAACAGCCTTGTTATTGCTGCGTTCCTCAGAAGAAACAACATTTATGAAGCGGCCAAGCTAAGATGACTCAGTTGTGTTCTCTTTTGTTTTATTGCATGCTCAGTGTTGGCATTTGATTGCTATTTGGTGGCAGTATATACCGTAGTAGAGGGCAGTAGGTACGATTAGAGAAAAGCAAATGTGTTTGATACATGTTGATAAATCAAATTGCCTCAGTTTTGAGAACTTTACATATACTTACAGTATGTACTAAAAGCAAAATTGAAACAACAGATGATACCCGTTTTGCTACCTGAATTATATGAAATTGAAATTTAGGCCACATCCACACTAATATATTTTGTTTTAAAATGGATAACCTTTCCTACATTTATGCCTAGTGTCCACACTACTCTGGTGTTTCTGAGCCACTAAAATGAAAATGTTTTAAAACGCTGCTGACTCCATATTAGTTTTAAAACTCTGGGTTGAGTTTTAGTCTGGACGGACAGAAATGGAGACCATTGAAAACGATGATGTTCGCGTCTTGGTTGGGTCTCAGCAGTCACATCGTCATGTCCCATCACCTGAACCTTTTCCAGAAGAAAACAAACGACACCAGTCTCGCCCACCAGCGGGTAATTTCAACATGCGTAACAAGTTAAAAGCATTGTTGACCTTGTTGCCTCTGCTAGCAGCTGTTGTGCAGTTAAATTCTGCATTTCATAATTATCCTACTGCCTATATGTTGAGGAGGCAAGCTCAAACACTTTACAACAATTCCCATGTCCAGCGCTGCATCCTGTTTAAGTATGGACAGAGTTTTATTCTGAAAAGGCCCTTGAATTGACATTATTTTCATTATAAAATGAAAATGTATTAGTTCACGTTGTTGAAAAGAAAAAAAAAGCCCTATACAGCAGCTACAGTGGTGGTACCTTATGTTGTTTAAAGGGTGTATTTTAATGATCAAAATTTAAGACGTAAGACTTAAGCTTAGTATCAGGTATCAGCGAGGGCCCAAAGTATTCAATCAAAATGAGCATATGTTATCACTTCCACTTGATTAATGACATTTTCATTGATGTTCATGATTGATGAGGAATTATTTTCTGGTGATTGACGAATCAACTGATCATTACAGCCCTACAGCCACCTTTCATCTACTGCACGTACGCTAAATAGCTTCAACAAGCAAACAAGTCCACCCCAGAAGAAACCATGATGCCATTGTGCCCAAGCAGTCATCCATTACCAGTGACTGTTCAAAGTCGTCTTGAGAAATGCAGCAAATCGCAAGCTGATTTTTTTTTTTTTTTTTGGGGGAAGTAAGCGCATCAATAAGTACCTCACGAATTCATCTCAAGGCAAGTACTCGAATGCACTGACATCATATGGCACGGCCCACTTTTTCTGTCACAATATCAGCATGAAGATCTGGGATGACTGGGTTGATAAGACATTTTGTCATCTGTAAATATCGATAGCATAATAATAAGCTTTTAGTTGGAAAAATAGGACAAATCTGAGTATTTCTGATTCAAGCTGGTTCAGGTCTGATATCCAACATTTACTAGCAGTAGTGCAATTCTTGAGAAGGTGATGGCAGCAGGAAAATAATCTCTGAGATGGGTCTGCCCCCTCTTTGTCGACCGATCAGTCATTTTGGTCTTACTCGACTAAGGTAGCTTCAGCTGATTAGTTGTTTTTTAATGCAATTTTTTCATGCTTAGTGACTTATTTCCAAGAAACTTGTGAACACATCTCTGATGAAGATTTAAAGGGGTACTTTTGTGTGATTCTTTGGCGAACTCAGTTTTACAGATCTGTAGATTCAATCAACTAATCAATTAGTCAACAAAATCATATGTGTTAAAGTAAGGACAAAGGATGTCTTTGGACAAGGACCAGAGCCCTACTCATGTAGCAGGAGAACAGGATGGGGACTAGAGATGAGCCCTGAGGGACTCCACAAGGTACATTGGCTGAGGAAGATGAGGAATCGCGTATTTACACAGATAGGACAGGAGCCAATAAGGTCCTACTAAATAGAGCGAAAACCACCACCATAAGTTGTGAAAAGATCTTCCATGAAGATATACTGTACAGACCCATTCTGTAAGGTCATTGATCAAACAAGATAAAATGGTAAAAGCTGCTTTTTCTATAATAATATAGTGTATTTATTAAAATGATGGCATTCTAATAAGGGTTTCCTTTGGAGAGGGCAATGTTGAACACTTCGTATGTAATCCAAGTTATTGTGATCCAGGAAGTATAAAGAGTGCAGGGAGGAGGTCGGCATGGATGGGTGAGTCAATAAACACAGGACTGCCACCCAGGAGACCGGCATTCTTGTCTCGAATCAAACCAGAAGTCAAAGTTTATTTATTTATCAAGCAGCTTCCATTCATAAGTTAAAGCACTTCTGGTGTTATTACAACCTAAACTGTGATCTTTTCCTAAGTAGTTTTGTTGCCTTAGCCTAACCGAGTCAGTCTTTTCCTAAACCTAAGTACTTTGTTGCTTAAGCCTGACCAAGTTGACTCTTTCCTGAGCCTATCTAAGCAGTTTTATTTTGACTGGAGTGGAGATTGACACATGCACCACATGTTTTAGGAAGAAGCACATGTTGAAAGTCGTGCCAAAGTGTCAAATAAAAGGGAAATTCATGCCTATGTGCACAAATCAAATCGATGAAATTTTGACTATTTCACTAACTGCTGTGAGACTGTGTTGTATCACCTAATGAAACTGTCCTGGCGGACATGTTTGCAAACACATCAGACACAAAGAATTCATTTGGAGTCATATTTTTGGCCGCCTGGTGAAAATTGCAGGCCATAAAATTAAAGCTTTAAGCATCCGGTAAAACACAATCAGGTTGCATTTCTTAGGCAAACATCTATTACAGCTGAAGAACCTTACAATAGTGGCATAATCCTCACAAAAGTTCCTATATGTGGTGATGTATTTCATCAGGAAAAGTAGAATATAAACCACCCAATCCTTCCCAATAAAGGCAATAAAAATGCAAATAAAAATATAACACCTTCTCAATGTCACTGCTACTTGATAACAAATAGTGATATTAACCGATCTGACCTCCAATCTTAGTGCGGAAAACTAAATTGCATCAAAAAATACATCATGCAGAAACACATGGACATTACTCATCTATACGAAATACTCTCATCAACCGTGAAATCAAGAGTAAATCTTGCAAAACAACGCAATACAGCCAGCATGCTAAACAACTGGAGGAGATCTACGTCATCCGTCACTGCTGGGCTGCTGCATGTACACTTTACAGTACACCAGAAGGCAGATTCATTTTCTAAGATTAAGGCTTTATGTAAAAGAAACAGTGATTGTTTTTTCAACCAATATGTGCAGTATGGACCGCAGCTATGTGTTCAATCAACCTGGTGGGAATTGTTGCTGTGTTACATGAGACAGGATCATTGCTTATTATGTGGAAACATGTTTGGCTCAGGACAGACCAGAAGCTGTTGAGCTACAGGAGGAAAATCACCAGAACGCTTTGTAAGATGTGACCTCTAAAAGGGACCTGATCTGTAGGAAAAAGGCTTAAAAATATGTGTGTTTACTTTAAGAATGTTAATAAGCCAGTTAATTTAAAAATAAATAAATCAACTGATGAATAAAGATTGAATAAAGATGTTTGCATGGAATGCACTATATCTGTTTTCTGGTATCAGAATGACTAAGGCTTTGTTTTACTTGTCCTGTATGGTTAAGACAGTAATTGCATTTAAATATATTTATTTATTCATTTATTGTATTTATTTGTATGTTAAGTTTCTGATTTATGTCCTCCAGCAAAGCCTGTAAAAGTATTCATTAATTACTCAATTCATTCTGCAATTTATTGAATACAAACAACCAGACAAGGACCAGCAATGATGTGTTTATTGGATATGCACTGCAAAAAAAATTAACTAAAGGTCAAGGAAAACTTCTTTCAAGCTTTATAAGCTTTACCAACTGATGGGCTACTGATTATTAGTACTGCCAATGGCTGCTACATGAAATTGCCAACAAATCATCAAATCTAAACGCCAAAACATAAAATATCGTTCAATTTAACACTGAGAAACGGTGACAATTTTAAACATCACAACGTAATGTTACATTAAACACGTAACCGTTCTATTTAATGTTGTGAAACAGAGTTACTTGTGTTTTGGAGTAGCAATAAGCTGCTTGCACATTTAACCTTCTTATGGTGAGGACGGCATGGAAATTGCTTAGCATTTACATACATGTCCTACCTACTGGATATTTCATAACCTGAGGTGGGAAAACAGCAGAGTGAAAGTTGTGCAAAGAGTGTAAAAGTCAGCCCAGGGGAATATCTGAGATGTAGAGTTTGAGACATCTGATGCTTGCTTTGGATGAGCAGGAGGGAATGCTCAACATTACAAACAGCTGCATTAATATCTATATCTAAAACAGTCATTCATCACTTTAAGAAGAGCTGTCTCAATGTGATGAAGAGGGCTGCAGACAGACTGAAGCTTCTGAAATGACTCAATGTCACTAATCTCAAACTCTTTTATTTTCTATTTGATAAAACCGAAACATTCAGAGACACAGCCTTATGTGTATATTTTGAATGGGCAATCTATCTTCCTTTGTCCTGTTTGTAGTCTTGTGCACATCGAGGCAACGGTACTCTGAAGTAAACCTTTTATTTGGCTTCTATATGGCAGGCGACAAATTATGGGTCATAACACTTTGAGATTAAGGTTTTCAAGTGCACCTTTACACAACTTTCTTTGTCCTTAATGACAGCATTATGAGTATTATTAATACAGTTGGCATTTAATTTCTAACTTGCAGCTATGAGTGACATGTCTAAGTTTCCAAAGGACTTTCTTTTTGCATTTGGTTGGTATGTGAGGCACAAACATACTTGCCAACCCACGCAATTTTCCCAGGAGACTCGCTTTTCATCACTCTCTCCTGGTTTTCTCTCAGGGTCACAAATATTTCCTCTGATTAATGGCAAATTTGAAGATGTTTTTTTTTTCCTTTTCGTTATCTTAGCCTGTTTCAGAACAGTGTGTATAATCCCGAGTGTTTCCACTCCGACGACAATAGAGCGACACCAACTGTTGTTTACCGACGGAAGAGAAGTCTATGCTAGCGACACAGTGCCGTTTAAGCTGTGCTCACCACAGTTTCAGTTTATGCCAGAGGTTCACACCGGAGGGGCAAATTTTTCAGTTTTCTTTCCAACATACAGTCATTTCTCTTATCTCCATTCAGGGAAGCGCCTGCTGAGCATGAGATGTCGGACCCTTCGCCTCAGACAGAGTTTACTCTGAGGCGGTCAGACTATTGAACAGTAGCGCTAAATGAATGGACATTTTCAGGTATTGTCTTATTTATTGTATTATTTAGTGAGTGTACACCTTATATATTTTTAGGGCTGAGAGAGAGAGCCAGGGTAAAAATGCATTTCATTGCATTTCACTGTAAATGCATATGACAAATAAACTTGAAATAAAATTTTTAACATAAAAATGCTGTTGCAGTGTTTGTTATTTTCCCTCTTTTAAAGTCACCAGAATGCAGGAAACAAAGTCTCAGTATCAAGGTTGGCGAGTATGGGCATAAATATTACACTACTGCACTATTACAATATGTTGGTTTCACCTTGCTGTCCAACTGTGCAAAGTCTTGTTTGTTTATGATTCTAGGCATTGTAATTAGTGGCTAAATAGCATCCTGGGATCCTGACTCCATGTTTGAGTAATTCTTAACATGATTTATGTTTAAAGCTTTGTAATAAACACGATTAATGCCTTAGGCAGAGGATTAAATCTCTTCACGTATTAGAACTGCATTCTTACACATACACAACACCATAAGCATGTTTTGTATGCACACATACACACACACACACACACACACACACACACACACACTAACACTTTTGTGTGCTTCCACCAACAACACACAGGGACTCATTTGTATGTGCAACGTATGTAATTAATCTTTCTTTGAGATTTTTCACATAAGATTGTAGAGCGACACTACTGAGTACTGAGACTGCATCAAGCTCACATCACATGTTGTGTAACTGACATCTCACATTGTTGATAACGGGCTCTTACTTCAGGATCAAACACAACACAAGAGTTGGGTTGATTTCCTGCTCTGCTGGTCCAATGTACAAGTTTACATTGGTTTGATATTATGCCAACCGGCTGAACCAGCATTTGTCATTATGACACGTTCTGGCAAATTAAAAAGTAGCCGACATCAGCAACATGTGCCGATGGTGTCTGAGTGCTAAATCCAGCTTGGATAGTAAGAAACAACATGACAATGTGATTAATATAATATTATGTTTGTTTATGAATGGACTAATGGAGCCACATTGACTGCTGATCCAAATGAAGGAGATCACATTTCAGTAGAGGGGGAAGATGTGCACGGATAAACAGTTAAGTTTGTTTATTTGAAAGTTCATGTGTTTTAGGGGGTGACAACTAGGTAAGCTCTAGTAGTAGTAAAATAGTGTTAAAGGAATATACAGTATTGTATTACTTCCGCTTGTGATAAGCTATATATAAACTGCTGACAAATACTGTGTTGGTGTTTTCGGAGAACATGCAGGTGCTTTAAAGCAGTTAACTAGAGGAGAACCTCGTCGGTCGAGGAGAGTCCGACTCTAGGTCCCATAAACATGTTACTGTCTGTGCTGTCAAAGCTGACGCAGTAGTGTTTGATATGTGATAGTGTTTTATGCAAATTTGTTTTGACACCACATGCAACTTGTGCTTTTTTGGTTGTAGCAAGCTCAGTTTTGAAGCTAAAGTGAAGACACTGGCTTCATATAAAACTAGGCGGGGTTCACCCTGGACAGGTCGCCAGTCCATCGCAGGGCATTTTAAACAAATATTGTCATGTAAAATAAAAGCATTTTAAATTTGTTCACAACACAACAGAGTGCCTTGGATTATTTTTGAATCAATCAGTGAGCCCTTCACAAAACCGAATGAGTCCAATATACCTGATCTGTAAGTGATTACCACAAAGACCCAGCAGCGCTTCTACTCCATTGTCTTCATTTATAAAACTCATTTAAAAAAACAACAAAATTTGACCAAAGAGCTGCACATGAAAGACATAAAAGCAAAACAATAAAACACTTAAAACCAACAGGACATTAAAATAATAAATCCTTTAAGACCAATAGGAAAGGAAAAAGGATTAAAAGAGGCAACTCTCACGCTGAGCCAAAAGTCAAGGAATAAAAGTGCATTTTGAGGTTTGATTTAACAACAGGCAGTGTGGGGGACAGCCCAACACGTGGAGGCAGAGCGTTGCACCCCTGAACTTCAACCCGGACCTGGGGACCGTCAGAAGCTGTTCACTGGATCTGAGTGGATAGAAGATGTGGTGTTAATAGGTCTAAGAGATGAGCAATTAACTATTTATATGTTAATAATAAAACCAATCTTAATACGCAAAGGGAGCCAGTGAAGCCAGAATAGGTGTGATGCGCTCACGTTTAGGTGCACCAGTTAAAACTGCGCTGTCGCGTTCTGACACACTGACAGCAGTTGTTGCCTCTTGGGATGCAGTTTGCATCTTATGACTGCAGCATATTTTTATGCTAAATGCAGCACCTGTATTTCTGGACAATATCTGTCATTGCTTTGTGTTGTTCATTGATTTCCAATAATAAATATACACATACTAGTGTGGTTAATAATGAATCATTTAACTATTAACTGACATTAAGAATTTAATTGGTTAAATAGCTGGTCCACCTTAACAGCCCACCTTAAGTGATTTTGAGCCAATGTTTAAGGTGCATTATGAACAGGTAAAAAATGTGCAGTTAAGTTCCAATTAATCCTGATTAACTATGGACAATCATGCAACTGGCCAGAACTGAGCTTTAACAACTTTAAATAATCAAATAATCAGCATCTTCTTCTTCAATCAATCACATCTTTGCCACAACGTCTTATTTCTTCATTAATATGTTGTCATTAACTGCTGTGGACACAGTGGCTCTATAAAAAATGATGTTCTAACTATGAAGTGGGACTGATATCCTGACATTTTCAGCGTACTTTTGGAGGTGACATATTCTCCTTCTAAACCATAAGTTGTATAATGTGACCTTTTCTTTTTGGCAGAGCTCAGTTTGTTGTTCTATCAATAACGAGAGCTGTCGGAGCTGTGTGCCTGGGAGCCTATGAGGTACAGTAATACTCTTCTGATAATGCCCGTCTCTGTCCCGTGGCCTGTCTGCCGTTTTATTGGTTTTGCGTCTGCTTTGTTTCTCTCCCTCTTTATCTCGCTCTGCTCTCGTCCGCTCTCCGTTATAATTCAAGCCTCATCTTAGCCTCAGAAATTAATCTGAAGTTTCCACAATGAGCTTAGATGGCATTACATATGAAAACAAAAGTCTGATATTAAAAATCCAGCTTTGCTGCAGAAGGGGCCGGGGAGGAAAACATTGTATTTATTTTCAGGAATGCCTGGTAGATTTTGAACATTTGAAAATACTGGATTTATATTTAGTGAACATTAAATACTTATGTTTTATGGCTTACAATCTGTGAACACATGCCGGTACTAATCTCTTCATGGGATGATTTAATATTTCGGCAGTTTTGACACACATTGGTCCTGGTATCTTGAACAACAGAGGTTGATATCATGTGATGTATGTTGTAGAAAAACTGACAGACAGCATCTCAAAAACAGTGTTCGAGGAGGAAACAATTACACTGCTGAGCACAATGAAGTCTGCACATATTTTTGACTGTAGATGGTTGATTAGCAGATGACTTTTATCACACAATGTAGAAACAAATGATGTGGCGGTTAGATTGAAATATTTTAACAAGGTATGTTAATAATCAAAGTTTAAGCATTAAAAGACAATACAAATTTTGACAGATGAATGCTATCAGTTGAACAGTTAAAACAAACATTAAAAAAATAAATAAATAAAGAGCTGAGTAAATCTCAGCGGAGTGGCTTGTCACTTAAAGGTGAAAAGTTAACAGAGCCTGAGTCGCTAGCTTCGGGGTTTACAACCTTCACTTTAATCAGAAGGCACGGGAGGCTGGATTGGGTCTTGAGGAGCTGTAGCATTTATTCACCAGCAAATAAACTGCACACACTGCACTGCTACGTTGTTACCACTAACTTCATATTCCCATATTGCCACTCACACACATTCTTCGTTCGTACCATTAAGGCTGAGTCCATGTTGGAGTGGCCTGGGTTTGATTCCCACGGCCCTTTGCTCCATGTCATCATTTCTCTCTCTTAGTAAGGCAGAAATGACCAATAAATAAATAAATAATGAAAAATTAACCATATCTGTTACGTTAAATAAGCAATATCACATAATATATGAATATGTCTCTCAGGTTTGTGAAAGTAAAAACATTAAACCATGACTTGCTCATGGATCAACACTTCCTTCTCTACTCACCATCACCTACTGCAAGGGACCTTGTAAACTGTGTAACAGGCTGAGGAAACATGGCTGTATTCATTTTTTTTTTTTGGTCTACATTCCCATTTGCATTGATGAATTACAACTAAAAGCAAATTTTAATGAGTAGCCTACTGAATCTGCTTTTGTTTCTTTTGACAAATGATTCCACTCTGCCTCGATATGTGATGGAGTGCTGGCACACGGGTCTGTAAACATGGCGGCTCATGACTTAGTAATGAAATGAAACTCAACAGGAAATTGAATCGGAAGAACGCCCCACTCCCAACTAGATTATGATTAGAGTGTGTGTGTGTGTGTGTGTCTGCTCAACTATGTGCATAAATGTATGTGCTTGTGCACATGTCTGGCTGATTAGGTCTTGGTGCTAATGCATTTATAACCATTAGCCAGAATGTCCATCGATCACAGCCAACACATGCAAGATTAATGTCAGAAATCTGTGTGTGTGTGTGCGTGTGTGTGTGTGTGTGTTTTAATAATTGTGCTCAGAATTTGTGCTTAGGAAAGTGTAAGTGAGGGAGAAAGAAGCAACATTTATCAATTAACAGCATCTCCCCGCGTTTCCTAATCAATCAGTTTGTTTAGCCATGAGTTCTTGTGCTTCCATACACTGCTGGTTGTATTTTGTGTTAGATATTGATAATAATATATTGATAAAAATAATGTTTTTTCTGGGGCCTATCACAGCCAGCTCAGAGTTAAAGACTGGTCTGTGAACTGGTAAGACTGAGTGAATCTGTTTAGACACACATCACTCAGGTCCTGACGTCGGTCGGACAGTTTGAAGGCGTTGGTGAGAGTTTTTACGGTGCATCTCGCACCGTCGGCATGAGAAGAGAAACGGATGTGAAGAAAGCCAATGATTAAAGAGGAAAAACACAGAAGGTTGTTCCCATTTTTCATCTTTAACTCATCTGATCATTTCCACACACGGATATTTTCACAGCGACAGGAACATCTGGAATGAAGCTAAGTGGTGAGTGTGAGTGTTGTGAAAATGGTCCGCAGACGTCACTTTCTTTCTTGTACGCTTTTTAACGGCTTGCATATCCGCCACCCTTGGTTGGCTGTAGTCTTTGCGATGTGTTTTGGCCAAGACAAGGGTAACGTGAGGTGACTCAATGGACGCCACTAGTTCCTTGTTGTCAGGTTGGTGTGTCTGGGCCTTAAGCTGTACAACAAATGATTGACAGTTATGTCTTTCACTCAGACATCATCATACTGTCAATCTTGCCAATAGGGTGATAACACCACATTCTGGGCTGCCTTGCTTCTGAATCTCAAAATGGAAAATCATGGCTGCTGTTAAATTTCCCATCAACAATCCACCAACATCACTTTCTGAATAAATGTCATATGAAAGAAAGTCAGTGCAGTTTCAGAACCAACTTTCAGTTTACATCTATCAAAGTTTCATATCCCTGGGCAAATTTCACTTCAACACCACCAGACTTATTTAATGTCAAGAGCCTGGAGCCGGAGAGACCTGCAGTATGAGTCTGTCTGCTTTGGCTTGTGGGTGTATATGAACAAACAGCCAGTTTGCACTCATGCTCTGCGTTCGAAGAGGCTGAATGCAAGCAGAAACAAGAATCTCCTTTCAGTCACAATGGTTTTCTGTCAACATTTTAATATGCAATGCAGAGAAATACATACTTCTTCTTACAACATTTTCTTATGTCTGTTTGCTTTGTTTATTGTTTGTAACAATTGAAATAATTAATTCTATTTTGATAATTAAAGGAGCAATATGTAGCCCTAACAGCTAGCGTTTAAAATGGGTACTGCAGTCCAAATTCAAAATATCTGATCCGTGGCCTGTCCGCTCCTCCGCTGTGACTAAGTGCAGTTAGTGTGTGTTAGCATCACAGCGTTAGCCTCTGACCAGCAGCAGTAGTCTGAATCATTTCTCTGGGTCTCAAATACTCGCTGCCTTGATAACGCAGCTGTACACGGACCACAGAGAGATGTGTTGAGGCTTTTCGGTCGGATTGAATCTAACATTATGTTATCTCTGTTAATCCAGTTCATTTGCTTGCTTCCATGGCTGCAAAAGGCTGTGTATAAATACAAATGTGTTTCATATGTAGCAATGGGGTGTCGGAATGGAAAGTGAAAGGGATCACTGGCAAAAATTAAAACACACGTTCGAGACCAGAACGGAAATTTCAAAGGAGAACATACTGTAGTATTAACGTCAGAGAAACCAATATTTAAGTTCAGCATGTCGCAGTCTGTCATGGTCATTTTGTAATTTATTACAGTAAATATATTACATATTGGCCCTTTGTTAAAATCTTGACTTGTGCAAACCAGACTACAATATGAACTTTACTTAAAATTAATACTTGAATTTAATTTTTACGATTTTGATCCCATATATTAAGTCATTGTGGAAAGTGTAGGGTTAAGTTTATCTGTTCACAATCCCAAATTTACACTGAAATGACTAAAGGGATATTATTATTATTATTATTATTATTATTATTATTATCATTTTAAATGGACATTCCCCTGGACTGAAAACTTACAGCTAACCGTTTGAATCAGTGTCTTTGTATTGAGTGTACTGACAGCATATTGACCCAACTTGGCATTTTCATCTCTTGCTCTCTCATGCCATCTTCCTTTCCTCTCCCATGAGTCATTCTTCCCTCAGTAAGCCTTCTGTCCAGTCGTTTTAGCCACAGAAAAGTCGCCACATCGCAGCATAGATTACTTCACTAAGAGTAAACAAAAGGCTCTGAGTCTTCTCTATCAGCCCAACAATCCTACCATGGACCGAGGGATTACTCACCGAGGGATAGACAGAGGGGCAGATAGAGAGATGTAGAGAGCAAATGATGTTGGGGCAAATGGTACAAAGAAAAATAAAAGAAAAGAGCTATAGAGAGTAGAGGAGGCATGAAGGGAGGGAAATAGAGTAAGGGAGGAGAGGAAATCTATAGAGGTAATCCCTAAGATTCAAGGCTTTGTACACTCCATCATAGATGCATGGACTGGAGTATGGACAGAGGTCAAAGGACGGCTGAATGGAGGATAAAGTAATGGATGAGAAGAGGGATAGAGGGAATCATAAAGGAAGGTAGGGGTGTAAAGGCAGGCAGAGAGAAAGGGGAATATAGTGAAAGATAGATGGATATAGTTGGAGAGGGGGTATTAAACAGTGCTTTAGAGAAGTGGATAGGGGCCAAAGGACCACTAACAGCTTTTGGTTCTCTTAGAGGATCACGCTGATGGCTCACAGTCTGCTAATTCTGCTTTAATTCATCTTCTCTGGAAGGATTTTCATCACCTAAGAAAGCACGAGTGACCATACTGCAATGTTGGTTTCCTGCCAGAACTTAGTATCTTAATTTACTGTTTATTTAGAAACCAGCAAAACTCCTGTAGGGTCATGTCTTCAGTCCCAGAAACCACACAGAGGGACTGACAAGGCACTGTGGCATGCTTAACAATTCAAACACAGGATCGACATCTGTGGCTAGGTACATTATGCATTTCATTTGTAGGGCTCTAAGTCGATTAAAATATGTAATCATATTTAACAATAGTTAATATTGATTAATTGCACATTTTTTACCAGTTCAAAATGTACCTGAAAGTGAGATAAAGTATTAAATACTCTCATCAACATGGTAGTGGGCAAATATGCTGCTTTATGCAAAACTATGTTGGAAATCAGTTGACAACATTAAAAAATGACAAATTTAGCTCTTCGATTACAACAGAGTACATTAATTGCTAAATTGTTTGTTAAATTGTTTTTTGAATGTCACTCAGCTTACAAACACAATCAGCTTTTCCCATCCATTGTTTACTGAGCGAGACAAACCCCAATATGGCCATAAACGACTGAGTTACTCTGCCCCAAAGTTAGCTTTTTGTGTGATTTTTGAAATCTAAACTCAGTCCTCCTGTTGAATTGTGGTAGCAACTGAAAAAAGAAAATCAGCACAAATCTTCCCAGCTCTCCTAACCTGTTTGGACAGCCATGAAAAGGCCAGATTTGAGCCACAAAGAGAGAAACATTTTTTTTTTTTTTTTTTTTTTTGCAAATCCAGCCTCAAAGTAGATGTGTTTTCTCTCTGATAGGGTGTAGTCGCTTGTGATTGTGATTGGTGCTACCAGATGCCCCCTTTCTTGTCAGGGTTAAAATGATTTGTCCACTGGCAAATCTTTGCTCATTTACTTGTATTGGAAGTCGTCCATCTATGGCTAATTAGATGGCCTTTCAGTGTGGCTGCCGCTGGAATTCCCATCAGAAGGAAAATCCCCACATAATAGGACAGAGAGGAGACGCTAAAAGGGGAGATTACAGGGAGGAGCAGAGGCTGTGCACATTGTGTGTGAATGCATGTGTTTATATACAGCCACGGTGTGGGTTTGCATGTGTGCTTGTGTTGTGAAGACATCTGTAGCATAAGAGAGGACAGATTGATGAGGATAAATAGGGAGGACAAATCCTTGCTCATTGTTGCATGCTTTGCCATACGGGATTTAAATATGATAATAGAAAATAAGTACATTACCTAACTCCCTAAAGTGAGTGAGTGTGTGTGTGTGTGTGTGTGTGTGTGTGTGTGTGCAGGTGGGGATAAGGGTGGCTTGTTAGTTGACAGAGGTAAAAAGTGCATAATTGGACAAGATTTCTGCAGAAAACTGGCAAATATCCCCCATAAAGACATTTATTTAGCTGTTGACCTTGGGGATACGGCGATGGCTTGGAGAGGTGGAAACAACATGATAAGAGCTTTTTATTCAGATAAGCTTCTCTCGCGGTCCCTGTCCTTTACCTACTCTGCATAATGTTGTAAAGTGCTACTGGGTGATTTTTCAGCACTCCAATTGGAATAATAACGCTGCCTGCTTTTTTGGTGAAAAACACCCCTAATTACTGCAACCTTGCAATGCCAGATAAAGGGCAGACTACTTACTTTGACTACTTTTGCACTGAATAGCTCTTGACTTACAACAGTCTCATGCATGAATCTGCATCTTTGTTTGCTTGTAATGTATTGATTTGTCAGTCTATAAAAAGAAGGTAGGGCAGTTGCTCCTTTCATTTTTTTAATCTGTATTATTCTGAGATTTTGCAGTACAACCTCAACAAGTGCAAAAACCTATGATTTAGACACATTTGTCAATTTTGTCAAATTGTGAAAAACATCTTTTTCCTAAATACATGTTCACTGAATAATGAACATGTTCAATGATCTTTTAATCGAGTTCCCACCACTGTTTTCACCCTTTGTTTGACACAAAAAAAATTTGAATTAAAGTTTTGCTAGATTTGGTGACACTTTCTTGATAAATCCTTGAATCTACAAGACAAGAGCAATGAGGAGACAAAAATGTCATACTACTGCAATGTTGCATGTCAGACTGTAAGTTATCATGAACTCAATAATAATCAATCATAATAATCAATAATAATCGTAATTTGCACTCTGGAGTCCCCAAATGACAAAAAATACAACTGAATTTTCCTGATGGACTGTAGGACCTTTCATGTCAAAAATGCTTAGATTTCTTTTTCTTATCAGTGAAAATGAAGAGTAATTTAGCTTTACTGGAAGCAGTGGACGCCCTCCACCGCTGAGTTAAAGGTACAGTGTGTACTATTTGGTGGCATCTTGCGGTGAGCTTGCAGATTGCAACAAACTGAGTACCCCTATGCTCCTTCTTTTCCAAGATTGTGGTAACATGAGCCACTAAGTGCAAAACCCGTTGGCCTCACTCAGAGGTCATCCATACCATAATATCTACTACTTTAGGAGCAACAGAAGTCAGATGGCAGCAATACCACATTTTTTTCACTCTGCAGCTCTCGTCTCTCGAGAGCCACTGTTTGGTTTATCTGTTCTGAGCTACTGTAGAAAAGCAGTAGCGCAACAAGGAGGACTCTGTGAGGAGGACTTGCTCCCTTATTAGATATGCAGGGCTCATTCTACGCGAGTCCTCTAACGAAAACACAATGATTCTTAGTTGCAGGTGATTATGCACAAAATATCCCATTTCTGCAAACCCCCTTCCCATCCCCCTAAATGCTGCACACTGTTCCTTTAACACTGAAGAAACCATGTTCAGTTCTTTTCAAGTGCACAGTTATTTATCACTTTGGAGGCAGTTGTTGCAGTCTCAGTCTTTCCCTCACTCTGTTTATCTCTACATCAATATTTCTGTCTCTCTCTTGCACTCAGTCTCTCCTAAGTGTCACCTCTCTCTCTTTCTGTCCTCTGTTTCTCTTTTTGAAGCTTATAGGGATCATCACGCTCCACTGGTGCTAAAAGACTCACCCCTAGTGTGTTTTCCTTTGTCCGAACCATAATAAAGTCTACATTGTTGATCACATTGACCAATACAAAGAAAACCAGGGCTGTGGACAAAATAAAAATGGACACTCAGTTCAAAACTAAAAAATGAGACCTTGCACGACTTTCTGGGTTTCCTCTGTCAGACAGTAGACTGCTTTTAATGTGAAGAACCCTGGCCCGTTTTTCTGTGAATATCCAATGAATGTGACGTAATGCACACTCATTTGGTTAAAAATGGAGTCCACTAATGCCAACAAATGACCAGCTCCCACCATAACTCAAACTCCCAACACAGAGAGGGGAAAAGCAATGCTGTGGGAGAACAGAAGAGCCAATGCGAAAGAGCGGCGGCAAGTGTGTGAGAAAAAGAGCGAGCAGCAGAGCAGAGGAGAGTTAGTTTAACTTGGCGAATATCAAGGGAACCGACAGTTTGGCAGTTTGTGCAGAAACGTGTTTGTTTCCCTGCTGCTGAGTGGAGTGACGGGTTAACTCTGGAGCGAGTAACGTTATTGACTCTGACTCAGGAGACCAAAACTCCGAGGCTGAAACAGGAAAAGTTAACACCAGTGTCAACATGGAACGGGCCTTCGATTCACAGACGGACCTTTGTGAGCTGTTGCAGAGTTTTGACTCCTCTCAGTTAACGTAACATTATCATTTGCTCACTCACTGTGAATGCAAATGTCGGCTGCTGACTCATTAGCGAGCGTTAACTATAACATAACATTGACAACCTGGGACAATGGTACAACCTTAAGCTCTAGCCCTTTGACGAGCATAGCATTTATTCACCTGCAAATAGACTAAACTGTTCACACACTGCGCTGCTACGTTTGCAGCTGTAACATTACAACGTAAGTCTGTCTCACTCTCAACAACGTGTGTGTGTGTGTGTGTGTGTGTGTGTGTGTGTGTGCGAACTCCAACACAGATAGCAGAGGACAGAAGCAGCATGGATGACACCAAAACACACTACAGACCAAACTTATAGTATTTTTATGATATCACTATGTTGGTACAAACAATGTGGCGGATAGCCCTCCAAGATTTACTTACCAAACAGAAAATCTACCCACATGTGGCGTTTGTTAATTTGGGATCCTGGGTGTCACTGTTAACAAGCAATTTCTGATTCTTACAGAGTCCATTTAAAGAGGAACTTTGGAAGCACTTTCTAGCAAATGTCTTTTTTCATCATGCAGCTCGGTGGAAAAAGGCCCAACTTTCATGCAGTTTCTGTGCAGTGATTACACGTTAAAACTGCATTTCGCTCATTTGTTCAAAATGAGTCAAACTAACTGCTCCAGAGTTCAGATAAACTGCTCCAAATATGCCACCCACTGGCTTCCTCTCACTTCTTCCTCCTCGCTCCCTCCGTGTCTCTTCATCTCTCTTTTCCCTGCTCGCTGTCTCTCTGGATAATAATAACCTACCACACAGGGCTCATTACAGCATCAAAGAGGGTCTCCATGAAAACACTGATCGCTGTGTTGGGAGCCGAGCACTCAGCTTTGATTCTCTCTAACACCCGCATGAAAAGAAACAGCTGAGAAAAACAAGAAAGAAAACCAGTTCAGAGAGTATTCTTTAACAGGAAATTTGTGTCGTCTTTGAACGTGATAAACCTCTCGACGAAGAAGCCCAACCACTTTGCCAATCTGAATTGGCAGCTGTTTTGGACGGTTGTTAATCATCTTTCCCTCCGTCGCTCAGACACATTCTTGCTTTATTCTCTATGTGCTGTGATTACTGTCTATGATAACACAAGAGGTCAATTTTATTCTAATAATAAAGCATCTTTCAAATGTCTGATAGCTGTTTGAGGAAATGACTTTTTTTTGTCTTGGCAAGGACACATACTGGAGGCTAACTAAATGAAGTGTACTGACAGACTGGAACGCTATGGAAAAGCTCATCCTGGACTGTAATTATTTCCAAATCCAAATGTTTCACGTACAGAGGGACATCTGTGACTCAAAACCACAACTTTACCATAGCTACCACAGTCAGATAGAAGCCTCTCTAGCAGACTCCAGAAAAAAACAGGTCTGGTAGAGAAACTGACTGGCAATGAAACAGAAAAAGGGACAGACTGACAGGAGGAACAGGGACACTGAACTACAACGGATCTGTCTGAAGTCTGCTGGAGGGCAAATAAATGGTTGAAAGCCAGAAGGAAAGATAGGAAATGGAGAGTCAGGAGAGGAACTACTTGACAGAGAAAGAACTGGATTCGTTGAAGGCTTCTATGAAGAGGAGACTGGGAGGATGAATAACAGAAATATCTACTGATTAAAGAGTAGAGCAGCTGACCACTGAGAAGATAACTGAGATCAACAGGAAGTTGGTCGGAGGAAAATGACATCCTCTATACAGCGAAGAATGGGTCACGTTTCTCGCAGTGGCGTAAGCCAAACACGAAACATCTCTCCAGAGAACAAAAACAGAGGTGGAACTAAAACTCACTTACTGTGCAGAATGGCTTTTAGTTGGTTAGTTCAGTTCACAATGCATAATTTGCACACAATGCACATTTGCATAAGTTATACCAGAACGTGATTAAACCAACAATAACTAATGTATGTCTTGGGCCAAGGAGGTTAGGTTTTCACCGGCTTTGGTTTCTTTGTCTGTTAGCAGGTTTATTTGGAGGGGCGGGGTGTGGCACAAAGCACAACGAAATCCGGATCATGATCCAGCTTCATGAATTTCTCAAAGGATTCCAATCAGCCATATCAATTAGACAAATAGGTATAACACATGCAGCGTAACTGATGATGCATTGAGGACATGTTGACCCAACGTCCTTCCTTCTGCCAGCAGAGAGAGAGGGCGAGTCTGTAGAGTCGCCACATTTTCACATCAAACTGTGAAGTTAGACCAAAGCACACTTGTGATTGTTGGAAAGAGTAACGACGGTTTAGGTAAGTTTTATTTTGTTTCTGTGCACTTTGATGAAGTATTTTACGATGCTCTGCTACATACAGCTGATCTCAACACGCACCAGGTCTGCACTCAGTGTGCCATTCTAGTTTTTGGTCTTGTTTTTTCTCTTCAGGACATCGTTAATAATGATAATAATGAAATATCTCTATACTGATCTCTAATCTCTACTAATCTATACTAATCTCTATACTAGACGGGCATCGAAAAAGATTTTGGTTTGGAAGCATTTGGTTTCCATTTGCAGTCTGAATATTACTGACCAATCACGTTTGAACGGGATTCGGTTGTATGCAAGTAAACAGTCCATGTGCAGGGCAAAAGAGGCAAAACACGCAATCTTGCAATCTTGAGGTTAATAAATATTTTGGCTTCCAACCACAGCAAGCATTGAATAGCTACAGCGTGAAGCAAAAACATACAGTATACATTAGTTTGGCTCTGGACATTAACTTGTTAACATGCACTCGTCATGCTTATAAGATGTGTCTGATGAGAACTAAGATTTAAAAATGACTGAACTAACCTTCGCCCTCAAATTTGATAAAGACCCACGCCATTTGACTTTGGCTTGCAGACAGAAGGAGCTTGAAAGAGGGCAGACAGGCAATCTAAATGATAGTCTCTTAAGTTTTAGCTCGCCTCTTTGTGCTCTTCTCTCCCTCTCTTTCACTTAGCCATATGGAGGACCTTGACGTTAAAGAGCAGCTATATTGAAATGCAGGGCAGACAAGTGGAAATCAGTCTGAGTCTGAGGGTTGCAATTATCACACTGAAATGGCTCTGAGGGAAACAGCGTCAGTGGTATGCACACACACTCTCACACTCTCACTGGCAGACGCTCACAAACACGAACTAAACTGACTGGCATCCGAAGAACACACACGAACAAAGTAGCTGACCAACATACAGGAAAGCCTGTCTTCACAGGGTCCGTTTGTACGCGTTCATATCACTGCTATCATGTAACAGAAGCACAAAGGGCTTAAAACTAACTATTTTCACCATCTTCCAGTCACTATCAGTAACATGCTTTGAGTTGCTGCAGAGTTTTGACTCATTAACGTAACGTTATCAACACCTCACTCACTGTAAATGCAAACGTCAGCTGCTGACTGCTTAGTGAGCGTTAACTGTAATGTTACCAGTCTAACATTATTAACGTTAATGCTTGAAAGGTTACCTCATTGATGCTGATCACAGACCGGCAGTATATGTGTGTCCATGACAGGCACTGACAGTATGTGTGTGAGGTTTAATAATAATGGCGCACTACACAAAATGTGCAGTCATTTTCATCACCATCCATTCTAACGTAATAGCTACTTTTTTCTTTCAGCTCCCTTCCCAGATTCTTCCCAAAATTCATTTTCATCCTCCCCAATCATATTTTTTTTTCCACCCCGGGAAAACGAGACGTCCATAAGCTTGAATCCTGGGATGGTTCCAACAAACACTGGACTTTTAACCCAGAAACTCATAAGTTGCATTTGTGATGTTTGTCACATGATGATTGTCATGTTTTTTGTTGTGTTTTCCATAGTTGTTTTCGTACATATTTTACTTAATTTATGTACATTTTCCCTTACCCGACCTAGGTATTTTTCTTGCCTGTACCTAACTGTGGACATTTGTGTGACATGCAAAAAGCAGCACACAAATGAAACGTGGAAATGCTAAATTACATACTCATGACACACGTAAGGTCCATGTAATGTCATGGTATTTAAATGTCTTGGACAGCGTGTCACTTCTTAAAAATAAACACCAAGCGTTGACTGACATAGCTATTATTGTTTATCTGGATGACTACATCAGCTACAGAAAATGTAAAAACAATAAAGTAAAAGCATAAAGAAGTCCAAGCTGGAAGGTGCAGTGTTGGGCGGGTTTGTTTTCAGCCTGTGTCCTTACTGTAAGTAGCTCTGGATAAAAGCATCCGTTAAACAGCTGAAACGTCAAATGGAAATGTCTGCAGCAAATAACTGATTGCCCAGGCAACTTGCTATCTCCATGTCTGCGTTATTATTACACCACAGAACCGTTCCATTATGCATGACAGTGATTATGCTTTAGCAGATTACAAGCTGACCCCATTGCCTTTGCTTTACCTGAAGAGTAATTTGGATCCGGGAGAGACGGGATCTAATGTTTGTACCATCAATCTCTGTGATGTCTGGGGATTGAATGCAATAGAACAGAATAGAATGGGTAGGCTCTTAATGACGTCCTGATATCATTTTAAAACGGAATGGGACAACAACATGATGAAAATGCTTATTTCCCTTGCTGACAACAAAACCAGTACAAATGGTGTTCCACACACACACACACACACACACACACACACACACACACACACACACCGACAGTGTTTCCAATGGAAATGGAGTCAGTATGTGTGTGCATGCCGCAGTATGATGTATTTCGAAGCTGATGTTAAGAGAATGGATTCCGACTGACTGAGAGTGCCAATTGGATATGGCTGGGTGAAAATGACCTCCGCTCCAGCTCTCCCTCTGAGCAGTCTTATACTTTTGGCCCTCGGTTGTCTCAGTGCCTTTGAAACACAAAAATAGTCTTCCCCTCACTGAAGAACAAATGTGGGAAAATGCAGACATCTAAGTGCCTTCAAGCAATGCTCTCAACTGCTTCCATGAAGCCGCTCAAATTTCAACCTGTACTCTGTCTCCATAGGCTTTTTTCAGAGCAAGCATGGACAACGCTCCCCTCCTGTGGTCGTCACAACATCGTAAATTGAAATTTTCTAGAGTTCAAGAGTTCACAAGTTGTGATGTGTTTGTTGAGGTTGTCAGACACGGCAGAGGCCATGGAGGTTCATTTCTTTTGGATGTATAATAAGTAGGGTTGTCAAAGTTAACGTGACAATCCCTTAATGCAATTTTTTTTGTTTTAACATTACTAATTTCTTTAACGCATTAATGCAGTCGATCTCTCAGAGATGGTAGTTGGCTCAGTTTTAAAGTTAGAGTGAATATACTGACATACGAAACTAGAAAACCTACAGAATCATAGGTCAAAGGAGGCTGAATAACGCTCCAAACTCACACTAAATGTTGTCAAAGTAAAACTGGTACGGCCATTTTGAAAGAGGTCCGTTGACCTCTGACCTCCAGATATGTGAATGTGAATGGGTTCTCTGGGTACCCACCAGTCTCCCCTTTACAGACATGCCCAATTTATGAGAATGATGTTAATAAGAGTATTAAATATTTGACAAATCTCTATTTAAGGTACATTTTGGTCGATAAAAAATGTGCAATCAATTTGCAATGCAATTAACAATGGACAATCATGATTAATGATGATCAAATATTTTAATCAATTGACAGCCCTAATAATAAGTTAATATATTTTCATTTTAGAGTTTTTCTTCATAATTTTATAATAGTCTGAGGAAAACACAGATTGTTTTTTCCAATGCAGCCTTCAGATGGAATTTGAGAGCTTGTGGTTATGACCTGAGAAATCTTGTACACAAAATCCTTGGCGTTCAAGCGGTGAGCTATGCAGAGCACCGCTGCTCAGCAACGGCAATATGAATGTTACCGTCGGCGTTTAGAAGCCACAAAGGCAAACAATTTAGCAAGCTGGCAAGCGGGAAACGCAATGCAAGAAATGCAAACACACAATGAGGAAAAAGACGATGCCTTGGATCCTGTCATAACGTTAGATGTTGATTTTATTCCTCTTTCTAAAAAATATGGTCTACCTTGTTTTCGCTCCTCATTTGCACTTCTGCCACTTAAAAAGACTTGAGGCTCCAGTTTGGAGGATCTCTTCACACAGTAGCCTCCACACAGACACACACGCCCCCTCTCTTCATCCAAGGTTAGGATCAAAAGGCCACTTTCTACCTGTCCTTTTCCTCTCTCAAGTGTGTCTCTTTAATGTGGAACAGCCACAGTAGAAAACACACTCCCTCACTTTTCCACACACATACTCATGCACACCCAGCACAGATCAAAGGTCTGATGTCCAGCCTGCTTGCTTTGTCTGATCCAGCTTCAAACAGTCACATGTTGACAGAACAAGGCTGGGTGAGAATGTTAATCAGACTCTAAAGGACGGCAACACTGCAAAACAGCTCCTTCAATAAGTCAATGCAAACACCAGCCTCGAGCTGCACAAAACCACTCTGCAG
Source organism: Pterois miles (assembly GCA_947000775.1). Lineage (NCBI taxonomy): Eukaryota > Metazoa > Chordata > Actinopteri > Perciformes > Scorpaenidae > Pterois > Pterois miles. Next base: position 3,109,128 of record CAMQGK010000242.1, on the reverse strand, counting down.
ACTGAGGATCTCATTCTCTAGTCTAGACCATTGGTTCTCAAACTGTGGTACATATACCCCTTTCGATAAGGAATCTATGAAAACTTTTATTTTGAAACCTCGCCATGCACAAGGCCAATGAAAGGAGGCAGAATCATGGTGGACATGGACTTGACCACACCTCCATTTAGTAAACATAAACAGTAGTTTCTAACAAATGTGCAATGTAACTGGCACTGTGGTCAAGTCTCATGCCCGCTCGTATACACCTCCTTTCCATGGCCTTGGTCACGTAGCAGCAGCTACATAGTAGGCTGGTACTGTATAGAGGAGGTAGCTCAAAAACACTGCAGTCGTGACTCCAAAGGGGAACTATTAGGACCAGAATAACAGATCAGGAGGAGAGTATTTCGAGCCTTGTAGAAACTGAAGTGAACGGCAGTGAACTGAGCTCAAGTGCTAGCAGCTACTTTAGCAGCACCAGTGACGTCTCCACGTCACCTGCTAGCTGAAAGACAAACCAGCTGTTTTCTAAGAAAGTGTGATGAACTGAAACAGTCCAAGTCTACTATTCAGTCCTGTGTTATACCTGTGGCCAAAGCACAGGAAGCGTCGTACTGTGTGTGTGTGGGAAAGGCTTCTCTTCACATGCGGTGATAAAAACCAAATTCAGAAAACAGGATGGACACGGAGCCAAACCTGGGACTGATCTGAGCTGACCTCCACTGGCCCAGACATTGTAGGACTGTGTTCAGAGGCAGGTGCACCCTTCTCATTAGGCTTATGTAAGCACATTTGTTAAATACAGCTCCCTTCGGAGCAACTGACTATATAATACAACACACGCTACACAAGAATCAAGCCAGTCCTCCAACAATCATCAGCAAAGCCCCATTTTTTTAATGGTTTTAAAGATTATATTTCCAGATATTCCTGTGGTGTGAGATACATCGGAAGTGTTTTTTCATTCCCTGATCAGCTTGAAGTTCAGCTTGGAAGTTAATCCTGGATGCACTGATCTCAAATCATAAATATTAGAAATGGTCAATATTTACGATCAGATCTCTTGTTGTGTGTGGGGAACACAGAGGATTTTGATCATTATGTAATTGTTCAGCAAAGAATGAAATAGACCCACCTGTCCATCGGAAGAAGGCCTACCAGTGTCACATTTTATGTTGGTGAGATGTGAATATTACACGGCGGCATGAAGGTGCAGTGTTTTGTAGTGACGGTTGTCACATGTTATGTAGTGAAACTGTAGTGAAAAAGAAACTGTCAAACACTTGATGCCTTGGTTTACATATTGGAAAAGGAGTGAGAAAAAGTACTAATTTATTTAATCCCACCCCAATGCCACTCCATTCATGCTCGATCAAATAATTATTAACCATCTTTCTTACTGAAATAAACATATACTCTAATTTCCTAAACTTGTCTCATTATAATTCTTACCTTTTATCTCTGTCTTACAAACATATGAATTGATTACTGAAATAATTATCCTTATCAAAATATGCATTCTTTATCAAACAAAAATACAAAGTCATTACTCATGTATGTAATGCTTTTGAAATCTCCATCAATGTCACAGTTTAGGAAACAAAACTGCTATGAAAAAGATGATGGCTTGGCTTAAAATAGCACCGGACGTGGCATTACTTAACTATCTTAGTTATGTGACAACTAACTTCTGGTTACACACAGGACAACGTAGGTCTCCTGGACGAAGGATTTGCATTTGCCACTCTTCATATTACCTGGTTGACAATAACATGAATTACATACAAACTGATTTTGTGGGATATAAATGAATTACAGTACAGTTCATTACTTTTCATAGTTTTAGTTACAGTGTATGAAACCAGCGCGAATAACCAGGACTTTTAGGAGACCAGTATTCAAGACTGAGGGTGTGACGGTACGCTCAGCTCACGATATGATACACAATATTGGGTTCATGATCTTGGTACAGTATTATAACAGTAATTTTAACAAAACTTGAATGATGGAAACATGAAAAAGTAGCCTTTTAAGACACAAAATGTAAAACAATGCTGTTGTTTGTCCCGTAGTTCCATGTTAACCAGCTATTCTGCTCTTTAATGTAAGTATTTAACTGTGCGTGTGTGTCTGTTTGTTTTCTTTTCTTAATTATTTTTCTGTTTTTATTGTGTGTATTTATTCAGTTCTAATCATTTATGTTTCCAAAAACATCCTCTGATGCACTAACTTGGACACATCATCACTGTTTCCTGGAGTCGCTGGGTGTTTCGGGTCTCACAGAGACAGACACCCTCCTCCAGACGACCCGACCGAGGCTGATCAGACCCCGGACTGTGGCCAAGTGGCATTCTCCTGCCCCCACCACTCTTCCCCCCTCAGCCAGAGCCATCTGGACACTTTCTCCGCAGCCTCTACGTTGTTGTTCATGATTCTATTTCGTTGACATCTGTTATGCCCGGTCTGCCGTAGGCCTTGCTCAGGGAGTAGCTGGCGAATCCCCGACTACCCACCTCCACTGGCATGCATCTGGTCCTCCAACCATTCATCCAACAATCCTCCACCAGCTCCTGGTACTTCTCCCTCTTTCTCTATTGTGACTCCTCCATCCTATCCTCCCAGGGAACTGTAAGCTCCAGCAAGACCAGATGCTTTGTAGCCTCAGAGACCAAGATGATGGTCTGGTCTGGTCTCAATTTGGACTGGGTGATGTGTGGTGGTGGTGCCATCACCCAGTCTCGGGCCGTGGAGAGCAAACCAGCAGAGCAGTTCTTTGGTCTCTCTGGCTTCTGTCCCTCTTTGACAAACTAGATGGCCTTGCCTGTAGCTTGGGTGTATTGACTGTCCTTGATCCTCTCACTGATTGCCTCAGCGATGGATTTAAGGACTTCCATTGATAACAGCCCTCAGTCAGCACCTTGAAGTAGCTGTCTAGGGTGTTCCAGTGTCCCTATCTTGGAACACAGTGGGCATGCAGGTGTTTCTATTTTGCGCCAGGTGTGCAGGTTAGATGGGCTTGGGAGGACATCATAGACCCCTTGGATTAAGAACTTTATCCTCTGATGATTCCACTGCCAGATCTCCTTCCAGGTGATGTGCTGCTCAATCGCCTGCTCCCACTTCATCCAGGCACCTTGCTGCCTCATGGCCACTGCTCTGCTGATTCGCTCTTCTTCAAATGAAGCTCACAGGCTCTTAGCTCATGCGTGCCCATGCTGCCAGGCTCCTGGTACAGCTGTTGTCATCACTGTGAGGTCATCCCTGAAGGCTCTGATGGGCGGTTGCCTTACTCCAGACTTGCTGAATGGACCTCTGCATTCTGTTTCAGCTCCCTTGGCCAGCGTGTTCATTGCCAGCATGAAGAGGGTCACTGATATGGTGCAGTGATTATGTCCACTTCCAGCTGGTGAAAGTCAGACGTCAGTTGCCAGATGAGACTCTCAAGCTGAACTGCTGTAATAGTCCAAGATGAGGTCTTTTACTGTCTGGGGTATATGGTGTTTCTCCAGTGCAACCCCAACCAGTTTATGGGGTATGGAGCCATAAGCGTGAAAATGAAGGCATGTCCTCAATGATTCCTCCACATTTAAATAAACGTAACTCAGTAATGTTAGTTAGTCATCCTGGTTCAGACTGAGAGGACCAGCCTGGTAAGTGACGTGTAAGAAATAACGTTCTAGCCGATCGATTGTTTTGCATTTCAAGTAAGCTCTATGATGCGCTACATCATCTTACGCTATTCATATAAACATTCATGTAAAAACACCAACTCATACAGTTACAATGCCACTAACATGACTCAGATATAACCAAAGGCAACGTAAATAAACACTATTATCTTGTTATAGTTGAGTGTATGTCACTGCAACAACATGCATTACATTTTCAGAGGTGTAACAGGGAACCTGGACACGCTTGTCATCATATAAATAGATTGTTTCTGAGAAATGAGACAACACAGCTCCTCCACTCAGAGCAGCTCTGTGTGTCTGCTGAGCACAGCAATGCTCAGTGTTGACTGGCTATGGCTGTGCTGTGGGCGGGGCATTGAGCCAGACTACACGGTGGAGACTGGAGTGGTGATCACTGATCACAGCCAAAGCAACGCATAACTCATAACATCCCAAAAATATCACGATACAGTTCTTCTCTTGACGATGCATATTGTCATGTTTTTATATTGTGGCACAATATATCGTCACACCCTTATTCAAGACTGATGTTTTGTTTTGCAAATTATGTTAGTGATGTTTGTCATGTGTTTCCTGAACTGATGTTACATAGTTTCTGTGTGTGTTTACGTACAACACTGTTTTCTTGCCAGATCCAAAGTCTGTGACCATGATATTTTTTTTATTTTTTTTTGCCCCCTGCTGGTACTGCACGTTAATACAGGCGTGTAATATTAATGTTTCTGCAACGTGGCAACAATGTGACACTGATACACTGAAAGATTAAATATGATTTATAATGTGAGGGTCTATGAACATCAGGAGACATTTCAGTTAAAAGGAAACAACAGTATTCATTTTCTTACATATTTTGGAGGACTGAGCAAGCAACCCTGCAGTCATAAGTCCACACGCATAACCTGCCCATAACCTGCCCATAAAGGTTGATAATAGTTGTCAATATTATGAATAGCAATTTTCCAAACTTTTCAACTTTCAGAACAATAAAAAATATTGGGATTTGTTTTCAAGCTATCATAGCACAATATCAGCCTGGTGGTCACCCATATCACTGGGAATCTTCTATGTAGGACTGTGAATAGATAATAAATGTCACTGCAATCTGATTAGTAAGTGTGAAGCTCTGCTGAACCTGAACTAAAGTGTCAGATAAACTTAACCCACCAGCTGACATTGCTTTCCATAGGACGGAAAGGGAGCTGTCATAGATAGCAGTATTTTTTTTTTTCTTTTTGGAAATCCTGATATGCTATGTTGTCAGGTCACCAAACTTCCTTTATAATTCTTGGGGAAAGGGAGGCGTAATGTACGTTTGTGGAAAAACCCTATCTTTCTAGGTCCTCTGCATGAATGTCTGGCTGGGCACCAGTTGTCAGGATGGCCTTGTCCACCACAACCCGCCGTCCCCTGTCTCTCAACTAATAGTCAGGGACAGCCTGGTAATTCGGCAGGTAATAGCAGAGCAGCCCTCTCCTAATGTATTCCTGCCCAGGAAATGAGACTTTGGAACCACCGCCATGACAAGATGACTGACAGCTAGATTAGAGCACAGACAGCGGGAGGACGACGATAGAGAGAGGAGGGTACGCATACAGAGAATGTGAGAGGAAATGAGGAGTAGCATAGCAAAAATACAATAAAGATAAGATAAGATGAAAAGAAGGATGGGCAAAAGAGAGATCAGACGGTAAGGGATGGAGATGGCGTTTCAATCAAAATGTGTGCTGCCCCAAGAGAGCAACTTTCAGTGAACAAAAGGAAATAAACTGGCTTGCAACAGATTTGTGTTAGATTACAACTGTTTGAAGTCATAATGGAAATTCCTTAACATTTGGCCAGGAGATAATGCAAAAATGAATCATCGTGAAGTTTCAGCTGAAGGGATGCCAGTCACGGTGATAAAGATTAATCTGATGGGAGAGGTGGAACAGAGGATTGTTAAAAAAAAAAAAAATGTTACGGTTTTAATGGCTAAAACAATAAATGCCCATAATTCATCACTTAATATGTTTACTCACCGCTGAAATATATGGACAGAGGCTTTCAGCACAGAATGATTGTTATTAATGCCTGTGCCACCTCAATAGTGTGTTTTATTCAAATAAATACTCCCTCTCTCTTTAGACAACCTTAATTCTTGATGCTTTAAACCAGCCTCATTGCTTGTGCTGACTTATCCTACCTTTAAAAGAAGTTTTACTGTCGCTTCACCCTAATGAGGTACTTGTTGGGAACACAAAGTCATTCCACCTCCATAAGAGGCTTTAAGCAAACATGATTATTCCTTCTTAATCTCTGCACGACAGCCCCCAAGAAGCTAAATGCCATTCAGAGAGTTTTACTCAGCCTGAAGGAGATGAAGGCTATTCATGCTCTGACATCATTTGACAGCATCAAACCTTTTGCATGGAGAAGTCATCCAAGGGGAACAACTCTGAGTTTAAACAATCAGCACATTGTTCTGATTGTCTCCAGTATGTTCAGTCTATGTAGGTTAACTTCTGCACTCGGGCTGGGTATTGCTTAAAAAGTTACGGTTACCAACACCAGTACCGTAAAATAGCTCATTCGATACCCGTCATGTCAGTGGAAGCTGTGTGGTAGACGCCACCACACTGCACAGCGCTCACACAGCGGTAACCACTGTTAACGCTATCTCCCAACCCCCAGGTTAAAACTGTTAGGTCTGTCAGCACTGTTGCTGTTGTTAGCGCTGTTTACACCATTAGCACCATTAGCTACTACCCACCAGCTCAGACATCTCCATGTTCAGAGCCATGTACATGCAGGCAGGTTCATGGGTTGTAGCTCCTGCAGTAGCAGGCCAATAACACATTGCATTAAATTAAAAAAAAAAAAATGCTTGCAGTGATGCAAATAGACGCTTCTTTCTAGATCTGGACACAAAAAGGATCTGTTGTCATTTAACAGGATAAGTTCTTTACTCAGGAGACAAAAATTAAAGTAAGATCATAACAGCTTTGCATTGATGGAATGTAGTGAAGTACTGTACTTTTGTAAAGTGCAAGTATGTCAAAATTGTACTTTTGGAGGCAAATATACTTTTGATATCTTTAATTACTAGTTACTACTAGTTTCTTTGCAGATTTACAGTAGATTATTGATACTACATATAAATCAAATGGGCCATTCTGCACAGTGAGTACTTGTACTTTTGGTACTTTATGTTTTTATGCTAACACTTTTTAGTAGGCTCTGAATGCAGGACTATATTAGTCATATTAATAACAATACAGTATTGGTACTAGTAGAGGACCTGAATACTACGTCCATGCTGAAACAAAGGTAGTGTTTTCTAGGTTGTGATAGACTATTTGATCTAATCCACAAAAGTCTGATGTCGCACTAACATATTCCAGGTAAAAGCAGGGATAAAAAGGTACGTTTAACCATCACTTTAAAGCCTCAGTTTTTGCTGTGCTCAGATATAGTGGCAGGGAATGACACAGTTTACACACTTTTCTAAACCGTCTTTGGATGATCTTTCTGGAAGTGGTTTTCCACCTGTCCAACCTGTATTGTGCCAGAAGAAAAGCACTGTTTTTTTCTTGTTCTTATCCTCTAAAAGCCAACTTGATAGCACACAGTTTAAAAGCATAATAGATGAGGAAAAGAAAAATGCCACACACTTTTCCTTCAGTCTGCCTTGCTTTTTACAATTATACTAACATTTCAATAATAACATGATAATATTTCAATAATGCTACATGGCCTTTGAAGATGATTGAATTTGATTTCAGTTTTCATGATATAACAGGGTCTCCCTCATAGCTACTGGGAGGTATTTTCCAAACAGTTCATGAAAAAAGTGGGATTTTCTGGGGCTGCTTCAGTGAGCTTCAGAGGGCAAACACCATTACTGCTGGGACATCATTGGACAATAACAGATGGAACAAGCATGACAGTAACAATACACGGGTTGACTGGGGTAAGTCTGTTGTAACTGTGATTGAGGCTTGATTGCTTTATTCCCCACAACAAAAGAAAATGACAGCTCAAAGCCGCTGTACATCTTAGGGAAAAATTAAAAAATGCTTGCTCTCAGATGAAGTCCTCCTTGCACAAAAAGGATGGTTTTCAGTAATTTAGAAATAAACACGATCATGTTCAGATTGTCCATCATCTTCTGGGTAAGCTGGATTTGTTTTGTCAATTTAACAGCCATCACAAACGCAGTGTAACATGAACACAGAAAATAATCCATTTTTTTTTTTTAATCAAGCATTTGGAAAGTGTATCTGATTTCTCCTCTCTGTGCTCACAGTGTTCCCTCTATTTGGCCCTTTCTCTCCATCTTTCACTTCCCTCCTTTTCTTCCAGCTTTGTCAGCTGTCGTATATTTGCACCTCCTTTGCAGGATACAGAGGAGTGAATCAGAAAGGAGACAACAACTTTGTTGTTCTACTCTTTCTGTTTTGTGTAGCTTGTGGTGTTCTGTCACTCATCTTTTCCAATTTCTCTCTTGTTTCTTCAAAAGCTCAGATGAAATTTGTTGTCGTGGTTTCTGTTGCTATCCGATTGTTGTTATTTTTACCCCTCATTCTGTTTTGTCAGTACTCATTTGTCTCTCTTTTTTCTCTCTCTTCTCTCCTTTGTACATTTGTCTTTTCCCTTTTTCAACAGGGATGACAGCATCTGCTGTTTGTTTCCTTGATCATCATATGGTTGTATTTCTCCTCTTTTTCCTTTGTGTGCCTTTTCAGTCTGTTTTTTTTGCTCTCTCTTTCTTTTCTCTCTCTCGCTCTTTTAGTTTTTCTGTCCAGAGATGAAAAGATCACTCTTGTCTGTTGTTTGTTGTCTTCGCTCTGAGAGTTTTTCCTCTGGTTCTTTGCCACATGCTGCTAGTCTGACGGCTCGGGTCAAACGAACTGACCCTCCACGCATTGCTAATGTGCTCCGGGGGGAATCAGTTAAATTATGCTCACTGCGGGGGTGAAGACATACATAACACTGGCATCAAACTCCTCAAGGTTGTGCAGTATTTAGCCCTACAGCTCTCAGCTGTTTACAGAGGACCAGGCATGTTTTGCCAAACTGACATGAGCACGTCATACGGTTTGCATGCGTTGGCCATGAGACTGACTGAGGGCCAACATTACGGTTGGTGGCCTACATTGGCCTTCAGTGGTCTCAGGAGAGGTAAGAGTTAACAGTTTGTACTACTACACTGCCACAGACATCGGTTTCCAACACTTTGACCAGATCTGAGCCACAACATAATCATGAACCAGAAAGTATAGAGAGGGACAAACACCATGTAAGTAGGGCGGGGTGGATAGGTGGGTGAAAGAAACACTGGATTTTCATTAAGAAGACCCCCGTTTGTAGCCCGTATCAAACCAGAGGTCAATGTTGATTTATTTGTCACGTAACTTCCGTACTTGAGTAACGACACTTCCAACACGGTCTCATTGGACATTGGCATCAGAAATCAATACATGGAGGCATCCTTTAGCGATAGTATGTGATGTACCGGACTTTCCACAGACTCTAATGTAAACCCACCTGCAGCGTTACCTGACAGTCGGAGCAAGTGACGTAGTATAAAGAGCGTGAGCTCAGGGCCAGACCAGACGCATCAGGAGCGCGTGGCGGCAGCGTTACCTCACGGCTGTGTGATTCACTCATCCGTTGTTCACACCAGCTGCGTCGCTGCTGCTGCTCTTTCTACACTTTGACTTTCATAATGGCCATTTAATTTCATTATAAATGTCATTTATATTTATTTTAGACAGAGAAAGGTCAAGAAATGTGATAATTTGTAAAAAAAAAAAAATAGTAATAATCCACATTTAAAATCCCATATTTATTCACGGAGCCCTGCAAGTTACTGCATGTTTTACAACACTGTCCTACACAAATTTCAGAATAAAAGCCTTGTGTTAACAAATGAAGGAGTTATGCCCACAGGAAAAAAAAAAAAAAACACTTCAGGGGGTTTATTTTGAAAAGGCAGCAGGAAGTGTTGATTTAAAAATAGATCTTTACTTTTTTCATCCAGACATCGAAAGTGTAATTATGTTGCTGATATGATGTCAATATACAGTCAGAAGATCGCCTTCACTGTCTGTTGCTGCCGTGAACCACGTGTGGCCAAAAAGAGGCGAGACTTCGAACCTCTAGAAGAGACACAGCTGACACGCAGCCTCGTGTGAGAGGCACGTCTCACGCAGGCAGCTCTAACCTCTTGAGTCGTTAGCGAGTGAAGTTATCCTCAACAATGCCCATTTTCTAACCCTAACTCAGTGGTTGTGTTGTCTAAATCTAACTTTGGAAAAAGGGATGTTTATTGAAAAGGATACTATTTACTATTATAGATTGAAAAGGACACTATGCATGTAACAAGGGTAAACTGACATATGATATACGATCCCTTGCATGAGGATATGTTGACAAATTACATATTCAAACAAAGGTTTACTACTCCTTAATTGTGTTTGGTACCCCAGAAGACACAATTTAAAACAGACAGGTTTCTATATAATGTAATATAAAAAAATATTGATCTGTGCACTATCTTCAACTAAAGTATGTGAGCTAGTAAATCAGTGACAGCAGAGCTTTATGAGTATGGCCAAAAATGACGCTTTGATGAGGTTATTGATTTGAAACATCAACCAGGTAATACTTTGGCCACATGCTGAGATTCCTGACTTTGTAAATCTCACCTTCCAGAAACAATAGATAGACAGACAAGAAAACAGAATGAACAGAAATAGATCAACAGACTGACAGAGGAGAGCAGACGTGAAGCTCCAGGGAGATGTTGTGTCTAGGTGAGGTTTTACAATGTGGAACATCACAACACATCCATATCAAACATCAAGAGGATTTCTACTCTCTCCTGTCCTCTCTATTTCTCTCTCTACCACCATTTTCTAAATCTTTCTGCAGCCACTCCTCGTCTGCCACCTGTCACATCTGCTCCCTTTTATCCGGGGTGGAAGGAGACAGGTGAGTGCTTTTCTATATACACTGAAGTAGAAGTGCTGTTACCTTGCTGAAGCTTTACGAGCCAGACCAAAATTTGGGACGTAAAAATCTGCAAGTAAAAATTGTACAATTTTTTGAAAAGCTACCCATGCACCACTCGATGCCCTCAGACATGTAACAGATTGAATTTGATTGATCGATAGTGGTCACAAAAAAAATCCACTGCTAATGTCAATTATGTCCTCTTTATTTCAACTTTTGTTCAAATAAATGTACAGTATTTCTGAACAAATGCCATTTCCTACTTCAGTACTAGGGGTGTAGGAAAATGTTTCAAAAAAATGTTACAATATTATGTTTTTTGATCGATTTTCAATTAATAGTTTACATGTTGAGATCAACTCAGAACTTCATTTGTAAAGATATGCATCCACTCAGTGTATGTGCCCTTTCAAAGTAGTGCTACGATGTTGGATGTTACAGGGACTGTGATAAATGCAAAAGCAAATCACACCGTTCAAATTGCAGAAAATTTAAACTGTACAATTGTAAAATATCGCCTTGCTCGTAACCCATGTATCTTGATACGCATTGTACCGCCAGATTCTTGCCAACACACAGCCCTCTTCAGTACTATTCTTTTCTTCTGACTTATTTAAATATAAAACAAGACAAGTAGGGTTGGGACAATATCTTGTCAAAACCGAGTCTATGGCTGGACCATGGCTGGTCAGTCTGTGCATTTGTGGCTCAGTTGTTATATAAATATTCATGTTCATAATGTTAAATCTAGCAGTACATGTCCACCGGGTTCCAGTGAGGGTACTACGGGACATGCTCCATGATCAAGCGGTGACGTACCGTCTCATTGAATGCACGAGGAAACAGCGTGGTGGCCTGGACATGAACTTTCTGTTATTCCATCTAAACAATCTACCACAATCTACTTCTTAAAACATTTTAAACAAGAAACTGGCTATTCCACCGCTGAGTCTGCTTTCATTTTAGAACTACATTGCCTAGTTACACAACCTGGTCCAAGTTTGTGAGCGGGCACGTCATGTTGGACGGGCTCATTTGCATAATGAACTGTTCCCTGCCATTTCATATTGAAAGAGCAACGGTCAATGAGGAAACACCAACACTTGGCCCGTTGTGTAACTTCATGACTCAGTGGCAGACTTTTGTGTTTGTTGCCCTCTACAGTCCAGATAAAAATCATGTCTCATAGGTTAAGCTTTACTGGTCCTGAGCCCTGCGACCAGATGGCAGAAGGAACCTTTCTCACTCCTCAGCTCCTGGCATTAAAGGGCTTTTTAAATTGTAAAGAATGAGTGCTGCTGCTGAATATAATGACTCATATGTGGCATGAGTACAGTACGTCTCTCTTCTTGTCCTCTACGCCTCCCATCTCCCCTTTGGCATCATGTTAATGCCTCTGCCAAACAGAGGTCACACCAAGGCCATGACAAAAAACACAAGACAGGGAAGGATACAGAGACAGATACAGAGATAGAGATGTACACAGTACAAGGACTGAGACAAAAGAAGAAGATAAAGAGGTGGTGAGCAGAAAGGGGTCAAAGACAAATATGGAAATATTATGGAGAAAAAAGCAATATTCACCCCGTGGAGAAGCTTTTCGTCTTCCCCATGTGGAGAGGGAGAAGGGACAGAGAAAAATGTAGCATCAGTTGACTTTTAGATTTTTGATTTGCCGGTGTGTTTTCATAGTGACTGCCTTGTCTACAGATGAACTAGTACTAGTACTACTTAGATTTGGATAAAACCTTTATTGCCAGATTCAAAAAAAAAAAAAAAAAAGCCAGGCACACATCTGTGAAGGTTTCAAAGTCCTTCTCTGTGAATTTTTTATTGGCAAGAAGAAAAACAACTTTGGCTCAATCTCTTAATGTTCAGGAAACAAGTGTAAGTCAATGTAATATCCTCAGAAGTCAAAAGTCATGGGCTGTGTGTGTGTGTGTGTGTGTGTGTGTGTGTGTGTGTGTGTGTGTGTGTGTGTGTGTGTGTGTGTGGATTACTAATGTGTGAAGCTGTCAGGTGTACTTAGCTCAGAGCCCAGTGATGAGTTCTCCACAGTGGTTGGAGGGATCCATACCCCATTGTAAACAGGTCACACACACTGACCCCAGGGTGGGGGTTTATGGGAGTCTCGGTGTGGTCTGATTCTGCACTTTATGGATTACATATTGTGTGTGTGTATGTCTGTATGTGTATAAGTGTAAATGTGTGAAAGAGAGACAAGTAAGAAAGAGTTAAATTAGTTTTAAACGTATAATATGCAAGAATGAACTAAAAAAAACAACGTAAAGACTGATTTAAAAAATAATCTCTCACAATCATCACTTATGACCCGCTAGTAGTGTGTGGCGGTGTCTGTTTCTGCAGAGACTCTGCAGCCCTCTGTCTGGATGTTCTCTTTTCTTATTAATTTGCTTTACTTGGGATGCTGCTGGGCGTCAGCCGGCAGCCTTTATAACAACTTTGTTAACCACTTGATTGGTCAATCCTGGTAGTCTGTTATTTCTTCATAGCAGATGTTGCTATGTATAGCAAATCACTGCTATGGGCACAGTTCTGAACTCGGACTTTGGAGGACCATTTTTGCATCAAATTGTTGATTTCTTCAGTAGGTAGCCATGTATTAAGCAGGATAATGTATAGCTAGAAAGAAGAAAGAAACCCCTTCATGGCGAACGCCCTGTCGGGTTTCTTTCACAACAGTGACCTGCTAGCTGTAAATTGTCCTTTACTTTGGGTCTAACCCGAACTCTAACCCCCAGCTGATAACATCACACAGGGTGTATAGCCCAGTCAGGTGGTCCAATGCCGCCACTTTGTCATGTTTCTCAGCTTCTGATACCACCATACCAAAGCGGCCATATTTCACAGATCAGAACGGTTGTGTTATGTTCATGTGTTCCACTGATTCTGCTCCTCTCTGTGCTGAGTACAGCTATGATCGGTGTATGTCTGTAGTTTGATCCAGAGCAGCGCTGAGCCACCGCCAGACACTGCTGGCTGCTACAGTAACTCTCCTGACGGTGAACTGGGGACAGTGAACGCAGCACCGTGGCTGCTACAGTAACTCTCCTGACGGTGAACTGGGGACAGTGAACGCAGCACCGTGGCTGCTACAGTAACTCTCCTGACGGTGAACTGGGGACAGTGAACGCAGCACCGTGGCTGCTACAGTAACTCTTCTGACGGTGAACTGGGGACAGTGAACGCAGCACTGTGGCTGCTACAGTAACTCTCCTGACGGTGAACTGGGGACAGTGAACGCAGCACCGTGGCTGCTACAGTAACTCTCCTGACGGTGAACTGGAGACAGTGAACGCAGCACCGTGGCTGCTACAGTAACTCTCCTGACGGTGAACTGGAGACAGTGAACGCAGCACCGTGGCTGCTACAGTAACTCTCCTGACAGTGAACTGGGGACATAGAGAATAAAGTGCAGACAAGTCAATTCAACTTAGTTTATGTCACAGAGAGAAAGATTTGATTCATTTCTTCCCTCCCCACTGCACAAAACAAATCCATCCAAATAACACTTGTCACTTCATGTGACTTCTGTTTACAAGTACTGCCTCCTTTCTCATTAGACAGTCTGACGCCCAACAAACAAAACAAACTTCATGTCTCCAAACCAGGTAACTGTTGCTGCGTTTCCTGGGACTCATCATATTACCTCTTGTCCATCAGGGACAGAAACTTAGTAAATGTAGGTAAATTAAAAACACATCAGTGCTCTCATCTTATGGGCTCTTAATGCGAGTAAATATAGCATCTCAACCAAGAATCCAGGCTAATTAAAATATACTAGGACTCTTATCATTTGGGGACTTGTTCTAAGTAATCATCTCTCACCTGGGGGCCTGTTCAAGGGGACATTTGTGTTTCGAATTCCCGTCCTTGAGACACTTTCTTTTAAACAGGAGAGCAGACTTTTTGCTACTTCAGAGCTAAAACAAAAGGCGAAAAAGAAGGACAGGAGGGATGCCCTCAAACAGCAACAAATTAAATCTCTCTTCCTATCTGTCTCCTCCTGCTTTCAAACTGTGCTGCAGTCGATACTCCATGCTGTGGAGTCAGAGTTGAGTTATTGAACAAAGTTTGCTTCGCTGTCTCACCTGAATACAAACAAACATATTCTAAAGTTCATAATGGATCCAAGCTCAACACTTTAACCCCCTGAGGCCCATAATCCTGACCAGCATTACAGTCTTTCAGAGACTGTAGCAGGTTCAGTTTTAGAGTTAGAGTGGAAATATATACTGTATATTATATGAAACTAGACAACCTAGGGAATCCACTGGCACCAACTGGGGAGGAGGATAAAAACACTCCAATATTAAGCTACATTTTGGCGAGGAAAAACTGGCACAGTCATTTTCAAAGGAGTCCCTTGACCTCTGCCCTCCAGATATGTGAATGAAAATGGGTTCTATGGGTACCAACCAGTCTCCCCTTTACAGACGAGCCCACTTTATGATAATGACATTTGAGGCAAAAACCATGCAATCTTTTTGAATGCAGTATAAATGTGGTATTGTCTCCTATACTAAAATGGTGTGTTTGAATATTTCTGCATACTGCCCCCCCCCCCCCCCCCCCAAAAAAATGACACTCTAAGACTCTTGTGGATCCAATGAGTCCAACTGTATTCATGTGTGATGATGTTAGTCCCAATAGGAGCCGTTTCATTGTAGTTTTTTTTTTTTTTTTTTTTTTTTTTTTTTACTTGATCTCACTATAAAATGACCTGTGGTGACCTCTAGGATTATCACAACCTCATGAAACTTTACAGCCACAAACTAGAGACCTAGGGCATTCAGAGGATGGATGGCTTTCCTAGATACACTGACAATAAGGGGGTTTCTGAGTAAACACAATGCTCTCCATCCAATCACTAAAAAAGTGCAATATATATATCAATCCTCCAGTCAAGTAGGTTAAATTTAGCAACAAATCTGTGCAACAAATGTATCAACCCCAAAAATACTGCAACACCTTATGAGACATAATAGAGCATGAGGATGGACATCATATAGTTCTATCATAATAAACTAAACCCGATAACACTTTTACAATTTATCTTAATCAATTACTCAGTGTTAATTAATGACACACGGTCCTGAGCAGCTTCTCAAATTAACCTTCAGCTTTCAGATGATGTACACAACTTCCATGTGACATCTACTGTTGACCTGCTATCTCCTCCTCAAGACAAAACCGGGTCTATTCTGGGTCTCAGAGTGTTAAAAAAAAAAAAAAAAAAAAACGGATCTCAGAGTGTTAACTATTCAGTATCCACGGTGTGAAAGGACTTTGACCAAACCTAGCAAAGCTGGTTATCTTCCAGATTTAACACCAAACTAGTTGCATCTTGCTCAAAATGATGTATTTGTATTTCGAAAACATGTGTGACATAAACATGTTTATGTGCCATTTTCAATAAACCAAGCAGGAAACCTCTGGAAATAGACATGTGTGTATGCATTCATGCTAAAGAATAAATACAAATGTTAAACAGGGATTCTTTCATGTCAGGCGTACATCTGATCTGAATAAATCATTTCTAAGCACAATATGGATGTTGGAGTCATAAATGTGATAATTTAGCTCTTACACAGAGATGCAAGAGGTCAAAAACACAGACGAAACTTCTTCAAATCTTTGTTGGTGAAGACACTGGGCTGGATGCTTTCAGTGGGCTCCTATTCATCAGTCATGTTTCTGCTCATTTCACTCCCTGCTGAAGTGTCCTTCACTATGACACCGTTTGCCTTAGATTCCTTCTGGCTTCATGAATACTTCTCTGACCTCCCTGTGGGTTGAAACATGTACAACATAATTTCATTTTGGTGATGTGTTAAAATGATACAACCTCCATCTTTTGTGCTCACTGTTGTATTATATTTCGTGCATTGAATACTCTTGAAGACATCCACATATTTTCCTATCTTTTCAAATTGCTATCCTCTCATTGGATATTATATAAAATCATGTGTTACACAAAGCTGCATTTACCAGTATATAATGTGATGAAATAGATTTTTTTGTGCCTAGTGAGGGCACTTTCAATTCTCCTGATGCTGTCTCACAAAAAAGGCCTTTTATAAAACGCCTTGAAATAGATTTTATTCTGGAAATCTCTGGCTACGCTCGCCCTGAAGGCTTGTTCTGGTTTAGGATTTACAATATATCTGTCCTCTTCTTTCTCTTTAATATATCTCTTATTAACTTTCCGCATTCATGTGATAATTATGGCCAATCTGCGTCACTTTAAATTATTATCAAGCATTATCTGGTTGTCTTTTCAGATTCCAACCGCTGGAATCAGAGCTCTTCACCAGACATCTTTCAGCCAGCTGGAGATCTCCTTTGAATCTGAAAGCATTCAGAGTGCATCTTCGAGCATCCTGGACGGTTGACATATTACACCCACCGCCCCTCCAGTCCTCCAATCTGGGTCCATTAAACAACTGTGTGACCGTCAACACCTCTGCTCGAGAAAATGATACCTCTGTAATATATTCCCCCAAAACAACAGTCAAACTAAAAACCAGGAGTATTGAGTTCATGCTGGGACTCTTTCCAGTCCTTAAATTGTTCTGAATTATAGCTCCAAGAGTGAATCCAGTACCAAAGAACAGTTAACCATAAAACAGATGCATAGTCAACACATAGAAACAACCAGAACAAGGATAATAATCATGAACTCTTTGCAGCTCTCTTTTAAGTTGTTGTGCTGCAGTCAACAATAGTCAATTTAGAGACATTACACTGTTGTAATATAAGAGTCCGACTAGGCTATAACACTTAAACAAGAACTGTGTGCAGCCCACATAAAATCCTTCATTTACTTTACTTGCGTACCATTTTCTGAAACAGTACTGTATTTATAGAGAATAAATGTCAGTTCAGACTCAAGGAGGCTTAAATTGTCATATTCTCCTCTGAAGAGCTGCCTTCATCTTCAGTCGTTGCATTTTAAACAAGTATGTTTTAACCGTTTGCGGTTCAGAGGTTTCAGCACAGAGCACAGAGCAACAACCTATCAATCAAAAAGTAGCTTTTAGGGGAAAATCTCAAAGCATCATTTAGTCAAAGCATCAGTTTATCTATATATGGGGGCGGCAGTAGCTCAGTCCGTAAGGACTTGGGTTAGGATGTGGAGGACCCGGGTTCAAATCCCCCATGGACCAAGAGGTGCCAGTTTACCTCTTGGGCACTGCCGAGGTGCCCCTGAGCAAGGCACCAAACCCCCAACTGCTCTGGGCGCTTGTCAGGAGCAGCCCCATCACTCTGACATCTCTCCATTGACATGTATATGTACTGTGTGAACTGTGCTGTATGAACAACAGAGTGTAAAACTGAATTTCCCCACTGTGGGACTAATAAAGGAATATCTTTCTTTCTTTCTTTCTCTATATATTATAAGTAATTGAATGCCTTGTGATGCACTTGATAACTCTGAAACTTAAAATCTTGTCTTGCCAATGAGAGCACCATATCTGTGTCTGATTCTTTAATTCAACGTGTTTCAATAAGCCACCAGTCACATATTAAACTGTGGCTGGAGTCACAAAATTCAAACCAGTTTGATATAAAGCCACAACACCAGACCGGATCGGTATACTGAAGTTTACCACTAGCTGTCACACTTGACTCAGCAAGCTCTTCTCACAAAATGAGAATAGCTGGTCCACCTTAACAGCCCACCTTAAGTAAGCCTGGGCTATTGTTTTTGCTAGTTCCTGTCATGCCTGTCACATCCTAGGGCATGTTTTATTTTGTCATTTCATTCTTTTTATGTGTTTCCTGTTTTATTTTGTGCACTAACCTTCCCTCTCATTTTAGATCACTTCACTTCCTGCCCTCGTGCGTTTCCCTCCTTCTGCATGATTGACAGCTCTGCCCTGATCACCTCCACCTGTGTCTGACCAGCAGCCCCGCCCTGGCTGTGTCCACCTGTGTCTCGTTATCCACTCCCTCACTTGTATTTAATCTGTGTTTCCCCTTCCTTGGGTGCCAGTTTGTCTTTGCCACATTGTGAGTAGGAGTCCCAGCATTTTTCTTTGTGTTTGACTCCCTGTGTTTTTTGAATCTCTGCCTGCTTTATGACCTTGCCCTGCCTGCCAATTTAGATTTGTTTGCCTGTGATTTCTGCCTGCCTGTGTACCGAACCCTTTTTACGTCAGTAAAGACTTTAATCTTTTTTGAAACTCTGCTCTCTGAGTTGTGCATTTGAGTCGTGTTCACTACTGTACCCCAGTCGTTACAGCTTCAGAGCTAACCCCTTTCACTTGTATCAGCAGGTGGCAAATTAGATTGGAGCTTGACTTTGGATTTGAGTTGCAGCATTTATTCACTGACAGCCTGAACTGTACACACACTGCACTACTACAGTCACAGCTGTAACATTACTGGTAACTTCCCTCCATCAGTCACATGCTCGCTAACATTACGGCCATCGGTCTCGTCACCCCAGCAATCATCAACTTTCTAGAAAACAAACACAACGTGGTGTATGGCGCTTCCCCCTCCCACATCTACTTTTTATTTTATTGATTTAACCTTTCTTTAACTAGGCAAGTCAATTAAGAACAAATTCATTCATTCACATTTACAGTGTCAGCCTTGCAAAAGGTAAAGCCCCTTGAGGGAAGGGGCTATGGGGTAAAAATGGGATAGTTTTTAATTTATCAGAACATGTCATAATGACAAAAGCCAGTTCAAACCGATGTAAGCTCATACACCGGACCGGCAAAACTGGATTTCAACACACCTCTAACTGTAGCTCTTCATTTGCAAGTATTTAGTAATATTTAGGGATAAACACACACAGAAAGTGTAAACTCAAAAACATAACTTCTGAAAGCATTAATTGTTGTTACTGGTTCGTTTTCAGCTACCAGCAGAACGCTCCCTTCTTCAACTGAAGAACCTTTTCATCATCAAGGGACGTACGTTTCATTCTAAAATGAGATATCTGCCATTTCAAAGAGGTGACACGTCCTGTGAAGAAACTGACTAA
This sequence comes from Pterois miles, assembly GCA_947000775.1. Classification (NCBI taxonomy): domain Eukaryota; kingdom Metazoa; phylum Chordata; class Actinopteri; order Perciformes; family Scorpaenidae; genus Pterois; species Pterois miles. The sequence continues at coordinate 3,089,436 of CAMQGK010000242.1, read as the reverse complement.
TCTAAGAAATGGAGATTTTAAAGGGTATTTGGTAATGCAAGAGAGTGATTGACAGCACCCCGGTGCACTGGATTATCTTCAATATATTATAGATATACAGATGAACTTTGGGTAATGATTTTAGGCCAGAATGGGAATGGAAGTGATGAATTTTCTGCATGCCATTAAAATCTGAGATATGAGGTGTCTATAAGACACTGACAGGTGGCGTGCATTACTCATCTCAAAGTGCTCTTTCATATCCCCTTCAGTCTGCACCCCACGTATGAGCGAGGAAAGACGAAAAAATGTAGGTCGGTGTGTATGTGCATCTTCTGAACAGAGCTGTAGACTGGCAGAGAGTGCCACACACACACACACACACACACACACACACACACACACACAACAATTATATTTGCACATGCACTCTGTAGGCCATAATGTCATCCATCCCGGCGCCATGTGCTGTGGTTTCCCAGTGTAATACTGCCATCTAGTGGTAACAGTGGATTCATTTTTTTTGTGCAGAATTTATTCAAATTATTGTGTTAACTGAGGTGGGATGTAACTAAGTCCAATTTTGAGGTACTTGTTTTTCCATTTGATGTACCTTTATATTTCTACTGCTCTGCATCTCCCCCCAGGGGTAAATGTACTTTTTACTTCATTACATTTATTTGACTAAATATAATGATTACTATTAGTATAACAATTTGACTAAATAAATGAAATTATAAATTAATAAATCAAAATGAAGATGTATTATTAAGTATATACAGTGGTTACAATAGCACTTCAGCCGCAACATTAAAATAATAAATCCATTAATGCATCAATAATTGTAATCCAGTAATATAAATCATCATAAATCAAAACAGTAAACAATTTAATCATTAACTCATTGGTTGTATAGATGTGAATAGTGATGAAATAGTGAAAAAAAAAAAAAGTCACACCCACAAAGCATGGTGAACGAGACGGGTCAGGTGGGCTGCCGACATCTGAGGACAGTTCACCACGAAACACAGTCACACCGACAACTGAAAAAACTATTTCTTAAACTACATAAAATGGGACTACAAGTAAACGTTTTTTTTTTTTTTTTTTTTTGATGAAGGTTACTCCTTCTTTTTCCTTTTTCATTTTCCTACAAATGTCCAGCAATACTTCCTGGTCGTTTCATGGATACAGTCTTTTAAAAATGAACTTCCGTCTCCACAGGAAACACCTTGCTTAGATTTAGGCAACAAAACATCTTAGTTAGGTTTAGGAAAAAGATCAACTTGGTTAGGGTTGGGCAATAAATCTACTTAGTTAGGATCAGACAACAAAATTACTAAATCAGGTTTAACCAACAAAACAACTTAGGTTTAGGAAAAGATCAACTTTTTTAGGATTAGACTACATATAACGGATGATGTACAACATGCCGAACATTGTTGTGAAGCAATCCCTGACAGGGCGATGCAGCACCCTGACGCAAAGTGTCACCCTGAAGGGGTTTATTTCACAACAACGATCCGCTAGCTGTACATTTTCCCTCTTATTACACTATGCTACTTACTTAAGAAGCCAATAATATGACACAAAAATGGTCCACCAGAGTCTAACATAAGAACTGGCCCACAGTTGAATGCTCTTATTGACCAGACTAAGCCATGTAATAAAACTGCTTATTTAGGTTTAGGAAACGATGGTGATTTGGCTTAAAATAAATATAGAAGTGGTGTTACATATGTACAGAAGGTAGGAGACAACAAAATCAATGTTGACATCTGTTTTCACACGGGACGTGAATGCTGGTCTCCTGGGTTTAAGTATTTTTTGACCAACCCATCCACTTCGACCTCCTCCCTACGCAGCGCTGGTTGCTCTGTATACTTCTTGTTTCATGATTATGTGGATTACACATGAACTGATTTCATGGGATAGCCTATATTTGTATTACAGTGCATTATTTTTCGCGGGTATAGCCATGAACGATGTATGAGACCAGGTTGCTCTGTGAGACGTATTGGTCAGTTCGGTGTGATACACACTAGTGAGTTTCCCGTCATTGCATCCATGCTGGCAGGGTGGTGGGTTCAGTGTGGGTTTGTGTGTGTACATTGTGTGGGGTAGCAGCATGTGTGGACATGCTTCTCATTCCATCAGTGACAGCTCTCAGCTGTCCTCCTGTCTGCCTCCCTGTCTCTGTCTCTGTCCTGGCCCCTGCACTGTCCATTTATCTGTCTTTGCTCATTTCCCCTGCGCTGTCTGTTGTCACGCCTCTCACTGCCCTTTGCCTCTCAATCTTGCTGATAAAAGATGCTATATTGCCGTAAGGAAAACTTCCACATGTACGAGAAATGATGACAGTGTTGATTTGTGTCTATTCAACACACACACACACACACACACACACACACACACACACACACACACACACTCCCAGCTGTCTACCCTGCCTTGAAGTGTGTTGAGAGGTTGGGATGTTGTTGGGTGGGGGAGGTGGAAGAGAGAAACCAGAGCTCACTGACTGGGCGATCCACGTTCCCACTACTTGCTTTAACTCCAAAGTGACGGCCACAGCTTTAGTGCAGATGTCTGTTTCTCTGTAAAGTTAGCTTGAGGTTAGCTAGCGACCTGCTAACTGCTTAACAACACATTATTAAACGGATGCTGTAGATTTTTCATACTCGTTTGGTGGAGATATGAACCTCTCTAAGGTCCAGATCTTGCTGGCATGGATTCTCTGCTTACTTGCCGGTAAGTCTTCCTGCATGTGTGTGTGTGTGTGTGTGTGTGTGTGTGTGTGGATATTTCTTGGTTATTTTTTTGGCTTGCTGTAACAGAGCAGATCCTAAAAACATCGGGAAAAAGAGGAAATGTAGTCTTGTTCCCTGGGACTAAACCTCTTTGAACAATACTACTAACTAAAAATACGATGTATTTAATTTATCAAAGAGGGATTGGCCTGTTGTTCCTACAAGTATAAATGAAATCTTAGCCACTTTAACTATTTAGAAAACAACCCCCCTGCTGCCTTTTCAAGTAATCCATTATGCATTGACTTATATATTCAAATACTGATCTCTCTAGAGACTGTACTACTGTGTCGACTGGCATTGCTAAGAAACAGGAGACAGCTTCCTGACACATGGCCTACGAACTGAAAAAAGCACACTAGGCAATATGAATAAAATCCCTTCTCACTGTACGTGTACTTTTATTTCATGATATTGATATTAGTGTTGCCACAATATCAAATTCTGACTTTGATACAATGCTCTGCCTAAATGACTACTGACTACTGATATTTAAACAATACCATGGCAGAAATCAAAAATATCAGCAAAAGTAATGGAATAATATATGACAAAACATGCAGTGTAATCTGATGTCCCCTTTACTTGAGTTTATTTTGTATTTGCATTTATTTTTGATAATGCACACGTCCATACATACTCTATTTATATGCATTTCTTTTTTTAATAACTTCTTAAGTTTATTTATATTTTCATTCTAAAATGGATCAATTGTTATTTCCCCCAGGGATCTATAAAATATTTCTGACTCAGATTCCACTCAATAAACAGCGTTTAATAAGGGTTTTTTTTTTTTTTTGTAAAACAGTGTCCCTGCTGTGGTACTGCAGCACAGCAGAGGCTTCCTAAACAAAAACTCACAAAACAATAAAAAAAAATTCACATGAAGTTCTGTGAAAGGTTGATGAGAGAAAACCTGCTAACGTCAGGAAGAAACCACAATCAGTCATGATTAATATCTTCTACTATTCTCCTAGTCGTAGACAATATATCATGATATCGGCCAGCCCTACTACATGCCTTATACCATACCTGAAGACATTTTACAAGTGAATATTTGAATTAGACATTCTGCCTGTTACCATCTGTGCAAAGCACCTCTAGAAATGAATGTATTGGCATTCGTCCTTCAGCTACCCTAAAAGAGGCAGCTCAGCATTGTTCACATTCCTCTCTGCATTCATATTTAGGGAATTTACTGTATCTGTTGTCCTCTTCAAGAGTGATTTATATTTATCTGGGAGTCGGCATGTGTTCAAGGACACTTGGACAGGGCACATGCTGGTTGATGCACGTATACAGTCTCTTGGGGGGGATTAAACCTGTGACCATTTAATTACTGGAACAACCAGGCCTACCCTGCCTCCCCAAATCCTGGGTCACTTTACAGATTTGTAAGTCATCCATATTCCTATGCTTTATCTTCTCATTATTGACTTTCACTGTAATTTAAAGAAAGGTTTTACCCATAAAGTGCACCGTCTGCTTATCATCATCCACTGATCTCTGCAAGTCAATACTCTACATATTAATTTAATACTCATACATGTGTATTTCACCACCTCTGCTATGGAAAAGACATAATGTGACCAAACAAATTATAACTTCACTTACTGAAAACATCAAATTACATGAGCCACGCATATCTGCTGTGGGGTTTTGGCAGAAACTCAAAGATATGATGTAAGATTAACTGTAAATGAAATTAGAGGTAGTGGGAGCATGAAGAGAAAAAATGTCCCAGTATCCTCTGTGTTGATCACATGGACATTAAATTACATAATTAATGCAAAACCTAAAAATATTATCTTATAATAAAAGCTGTAATAAAAGGCTTAAAAGTACACCAGGAATGAATTGAATGAACTCTCCCTGATATATGGTATCAAACACTTTTAGGGGACTCTATTGGCAGAAATGGAATAGAATATTAATGAGTATGATTTCTTTTGTGTATAACCCCCCGCGAATTCGAGTGGTCGTGTTTTTGTTACCTTATCAACGTCTACTATATATTGCCAGGTTTCTACAGTAGCCCAGAATGGACAAACCAGACACTTAAGTTTTCCTGCTTGGGCTGGGGTCAACCTGCCGTCGCCTCTCTCTCTCTCTCACTTCACCACTCAGTTACCATGAGCACACACCCTCTAATGGTCCTGATCCAAATGGCCTATGCCAGTTAAGATAAGATAAGATAAGATGAACCTTTATTAATCCCTGTAGGGAAATTCAGTTTTACAGTCTGTTGTTAATTTCACACAGTACATATACATGCGTCAATGGAGAGATGTCAGAGTGAGGGGGCTGCTCCTGACAAGCACTCAGAGCAGTTGGGGGTTCAGTGCCTTGCTCAGGGGCACCTCGGCAGTGCCCAAGAGGTAAACTGGCACCTCTCCAGCAACCAGTTGGTCTTGGTCCATGTGGGACTTGAACCGGTGACCTCCGCCTCCTAAACCAAGTCCCTACGGACTGAGCTACTGCCGCCCCAAGTTGTCGCCCCAGTTGTTCTCAACCAAGGTCCGGGGAGCTCCAGCGGGTCCCCAGAGAAATGGTGAATAGTTTGTTTTCACCATTTAATTCATTCTAATTTCCAGATGGAGATCCCTGAGGCCAAATCTTATCAAATAGGGATCTGTGACATAATGTGTACAAATTTAGGGGTCCATTGACCTAAGCTATTCCTACAACAATGGTTCTCAGTCATGTTTTTGCCTCTGTAGCTCTCCAACATGGTTGGCACATAGGAGAATTTGTAATTGGCAAGCTCACGGCTGGATACCACCAGATCCAACACACTGTTCCTTTAATAGAAAGCGTTTTACATTATGTAACTCCTTTAGTCCGTGCGTTATGATTTCAGGCGTTGTTTATTTGAAGATCAACACAACTGCCAGTTAATTTTTCATTAAACACCGCATTTTTTTATGCTTACCTGATTTTTGTTCAGTTTTGTTTTTTAGTTCTTTAATCAAGCATTTAGTGTCTGTACCAGCGAGATTATCCGTCTATTCATTTCAGTAGGAATCACTTTTATTTATCCTTTCCAGTTCACTGGCTTTGATACTGGCACAGCTTATGAAAAACACTGGTGATGAATAGATGTGATGGCCAGATAAAAGTGCTGTTTTAGGATGAATAAGCCACCAGTTGGACATTATCTGCATCACTGCACATGTGTAATAAAAATGAAGCTCAGTAAATCATTTGAAGGTCTTTATTCCTGGATTGTACACATCCACTTTGAAAATATTTACTAGCTGGAGCTTGTTTGTCAGTATATCAGACAGATTATTCCAGCCTTCACACATGATTATGTCTCAGGTTAGATGGGATAAATTAAGATGCTAGCATTACATAACTTTTAAAGTGAAGCACTTTTCGTCTAGACGGTCGCATATATTCTCGCCTCATTGGGAACAATTGAGAAAAGGCACTGGAGCTCAGAAAAAATAGAGATCACAGCTATAGACCACAGAAATGTTTCAGTGTTTCAGCTCCACACTGATCAACAAGAAAATTCAGGTTTTGGTGTCAGTCAGAACTCAAGGATTCGTTCCTTGGCATTCCATTTCACAGATGTTTAATTGTCAGTACACATACATTTAATTGGGGAATAGGAAGGATTCATTTACTTGTTCACGCTACACTTAAAATGCAAGAATGCAATGCAGCCAGAGATATTTCAGGTTTTGAGTAAGAGGTGTCATCACAGGAAATGCATGATGCTGTTTTCAGCATACTTTTGATCCATTTATATAATTGTGTTGCCATATTTATGCCTAGATGACATTATGTTGATGGAACAGCCATAATGTTAGTACAGCCTGGCACTGATCCATCTGAACTCCATTAAGAAAACAAGCTTTTTAAAAGTTGTTTGCTTGTCATCTTGCGGACAGACCTGACAAAACATGAATTCAGACTTTTTACAAATAAGCATTATTATGTAGTTTTTTCAGCATGTTTTTGATCTGTGTATTTTGGGTTTGAACCGTAGTAGAGACGTGTGGTTTCCTACATACAGTCAGTGCAATGGCATAGGATATGAATACAGCTCGCCACCAGGTGATGTTATGAACCCATACGACGGCGTTTGGTTTTCCGACATCGGGGACTTCCACAACATGTACAAAGCAGCAACGGTGGTTATGTCTTCCATGGTTGACGGCAGAAATGGTGGAAAGAAAAGTTGTTGGTTGCAAAAGTTCACTGGGAAAGCAGAGAGATGAAGAGAAGTGGTTACCTGTTTTCAACACAACCTGTACATATACCTGTTTTCTTCAAGCCCACAATACAAAATCATGGACTCAAATACAACTCAAAATAATCTCCACACACACACTTTTGTTGCTTTTCAGCTAGAAAGTGAAATTAAATTTTACAGTGGTAGTTCAGTGTCATGAGGAAACTGGAGTTGAGAGTGGGCAATGACTGACAGCTCCAAGTGGCCCCTCTGTCCCGCCTTCCCGCCCGTCTATTTTTGGATGTGGCCGGATCAAAGCGTGCTAGCAGGACAACAGACGGTGAGCAGGCAGCCAGCGACAGATAGAGGCGACGGCAGACAGCCGGGGAAATGAACATCAGCACTGTACACAACAACACCACACTCCTCGTCCACATCACCAAGACAGATGCCAGAAGAAGAAGCAGCGTGTGTGTGTGTGTGTGTGTGTGTGTGTGTGTGTGTGTGTGTGGGTGTGTGGGTGTGTGTGTGGGTGTGTGGGTCCTGCTCTTGCTGGTTAAATGAAACAAGATCCTAGCCTGCTCAGTTCAGGCTGAGTGTGGATTGCCAGCTGACTCCAATAACATGCAAAAGATGTAGCTTATGTCACGACCTGACTGGCACCACTGTGCTAATCTGCTGCGTCATGTTCTATCCAAACCATATGATGCTTTGAATGTGATTACATGAACAAAGATGATGCGATAGTCCGCTTGAAGTACAAAGTTTAGCCTACTACAGGTGGCCAACAAGTGGGCCAGACAATGACATATGGAAGTAAAGTCAGGTCAGTCCTGAGAGCAGTGACCAGTCTTCTGGATGCTGTAGAAGTATCTGGGGTCATTTCACAAATTATATGACCATTGTTTTTGATAGAAGCAGACCAATATCTTAATATACCATTGGCAAATGCCAAGGTCTGAAATTAACAACCACCATCTGCCAAATGTGGGTAATTTTTTGACAGTGGTGGATTTAATCGTCAAGCCAGCCACCACTTTGGCAGACAGGGAAAACAGGAAAACGAGTCCTTTTTGATGATTCCAGACAGTTGCACAATGACACATATGCACACAGCATGACTGTAACATGTCAACAGTGTGGTGCTACTAAACCTGAGGGATCCACCCTGTTTTCCCCTGACAACGCTACACTGAACAAGAAATCTGTGTTGAAATCAACTGGAGGAGAGTTAGTAACGTTAGCCGTTAGCAGCGCAGTCCTGCTCAGGTAAACAACAGACCTACTAACATCAATGGAGGTTTATTACATTATGATGCATTCAATGTCTACTCAGTAAAAATAACTAATCAACGAAGGTAAATGACATTAGAATGATGAGTTCAAATTTAATCCTGTAAAATTAAGATTTTTTGGGTGAGGAACTTGAATAAATACACATTGTAGTAGATGTTTTCACAGCAGTTTGAAAGATAGAGAATTATGAGCTGTTTAACTTCCCAATGCTCTAAGCAGCTTGCAAAGATTTTTTTTCATTCAAAGCAAATCTTTAAATAATCATTTAAATTAGGTGTTTTATATAAATACCCCCCCCCCAAGCCACACTGTAAATGAACACTGTAATTTACCATGCACAAGTTTTTATGTAAAATATGTATTGAACACTGAATGACACCAGAGCTAAAATGTTTTTATTTCATTCAGTGCAAAGATTTCATAAGAAGCAGATACACTAATTTCACTTTTACAAATATTAAAAAAAATAAATTGCAGTGAGAAACTTTTAAAATAACCAAAATTGAGGGATGCCAGCCATGTGTATCTGGTATTCTCAGATATTAAGATAAGATATTCCTTTATTAGTCCCACAGTGGGGAAATTCACATTTCTTTTTTTTTTTTTTTTTTTTTTTTTTTTTGAGATAAGAGAGATTCAAAACCTAACCAGATCCAAAAACTACTCATCATTTTATTGTTGGTGAAGTAGCTCAAGGTTTCAACTACTGCCAACATTTTGTCTGCTGATTCTTCATAATAACCTCTTGAAACTTTTTCAGAAACAGAAAAGGTCAAAACTCAGTCATACAGCATTACAGCAAACATCCCAGCCACACAAAACACTAGCTTAAAAATATAGCTGTAAAAATGCCAAAATCTAACAACCAAAACATGCTAGGCTTTCCAGATGTGGAACAGTTTCATAACAGATAAATATATTTTCACGTGAAGCTGGTATATTTTGTATGTTGCATATCCCAAAGGTATAGCATAATTCAGGGGTTCATAATAAGGGCATAACGCTGTAACTGTGATCACTGGAAACATGTTTTGTATGAAGAGGTGTTAAATGCAGGTTAACTGTTCTGAACTCTGACAGATCCAGACCTAATGTGGACTGGATTGGCCAGGGATGGTTTTCCCAAACACCCTCTTAACACTCAGATTAGGTTCCGCTCCAAGGACTTATACAGAAACATACTTGAGCGCAGTGCTTAGACAGCTCATGGGATCGTCATTGCGGAGGCTTTTCACCAATATGGCATGCCAGTCACTTCACTGCTGTTGCTGCTGATCTGTCTGCATGTGCTTGTCTCCGCCTGTCTCATCTGAGATTTCCTGTCTTCCTCTCTTCCAGTGCTTTCTCTAACTCTCTCAGTCACACTGAAGGGTTTCAGGTTGCTGGTTGTAAGCCTGGGAAATGTTTGCTGTGTGAATCACAGTTAAAAGCAATCTGCTGGCCTCGCTCTCGCTTCAGCTGTGATTTTACTTCCAGTGTGAAAACATTTGAGGTGACATGGGCGTCAGCTGGGTATGGCCACATGTCATACTGTGTACCTCAGCCAGTTTAAGCACAAAATATCATTCGTCATGAGTGTGTGTACAGCATAAAGTGTACCTTACTGACATTAGTTTCATGTAAAGTTTGAAGGTTTTTAATTCCTCCACAGCCTCTCCTTACTGATCACTCAGTCAGACCGATCTCATGAGATTCATCAAGTAAAGAGTATGCAACAAAGTAAGGTCTGACTGAAATTTTGTGTATGTCTATGTGTCCTAGGTCCAGTAGTCTGCTCAGAGGATGAGACGCAACTGGTGAAAAACCTGTTTACTGGTTACAACAAGGTGGTCCGTCCCGTTAACCACTTCAGTGAAGCCGTAGTGGTCACCGTGGGACTGCAGCTGATACAGCTCATCAGTGTGGTAAGGGAGAGGGAAGAGCTGGTATTAGAAAAGCAAAAAACATTTCCACTTCAGGCTTTCAGGCCTCCTCCAAATACATGTCTTAGTGAAGACCGTCCTTGGCTCAATTTCTGAATTTTACATAAAGAAATTAAAGACCATCGTAACTGTAATTTAAATGTGCTATTGATAACACTGATAACATTCAGCCACTACATTTCATGCTATTACATCCACTTTCCAGCAAGTGGTTGAAGCCGGCGCATGCTGTCAAACTCAGCTGTTTATCTGTTTTTTTCCACACTAACTTACTAAGTACGGACTGTAAGACTGCTGATGGCTGATGACGCACAGATATCATGTGATACCAACATCGTCTTACTATTGGCTCACAAACCTTGTTAGAAGCAGCAACCAAAAGTTAGAGATCTTTTACAGAGAAAAATATTCATTTTGGACCCGTCAAAAATGTTTAAATGATTTATTCACAATCTGAATATTGTTTTAGGAAAAGAGAGATTTTTATTTGGCACATTTCTAAATTATTTGAATATATGACAATATGGATCAGTTCACCTCTAAATCGGAGGCCATGGTTCTCAGCAGGAAACCGATGGATTGTGTACTCCGGGAAGGAGTCTTTACCTCAAGTGAAGCAGTTCAAGTAGCTCGGGGTCTTGTTCGCGAGTGAGGGGACAATGGAGCTTGAGATTGGCCGGAGAATCGGAGCAACGGGGGCGATATTACAGCTGCTTTACCGCACCGATGTGATGAAAAGAGAGCTGAGCCGGAGGGCGAATGCTACAGAGATGTTCTGGCCTACATATCATTTTCTACAGTCTCATAGAAAACATCTCTTTTGGCACAGATACCCGCAAAACTCACACCATAATCGTTTTAATATGTTTTTCAATGAAAATGAGAATGACGTTAAAAAAAATGATTGTTACCTCTAAATATCACAATTGTAATGTCAGTCAAAATCATCGTAATTATATAAATATTTTTTTTAATATCAAGCCAAATTACTCGGTTCAAAGGAGAGCATCAGTTGACAAGCTACACTACTACAAGTTACAATTTAACACCAGACATACTGTATTGGCTGCATGGTTTCAAGTCATTATTGCTGTTGTCAGTAGTGCTATGTTACTTCAAGTTAAATATGGGCTTTATCAAATTAATTTATAGCAAATAACATCATCAAAACTCTAGCATTGCTGGTGGCTTCTGCCTGCTGTAGCGTAACTTGAAGCGAGTATCCGACAGACCGTGTGTGTGTGTTGGTGGTGTTATAGCTGTGAACGTAGCTGTAGCAGACAGTGTGTGTACAGTTTGTCGGTAAATAAATGCTACGAGGCTACAAGCTACAGCTCCTCCTATTAATACCTTAATAGACGGTACTTTGGGTAATCCTGTGCACCCCTCTACGGCTTTGAGCATGTGTATTGGTGAGCACTTGACATTGCAGGCAGGTGTGTCTAAAGGGTAACCCATAAATTGCGACATAAAACACCATTTTGAAACTATTCTTTAACATTATCTCTTAACTCAGTAGTCTACCACTAAACTGCTCTTCTTTCTAACTAATTAACAACTAACACAGAGCGTCCTTAAAAAAAAAAGCATACAAATTATATTTGGTCCTGACTGTTTTCTTTCTCTGTATCTCTCAGGATGAAGTCAACCAGATTGTGACCAGTAATGTTCGTCTCAAACAGGTAAATGTGACTGCTGAAAAATATATAGCTCACCATTCATTTAGAAGTGTCAATGATAATGAATTTCCATCCATCAGCTAATGGTGGGGGGGCCAGAAGTACCATTTATTTTTTCCTTTTTTCCCGTAAATTTTTTTCCCATTTTTTTTTTTTTTGATTTTTTCAAATTTTAATTTTTTTTTACATTTTTTTTTTTTTTTTGATTTTTTTTTTCTTCTTATTTCTTTTTTCTTTTTTTTTTTTTTCCCTTTTTTTTCCGGGTGTGGGGGGGGTTGGGGGGGGGTTGGTGGTGGGGGGGGCTTTGAGGAAATATGGAGTGGCAGTCATTTATATTTGTGCTTTATTTGTATATTTCTGTACACCCAGTAAATTAGTATTACAAGAAATCCTGGTGAATAGGTCACAAGATTTACAACTTTGCAGATTGGTAAACTTAATTTGGAAATAACGCCCCTATTTGTTAGGAGGATCTTCTCTACTACTACTGTAGTAGCAGTACTACTACTGTAGTACAGCCAGTCAAGGTTACAGTTTTTAGGAACTAAAGTGATGTTTTGCTCACTAACAAGTGTTTGTGCTTACCTAATTCATTAGAAACGAATGCTGTTTCAGATGTTACACCTGCAGTTACTCCATAAACTATTTATCATAGATTTTGACAGTTAATCAGTTGTGTGTGTGTGTGTGTGTGTGTGTGTGTGTGTGTGTGATATATATATATATATATATATATATATATATATATACATATATATGTGTGTGTATATATATATATCGCATATATATATATATATATATATATATATATATACACATATATATATATATATATATATATATATATATATACATATATATATATATATATATATATATATATATATATATATATATATATATATATATATATATATATATATATATTATACATGTCATACTTATGGGTAGCTGCAACTGGTATATTATTCCAATCTGCATTTAAAAGCTTTGTATTTACCTGGTTAATATATCATGCAAATGTGATCGGGAATCAATGATCATTGTTGTTTTAACTTGAGCTAAATAAGATCTTAAAATATAAATAAAGGAGGATTTGTGACATTTGTGACTGCTGGAGTTAAAGGTCAATGGGATTTTTTTTAAACAGTCCTCAAATGAAAATAGATTTAAGATGAAATAAGATAAGAAAAGACAAGATAAGATAAAATAATCCTTTATTAGTCCCACAGCAGTGAAATTTGCCAAATTACAGCAGCAAAGGGTATGGTGCAAACAGCAAGAAGAACAAGATGTGTGTATATATATATATATATATATATATATATATATATATATATATATATATATATATATATATATATATATATATATATATATATATATATATATATATATATATATATATATATATATATATTTAATAAAACAACTGAACTTAGCTTTATCAGTACGTTTGACCACAGCAATGGTTGGATGTGAACCTGAACTGGAATCCAGATGAATACGGAGGCATCAGGAAGATCAGAGTCCCTTCAACCGACATCTGGAAACCTGACCTGGTGCTGTACAACAAGTAAACACACATCCTGGCTCTTATGTTCTATAACACACTCCTACATTTATATATACTCCTTAAACATCTCGCTGCTCCTCCTCCTCCTCCTCCTCTACAGCGCTGATGGTGACTTTGCCATCATCCATGAAACTAAAGTCCTGTTGGAGCACACTGGGATGATAACATGGAACCCTCCGGCCATCTTTAAAAGTTACTGTGAGATTATCGTCCTGCATTTCCCATTTGACCTGCAGAACTGCAGCATGAAGCTGGGAACCTGGACATATGATGGAAACCTGGTCGTCATCAACCCAGTGAGTGTCACCATCCGCCATAAAATAATCAACCTAATCAACCATCACGCTGAACCATGGTTTACAACATGTAGCTCCCAAATACCCGGAATTGTCCTGCATTATTTCCTACTCTTCTGTCTTTTAGGACAGTGATCGGCCAGACCTCAGTAACTTTATGGAGTCGGGTGAATGGGTGTTAAAGGACTACAGGAGCTGGAAACACTTTGTTTACTACACCTGCTGTCCCGACACGCCATACCTTGACATCACCTACCATTTCCTGATGCTGCGTCTGCCTCTCTATTTCATTGTGAACGTCATCATTCCCTGCATGCTGTTCTCTTTTCTCACCGGACTGGTCTTCTACCTGCCTACTGATTCCGGTACGTACATCCTGGAGAGTGAAGGAACCCATGAAGTAGGTATGATCATACCCCAAGTGATTTTAAATTTACCTGCTCATATGCATAGTATGTGGCACACATCAGATATGTATTATGAAACTGGAAACTGAAAAATCACAATATTATCAGCTCCGTTTAGGGCCGTTTTCAAACCCATTAAATCCAATAGGATTTGGATACCTGTGACTTTCATTTCACAGATTTGGATTTTCCAGTCATTTGCTTCTACTTCACAAACTTATTCCCATTGTAACACTAGAGCACAGAGGAAACACAGTTTAGTTTATCAGTTTAACTAACTGTCCGTCTCTCTGTCTCTAGGTGAAAAAATGACTCTCTCCATCTCCGTCCTGCTATCTCTGACTGTTTTCCTGCTGGTTATTGTGGAGCTGATCCCCTCCACCTCCAGTGCTGTTCCTCTCATAGGGAAATACATGCTCTTCACCATGGTGTTTGTCATCGCCTCCATCATCATCACCGTCATCGTCATCAACACGCATCACCGCTCGCCCAGCACACACACCATGCCCGCCTGGATCCGCAAAGTTATTATCTACCTGTGATGATTTAAGATTGATTAAAAACCAGTTTTGACTGGAGTGTTATCAATACTTGCATGCGTTTGTCCCTCAGGTCTTCATTGAAACCATTCCCAACATGATGTTCTTCTCAACAATGAAGCGTCCCAGTCAGGAGATCAGACAGAAGAGGCTGTTCCCCACTGACATGGACATCTCTGACATCTCAGGCAAGGCCACAGCTAAATCACAGATCCCACAATCATTTTGACATTTTACTGTGACATTCAAGTGTTATTATAAGTGTAAAAGCTATGAATAATGTGAATGAGATCATTCCAACTGATCTTAGCAAAAAAAAAGCAAAGCAAAACACACTAAATAAGCCAATAAGACGTTAGCAGGATGCCGTATCCCTCTGTCTATCTCCATCTACGATGTGCCTCTCCTCTGCAGGTAACCCGACCCCCACCAGTGTCACCTACCAGTCTCCAATCGCTAAAAACCCTGATGTCCGCAGCGCCATTGAAGGGGTGAAGTACATCGCTGAGACCATGAAATCAGACGAAGAATCTAACAATGTAAGAAAACACCTGCATGACTAATGGACACATCCAGTCTACATGTGTTTTGTAGACTTGGAGAAGGCGTACGATCGGGTCCCCCGGGGTATACTGTGGGAGGTGCTGCGGGAGTATGGGGTGAGAGGGTCACTTCTCAGGGCCGTCCAATCCCTGTACTCCCAAAGTGAGAGCTGTGTCCGGGGTCTCGGCAGTAAGTCGGACTCGTTTCCGGTGGGCGTTGGCCTTCGCCAGGGTTGCGCCTTGTCTCCAATCCTGTTTGTGATATTCATGGACAGGATATCGAGGCGTAGTCGGGGGGAGGAGGGTTTGCGGATTGGTGTGCTGAGGATCTCATAGCTGCTTTTTGCAGATGATGTGGTTCTGCTGGCATCATCCGTCTGCGATCTCCAGCACTCACTAAATCGGTTCACAGCCGAGTGTGAAGCAGCTGGAATGAGGATCAGCACCTCAAAATCTGAGGCCATGGTTCTCAGCAGGAAACCGATGGATTGTCTACTCCGGGTAGGGAATGAGTCTTTACCCCAAGTGAAGGAGTTCAAGTACCTCGGGGTCTTGTTCGCGAGTGAGGGAACAATGGAACGTGAGATTCGGAGCAGCGGGGGCGGTATTGCAGTCGCTGTACCGCACCGTTGTGACGAAGAGAGTTGAGCCGGAAGGCAAAGCTCTCTATCTACCAGTCAATCTTCGTGCCTACTCTCACCTATGGTCATGAGGGCTGGGAGGAGACCAGCTGGAGGAGGCCCCGGGGACGACCCAGGACTAGATGGAGAGATTATATCTCCACAGTGGCCTGGGAACGCCTGGGGATCCCCCAGTCAGAGCTGGTTAATGTGGCCCGGGAGTTTGGGGTCCGCTGCTGGAGCTGTTGCCCCCGCGACCCGACCCCGGATAAGCGGTTGAAGATGAAGATGAAGAGAAGATGAAGAGAGAATAATGGGCACAAGTTTACCAATAACTTTATACAATTCATAAAACAATCCATATGTTTATTAAAAAGCTAAAAAGCCTCTATCAAGGCTGCACAACAGTCAAAATGTAGTTTAAAAATTTGAAATGTGTAAAATATTTTTTATCTCTATCTGCATCAAAATGTTATATGTAAGGGTTCAGGGTTCACCCTGGACAGTTCGCCAGTCCATCGCAGGACACATAGAGACACACAACCATTCACGCTCACATTCACACCTACGGGACGTTTAGAGTCATCAGTTAAGCTGCATGTCTTTGGACTGTGGGAGGAAACTGGAGATCCTGGAGGAAACCCACACTAACACGGGGAGAACGTGCAAACTCCACACAGAAGGACCCAAAGCCGGATTCGAACCTGTAATTGACATCTGCTATGTTCTTTCATACTTACTAGACAAACAAATGTGACCAAAAATACAACATCTTTGGCAATGGAAATTAAATGAATTAATAATTTACCACATTGACAAGTCTCTTGTGTGTCTGTAAACAATCTCTTTCTATCACTGGTGCAAAATGACCTGCGCCATAACATCAGTATCACCTACCATTTGTAAACATCCAACTTACGTACGTCCAAAATCAGAGCTCCTCACATGACTCTCTGGCTTCCTCATCTCGTTCCAGGCCTCGGAGGAGTGGAAGTTTGTTGCCATGGTTTTGGACCACATCCTGCTCTGTGTGTTCATGGCTGTGTGCATCATCGGGACGGTCGCCGTCTTCGCTGGGAGACTCATCGAGCTCAACATGCTGTAGAGGCCTGATGTGATGGATCTTTAAATCACTCCTCTGTTACCTTTGAATGTGCACGTTTGTGTATTTACTGAAACAGAGGAGGATGCCGTTAGATGCAATCCAAGCATCTTGAAGACACGAGTCTTGTGATCTACATGGGTCATACTTGAAGCTACTCTTGTCTATTTTAGTTGTTTTTGTACAGTGTTTCATTGCCTGTAATTCCCTCTGGTACATGACTCTGAGTGTATGTTTTTACTCTTATAATTCATTACTTTTGTCTTTTATTTGGCAGCTTGATTTAAGGTTTGGGTCAGAAGGTTATTTTAAATGTTAAAAGAGACCTTTAACATGAGAAAGTTTCTGTGTTTTCATCATGAGGATAACTGAGCATGCATGCTATATTATTAGCAAACATGGACTGTCTACTAACATTTTGAGTGGATAGAAAATTATCTCATGACTGTCGATGGCCTCAACTTATAGTGAATGTCTCTGTAGGTGTCTTTGATTGTATTTCAATCTAACTTTATTGCCAGTTGTACAGACTGAGTCTATATTGAAGACACAGTCTTGGTCTTCAAGTGCAGGTGAGATATATTCCAGTCTGGAAGTTTTATTGATTGGTTTTGCCTGACACTCACTCCGACTTCTAAACTGTTCATTTATATTTATGGATTGTGAATTGTGTAAATATTCATGGATTATTGGCAAGGTCTGCTTTGTCATGGACGCATGTAAATGCCTCTTAAATCTGCTGTACAGTTTGTTAAGAGCTCAGTAGTTTTTAATATTGTTTCAGTCACATTGAAGGACTGTGGTTTAAAATCAGTTTAAACTGATCTGCTGCTGTTAAAACTAAAAGCTGTTGTAGGTAGAGTTACTGGTAGAGCCAACAAAGGCACGGAGTCAGTTTTATTTATTTTATTAAGTTACCATGCCCAACATCTAAATTATGAGGTCAAATAATTGTTTCTCCTTAGGGAACATGGGATTAAAGCTGATGTGATTATTGTACCATAGCAAATAAATGAAACAGTGACACAGCAGAAGAAGATTGTGTGGTGATATCACAGCTGCAGTGTTGCTGCCTGTGTTAAACTAGCTGGAGGCAACTTGATTTATTTTGCAGCTGTGATTCATGATGATAAAGGAAGAGCCATTTACTGTGGTTTAATAATAAAATTCTGCTCATTTATTGTTTTTCTATATATTTCCAGTTGCGTAGATGTGAAGGAATGAAAAATAAAAGACATCATTAATTTACTTTCTACCATTTTATCGTAATTCTTGTATTATAACGTATATAAGTGGCTTATTACTTACTCTTCATAGCAGGCCAACAATCTGAGTGATTGTGCTCTTGGGGAACATTTCTCTGACAGGCTTCACAGGTTACAGGCTGAGCAATCAAAAGGTTCACAATAAGCAAAGACTCAGTTGTGTTACGTGGCCTCACAGCTGGTTTAATCGGTGCCAAAACTACTAAACTAAAACTAAATGAATCTGTGAAGCAGACATGGGCAGCATGTAAGAACCACAGCAGAACAACTGTTGGCTTCCTTTGTTGCTGAAAAACTTTTATTAGGCGTGTCATACTCCCGCTTCATGACAACCAGTGTTGGCAGAAAAGTAACTAATAAATCTAGCAGAGGAAAACAAAACTACAAATACAAAGTAAACAGGTGTTACCAGGGCTGACCCCAATGCCATGGTATTCAACCTCCAAATCAGTATTCCTTGTATTTTTATACAAGTACGTAATAATAAAGTAAAAATCCCCAAACAGCCCATGAAATAAGGAATTATCAACATTATTCAGATTCAACAATGATTAGTTATTCTGCTTAGGATATCGCTTTGTTATCTGTAGCATTGTGCCGCGAAGCGTTGAATATTTTTATTTGGATATTTCACACCAAAGAAACAAAAAACAACAACAAAAAAAAGGGGGGGTATTCCAGACAGCCCATGGTATTACACGAGTCAGTGCATCAGACAAGGCAGGATCGGATTAAATATAAGCTACAACTTCATATTTAAAACTTAAACCATGTTTTCATCACCAGCAGGTATTATGTGGGATAAAAAGCTTGTTAACACTCCTACCATCCACCTAAGCACAAGTCATTAAGTCATTGGTTAAATTCATTACATGGTCTCTGCTCAACATTCAACAAATTGTCCAAAATCCGCCACGTACAGAATCAGAGGGAGCGCCAAAACATTTACGGCCAACTTTTACCAAATGATTCTGGGTTGTTGTGAGCTGTGAGGAGAACAACTAACTAGAAACACACAGACTTAGTGTGGAAATACAAAACTAAACACATAAAAATACACACTGAATAGAAATAATGTTGTCTGTGTGCCCCTCAAGAACACTTTACCCACTGAACATGTGTGTTTCAAGGACCAGACCTGTACAACAGCACATACTGACATTTGCATAGACACTTGCTACTTCCTGTTTCCATTGAATAACAAAAGAAGAAACACTCTGTACTAGTGTTGGCCAAATGAACCTCCTTAATTTATATGCTGCTTCAGTAGTTAGACATAGGGCAGATTACTCTGTTAACAGCAGCAACCAAGGCACACACTGTGACATTTAACACACTTAAAATGAATGTAAGCAAAAAGACGAAAACATCAAGAACATTTCAAATTTAAATAGTTGTGTCAGTGCCATGGCAATTCAAGATTACACCTCAAAATGTTTAAAACCAAGGAGTGCAGCAATACCTGAACAGATTAAAACACAATATGGCCAAATAAATACAGAGAAACAGTGCAAATGAAGTCAGGAAATACAGATAAAACAACAATGCATTTGGCTGCTGAGAACCAGGATTGGCAATAACCAGACGGAGATAAATTGGCAGTTTCAGCTCCAGTCAGTTAATTTCTTTCATCTTCAAAATGTTAAAAGGCTCGGTTCATTCAGAGACTGCTTCACTGTTCGTACTGCTCATCTACGCTGAGGCTGTCCTCAGGCTATTAGGTTGTCTTATCTCCACCTCAAAGAAAAGATCTTTCTAAAAACCAACAGTGCAGTTCCTACACTGTAAAAGCTCTTGGCCTGATGAGTCCCTCTGTTTCTATCTAGGGAGGGAGCAGATGAAGCAACAGGTTTATACTCAACAAATGCACATCAGTGCTCAAAATGTTCTGCTGCACCCATGATGGCTGATCTGAGTTCAGTTATTGGGAGCTGCATACAGGGTTCTGCAGTAATAAGTGGGACATTTTAACATTAGTGAAAATCATTTCCTGCTGACAGAAGTTGGCCTACAAAAAATTTAGACCCGCATGTAACTTTCTCACTAGCAAAGAGGAAACAAAGACATCGATGTATAGACTCGTAGCAGCTGCTTTCTCTGGGTTGTGTCATCCATTTACGTACAGATCTGAGTGCAGCTAACAAGGAGAACACTACCTGTCTGGGTAAATGCTTATATCCCAGATACCACCCCTCTGGGACAAGCTGCTAAAACGTCATTAAAAAAAAAAAAAACTTTAAAATTCAGCAGGATAAAATGGGTGCATGCGTCAGTGTTTAGTAAAATGTGAGTATAACAACATGTTTTGTCAGTAGGCTAAGAGCTTGTATGAGGCATTAAAAAGGTATGAAGCTGGTATGAAACTTTTAAAACAATGGATGATGTTCTGATTCACAACAGATTTGATTTCATGTTTTCTCACTACTCAACAAAGTAATCATAATTAGGGATGCATGATATACTGTATATCAGGCCTGTTACATCATCAGCCAGTAATGGCAGATGTGTAATATTATGTATTATTCCATTAATGAAATTAGAAGAGCAGCATCTAAACCAGAAGAAGTAGTAGTAGTAGTGGTGTGGATATTTTTCAGTTTTTGACCTATTCTACCGGTACTATAAATAAATACATTTAATAAATAATAAATTTGCAGAGTCAGAACTGCTCTTAGTTTTTGTTGTGTTAATCATGATGTCAGATTGGTAAGTCAGAAAATAAATCTGCTCACTACATTTTTTAACATTTTACATTTTTTACAGAAGGAGACAATTATCAGTATCAGCTGGAAAAGAAATCCACATTGTGCATCCCTAATCATAATAAACTGATATATAGGAAACCTACAGACACCACTCTGAGTGGGGTCAGAGAGAGATTCAAGCATCTTTTAGTTTTTGCTGCATCTGAGGACAAACCAGTTGTGAACCAGCAGTTCTATCTAAAATCACAACTTCTCTTTAGCAAATCATACGGCAGGCAGCCAACTACTCCAAACCTAATGAAAAAAGCTTGTAAATTATAGAATACTGATAATTGAACTATGTCAGTCACCACATAAAGAGCATTATCAGCAGCGCTCTATCGAGAACCAGCATTAAGATTTAAAACTACAATCATCAATCTGACACCTTCACCGCTGAACCAATCAAACTGATGCTGGCTATGATATGTTGGCATCATTTTAGGTAATATCACTGGACTATTTTACAATTATATGATGAACACAATGCAGTATGATCAAAGTTATTGTTTTTTAGAGCTGCAATAATTAATCGATTAGTTGTCGACTTAAATTCATCCCTAACAATTTTGATAGTTGATTAATTTTTTAAGAAAAGAAAGTCTAAATTTTCTGATTTCAGCTTCTTAAAAGTGAATATTTTCTGGTTTCTTTCCTCCTCTATGACAGTAAACTGAACATCTTTGAGTTGTGGATAAAATGAGACATTTGCGGACATCATCTTGGGCTTTGAGAAACACTGAGCGACATTTTTTCGCCATTTTATAGACCAAACAACAAATCGGTTAATTGAGAAAATAATCAACAGATTAGTCGACAGTGAGGATAATCTTTAGTTGCCACCTTACTGTTTTTCATTAAGAATACACATCATTTACCGGCACGTCACCTACATCATCTCCTCTATGTGCTTTGTTTTAGTATGAAGGTCTTTTGACGGTGGGCGCCGTGGGGGGCTTGTTTCTTCCCCCCTCCCCCCCCCCCCTTCCCCCCCCCCCCCCCCCCCCCCCCCCCCCCCCCCCTTTTTTTTTTTCTCTCTTTTTTCCCTTTTTTTTTTTTCCTCTCTTTTCCCCTTCTCCCCCTCCCCTCCCCCCCCCCTTCCCCTGGACCCCCCCACCCCCCCCCACCCCTAACGATAAGCTTCAATGTGGTGGAGGCTTAAAAAATCAAGTTTAATTTAGACCAAAAAACAAAAAAAAAAAAAAAAGAAAACTGAAACATGAGTGTGATCGATGTAGTTTTTGGTTGCAAAGAAGAACAATATTATTCAGCTACTGTCCTCGTCCATCTATATTACTTTAAAATGCCACCTGTCTATCATAGCCAATACCAACACCTTCTGTTTGGAGCAGATGATCCGATGTCTCTGGTTTGCAACTACGACGTCTGAGACTCCGCCTCGCAGGGGGCGCTGTGCTCTGATTCTGCCTCTTCCTCCTGAGCTGCTACTTCTTCTTCTTCTTCCTCCTCCTCCTCCTCCCGCTGCTGCTGCTGCTGCTCCTCCTCTGACTGGCTCCCACTCTCTACTTCTTTAGTGTGTCCTTCGTCTTCCCCAAACTCTTTCTCATCTGAGGAGAAGAAATGCAAGTAAGACATGTATACAAGCAGTAAAGGAATAGACTCAGTAATAAGATAGGGTGAGAGAAGAGAAAGAGGAAGCATCTCAGATAATGTGAATAGTTTGCAATGCAACAAGTGATTGGCTGTTTGGAGTTAAAATCAGCGATAAATCAAAGACAGTTTGCAGGATTCCCTTTGTTAGGGTTAACATGAGTTAAAAGAAGACCTGGGAGAAACTGACAACGTCAGAGGTGTTATTACCATCCCTTAAAATCTCCCTCCTCCCATCCAACAACACAGCTTTCAAGAGGATAATCAAAACTGTAAAATGTCTCTGATCAACTTCAACAAAAACCCTTTCATTATCAAGATCAATGCAACGATTACATTTTCATCATCATTATCATTGTAATGTAACACAGTATGTTTCAAATAGGATTTTCAATCTAAATGCACCATTATTTGCACACTTTAAGATTCATCCAACTACATAGAAAATAATCAGAAATCCAAACTGTGGCAAAAGGAAGATTTCAGCCCTGTTTGGACAGGAATAGATTAATAGATGCGAATATTCTGTTGGAAAATCGCATGACACATGTCGCCTGCTGGACTGAAAACAACTGGGAATGCAGGTCTGAGTGTGTAACAACTCAAATATATTTTAAAATGCAAGGTGATTGTAGAGATGAATAACACACACCAACAAGGAGGCACTGGGCACAACTGGGACTGGGTAAAAATGTGCTGAGGGTAGGATTGAAACCACTAATCAGAGCTCTTCCACTAAACTGTCCCATGCGCCCCTAAAGAAGTACATCTCGTCTGAATAAGGTTAAATAATCAGACACAAAAATAACACTTTGTGCACAAAATATTTAACATGCTTGTTTAGTTTTTTTTTTTTTTTTCCATGAAGTAAGACTTCATGTGAAAAGACTTGATGTAGGCACAGATGTTTAGAAAATGTTGAGAGATTTTCAACATTAACTTCTGCCGATTGGTGAGCAAAGCGATCAATTAGGAAATCCATCTGGATATTTTGTGCACGCAGAGAAGACCAGACCTGGAACAAACAAGTATAATTTTTATTTAAGGTTTTATTTAGTATTTGCTCAACAGATGTTTCGGATTCAGGACAGTTCAGACAATACTAGATCAGTTGTTCAGTTTCTGTGAATTTCTAAACTTTGCAAGATGAATTTGAATGCTGAAAATGGCAGAAAATGAAAATGTATTTGGACACACGGTTCGGTGACCCAGGTCTGGTGCAGTCATCCAATAACTGCTTAAACCCTGTGTTGCTTTAGTGTAATTAGAGGCAGTAAATCGGGATAGGGCTGCGTTCTACCATGTTATGGATTCTACAGCCAAGAAAATTGATCCATTCTGAAGTCATCAGTTTAAATTAAGCCAGATCAGACAGTGCAGGGAAAGAATGGGAACCTGGACTCTGCAGAGGTCGGTTCTGAGGGATCTTTGGACTCTGCTGGATCTGGAAACTGTGGACCAAATTCCACGGAGCCGGAGCCTTGGCTAGAGGCAAGATCACACTGGTAAACCCACTGGTCACTAGAACGCAACATGATTAGTGAGCTCACAGGTCTGACAGAGGAAATGAGATGAGCAACGTCTGTTTTGTTCACTGTTTCTGCCTGATTAGTGACGCTGAACAAAATCACTTCATGACTCTTTAACTGGTATGCTGCCCTGCAGGAGAGAGCAAGGAGAGCAAGCAAGAAATTAGTATTTTTTCTTGATTGCACCACCATGACAAAAAAAACAAGAAAGTCATCTGCATCCAGAAAGAACCATGTGGGATTCATTTTCAACTGATTTCATCTGGTGAAAAACATGAATGAAGATGGTGATAGATTATCACTATTTCTCACTTCTACAATAATAATTTCACACTTTTACACAAGGTAAAAGTTGTTGGGATTAACGTTGGGAAAGAATCAAACAAACCTGGAGCACTGAAGCATTTAACACAGGCAGTTAGGACATGGAGTAAGTAACATTAAGAAGCATGAAATGGCGTATGAGTGTGTATGTGAGTGTGTGCAGGCCCATCTCAGAGGTAGCACACAGGTTCAGGTTCTTAGTCTCAAGTCTGAACCAGTTTTCTCAATCAACTCCTTGTCTGAGATTCAGACCTACCATAAAACTGCAAATAATAGTCATAACTTTTATTTGCGTCAATCGGTGTATATCAGGAACAGGCTTCTATGTGCGATGGGTCTTTAATTCCTTTCGCACAAAACTCATGCTCAGCAAAGATGAGAAATCCTATCAATTATGACTCCTTGATTTGATCTAGCTCTGAGACAGTTAACAATGCTCATTTTACAGCACCAAAATATCGACCCAACACCCACCCACAAAACCAAGCTGCCTGTCAGCGACGAGCCTGCCGAAAAGGAAAAGGGGTGAAAACTAAACAGAGAAAAGTGTGGACACCTGTATTTTGTAGTGGATCTCACAACTTGGGTTAATATTGAGGAAAAAACATTTGATTCTTACAACTGGTGAACCCTTACAGACTAAAGGAATATAAATAATCAAGGATTGGACATATATTTGGACTTAATGACTTCTTTAAAAGGTAAGGAGTCTCCACTTTTTATTCGTCTCTCGTTTACTGCAATACCGAAAAGTTTGAAGCTAGCAGCTTAATGACTTTGACATTCTAATTATTATTATCACTAACTTACAGACACACTGGGTGCCTTGTCTTTCCTTGTATCTCTCTTTCACACAGACGACTGAGCGACGCGGTGCTCAGCATTTCTGACTGTAATTGTCTAAGTCTTCAGTCCAACATTTATTGAAAAAAGACCCATGTATTCATTTCCAAGATTCACAACATGCTGCCATCCAATGAAACGCTCTGCTTCTATCCATATTTGTTTCCGTTTATCCTTCAAAAACTACTTTCACTGGTCAGAAAACACAAAGGGAGGCACAGACCTAACAGGGCAGTCCAGCAGCAATCAACAGCACCATAAACCTGAATGAATAATACTTTAGTGCTCATGGTTTCTGTAAAAATAACTGGACGATTGAATTGTGGAGAATCTAACCAATCTAACAATGTGTAACGTCTATACTGACGAAAGTTACCCGCCGTTTATTTGTCAAAATGTGGAGCCACATCCGGTGAGTAAAAGGGACTCAGTGTCTAATAGGGGTTCAGCTTTTAAATGAAGTTTTACGGTAACTGACTTTTTGTCTGATCTCAGATGTTTATTCAGTCAAACAATGTCTGACTGATGTTCCAGTGTGTATGAATCAGGGCTGACACTGTGTTTCTCCACAGTTTTAGTACTGGTTCTGATTAGGACTTCCCAGTTTAACACAAACCCCTATTAGTGTCAGTTCAGACCTGAGGAGACCTTATCTTGCTTAGCACTTGTCTGTGTATCTGTGTTTTTTAGTACCTCCAGAGGGGGGTGCACTCTCCTCTGTGTCTGCCCCAGAACGTGGTGCTGGTCCAGGAGAACGTGATTCTGCTCGCAGCCTCCTCTCGTAGCTGAACTCTGGAAGCCTGGGAGCCTGAGGGCGTGTCTTCCTGGCCGGATTCAGGAAGTAGCAATATGCACAACGGAATGCTGGGGGGGTAGAATTAAGATTTCATACTTCCAGTTTGCATTATAATAACTTCCTGGAGTTCAAACACTCAATTTACTATGTGTTATTGAGATGGTCCTTCTCATTGAATGCTGTGGTGTGTTTTGTGTTCTTACCTAGATATTCAAACTCTTCTTTCAGAGCCATGCCGTTATGAGAAAAACACTGTTGGCAGATCAGAGCGTATCTATAGGAAGTAAAATGGGACAGAGGGAAGGGAGAGACTGTAATGTTCAGAGCATTCTAAGAGTTATTTAGTAAAAGTTCATTTCCATTAATCTGCCTCATCTACTTCTCTGACTCCTCTGACTATCTGTTTCCCAGATGACTTTTGATAACCCCAGGAGACATGCAACCCAGAGTATGCACTTTAGTTTTCAGTCAGAAAACTAGGTGAGTGTTTGTGATCAATGGCTCCACACAAGTCTTTTAGGCAGGGAAGGTTGTGGCAGCAGCAGATCTGCAGATAAAGACATGCCGATGTGCGCCATCTACAGGAAAAAAAACATTAAATTCTTCTGCAATTATAGCACTTTTCTGTTGGATATGATGCGAGTACAGCTGGGTCCACCTGCTGGCCATTTCTGCCTAATGCACACCACGACAGCACCGTTTTGCAGGCAGCAGGATTGTCAGCCAGGCACCATCCTTCACAGATGTTTCGCTCCTTTAATCCTGGAACATCTCAAGGTGTTACTGCTACTTACTTTGCCAACAGGAGGCAACATCAATGTGTCTTCATCTACATGGTTAAACTGAAACTGCTATTACTTCCCAAATCCTATAGATATAGATGATAATGAGCTGCCACCACTGGAACATCGTCACAGCCCTCGCTGCAGTGAGAGGGCTAAGAACATCATAAAGACATCTATTTAAGCTCCTCCCATTCAGATCAAGGTGCTTCAGATCAAGATCGACGTGCGCAAATCAGATGAAAAACAACTTGTTTCCAAAAAGCTGTGGAGGCTGAGGAAATGCTGTGCTGCACACTGCAGTCTTACTAGACTGTTGCTGCTAATGATGACGATGTTTGCACACTTGTTAGTTGTATTTTAGCATTATTTTCTTATACTCATACTATTTACATTTTTATATTGCTCATAATTCTGCACTTTTCATAAGCTGATGATCTTTTATCTCAATTGTGTCTTACACATACTGTATATTCTTTGTATATACTACTATACATAAGTGTGGTTCGTCATTTTTAACACAATACATCAACTGAGGGCAAACACAATTTCATTATGCTCACATCATGACAATAAATTTATTGAATATTGACAGTGGAGGTTCGTACAGGTAGAGGTGGTCTGAGAATGACTGAACCCCACTCCCCTGTGGGGAACCTGCAGACTGCTAAATGAGAAGGTGAGTTTGGGAGGAAGTTAAGCTTCCACAAGCAGTATAATTACATCTAACAAAAGGGTCTTTACCTGTTCTGTGGTCCATCCCCTACCAGGTATTCAATGACTCGATCCACGGCTCCCCTGTCTTTGGGCAGAATGGGTCTTGCTAATGGAGGACCTGGTGGGTGCATACCTTTAAAAACAGTCCACACAGAAAAAAAATTAATACACACAGAAAAATGCATTGCTCTTTTTAAATTCAGAAAAGTTCTAGCGCATTTCAAGGGTTTTGCAAAAATTGCAGAAAATGCCTCTCAAATATGGAAATTTCCTGCTTGTGTCTGTTTCATATCATCCATCCATCTGCAACCGCTTATCCCGTTAAGGGTCACGGGGGGGCTGAAGCCGATCCCATCTGGCATTGGGCGAAGGTGGGGTTCACCCTGGACAGGTCACCAGTCCATCACAGGGCTGACACACTGAGACAGACAACCATTCACACTCACATTCCCACCTACAAGCAGTTTAGAGTCAGAGACTGTAGGAGGAACCCGGAGAACCTGGAGAAACCACACGCTAACACAGGGAGAACATACAACCTCCAAACAGAAGAACCCCCAGCCGTATCCCCCTCCAAGCCAATCTTATTAAACTGAATATCTTTAGGTTTTGGACTGACTAAACAACACATTTAAAGACATCACCGTGGATTTTGAGAAACTGGGAAGGACATTTTTCACTATTTTCTGAAACTTTATAGACCAAATGGTTAATCAGTTAATCTAGAAGATAAGCACCAAACTAATAGCTAATGAAAATAATTGCTAGTTGCAGCTCTAAAATGAAGCACATGAGACTAGCAAAACCAAAATGTAGATTTGCAAGAAACTTTTTTATGCACACACACACACACACATTTATGCCAAGATGCATTCAAAGGCTTTCCAACCTACCTACTCCTGGTATAGGAGAGCAGGGGGTCCTGGGAGCTGCCCCCTGGAGGACTGAGGCAGACAGAGCAGATCTCTCTGGTGGTCCTCCTGGAGCTGAGAGAGGGACAGGTGCTGTAGGGGGGCAACACATAGGATAAAGACACACACAGATGTCTGAAATAACTAAGTCAAAGGCAACTGGGTTTGCTGTTCATTCCAGTTGCCTTTGACTTCGCCCATGACCCGGATCCCTGAGGATCTGCATAGACAAAGACTTGTATTCCTTGGTGAAAGAACATGTCTTTCAAGCTCTCACTGTCAACTCAAAGTTTATGCATTTTCAAACTGTGATACTTGATGTGAACTATCTCAATATGCCCCCTTACCCACAGGTGTGCCCCCTGGTCCCAATAGTGGCCGTGCTCCAGGTGGGGGAGTCATTGCCATTGCAGCCGGGGTGCCCATTGGCATGGGTCTCATTGGCACCCCTCTCTGTCGAATCTCTGCATAGAGGAGAGGAATTCAGCACAGAATTTGATGGTCTTATCCTTTAATCATTATGTTCTAAGTCCTTTTTGTCCCTGTCCTCTGGCCTGAGCTCCATCAAACACCATTCAATAAACCTTAAATGTGATGCCTTATCTTTGTGTTGTGTATTGATATGTGTCGTACCTTGTCCTGGCCTGGGAGTCATCTGAGGACGCACCGGAGTTGACTCTAGCTCCTACAACATAACGCCAAACAAAACCAACAAAAGTCAAACAAAGCAAAGATATGATAAAAGATAACAACTAAACAAATAGCACTCACAGCTTTCTTCTTAGCTTCGGGATCAAAGCGTTCCAGGATGAGTTTGGCGTTTTTGTACGTCTCTGTTTCCATCACTTCCTCCAGCTGGAAACGTAAACAAAGGAAATGTTCATTTTAACATGCACACTGTATTGTGGTGTCTTGGTTAAAGTACAAAGCAGCCCCACGGATAAACTTGACCAGAATGATTATCTCTGTTACGAAACTTAAATGTTGAGAAGGGAAACTACATATAACAGAACAGGCCTTTAAAGCTAAGCTTGATGAAATGAGCCTGTGAGGGAGCTGCAAACTATCCCCCTCACTAAGATGAAAACACACACACACACAAATTGACTGTGTTAAGTTTAAGAAAACAGACTAATACAGAAAGTTCAGGGTTATATGTTGTGTTTTTAATTATGGGGAACTCCTAAGAACCTCCTTCTGGGGGAGTGTTTTCAGGCTGCACACCTGAAACTTCAGCCATCGGTCTCCAGCTGGTTTCAGTTAGCTCGTTAGGCTGAACCAAAGCCAGGGAAAAGAGAGGGGAGTTGGGAAGAGGAATTTGTTTGTTAAGTTGACCTTCATTTGGTATTTCTTACATTTATCATTCGTGCTATTTAATTTGTATTGTATAATATTCATTTGTATGTTGTATGAGTAAATATTGTGGTTATATTGTACACTAATTTAAGCTGATTGTGGGAGTGGATATGTGCCTTTGATTGTTGGTATGGACCACACGTATAATATATGCCAGGTGCGAAAAGCAGTGTGGGGTCTGTATGGTTTTTTGGTTCAGACACGGAAGTCTGTATGAGAGGGAACATCGGTTTGAGTGTCCAGCTGTATTTTTTGCCAAGAATCACAAAGAACAAAGCTCTGTGAAAACTGTTTGACTCATCGGGTCATCTTTCAACCATGTCATACACCTCCATCCTGTCTGGTTTTTCATCCTAGTTGTAAGGACTTACCACATTTAAGACCTTGCAGAGCCATCAGTAAATAAAACTTTAGAATGCAGCTACAATGAAGGAGCAACTCTTGTTTGATGAAGACAAATGAAATGTGAATTGTGAAGAATTGGACGCTTACTATCTTTTTTTTGGCAACCTTTAAATCTTCCAGTTTATCATCTAAAAAAGGAAGCAGAAATAACTTTAGTCAGTTCACTTTCATATTCAGTTCACACCTTAAATCAGCTTCATTTCGATGTATGTCAAACATATTTGGAAGTGGTTTATACTTGGCATATTATTAAGCTAGTGAGTTTGTATTTTTTGTGTGAGTGTATAGTAAAAAGTGTCATTTGAAGATATGTTATGTGTTAGCTGGTTGGACAGATGACCAGAGGTGGACTGACAGACAACTTACTGTTTCTCTCAGTGCGTTTGGAAAAGAGAAAGACCAACAACTTCCTGATGAACCACACCCTGATGACAAGGAAGAAAGAAAGAAAGAAAGAAAGATATTCCTTTATTAAGTTATATTTAAGCACAAGAGAGATGTGTATGTTCTTAATAATCAACTTCAGATTTTAAGCTTTGTAACACTGTTCAGCTTATCAAATTCAAGGAAAACGATAAAATGCAAAAACACATCCAAGGAACAGGGCATTAGTCTTAGATTAAAAATGACATGTCTGTACTTTGCAGATGATTGTGAAAGATATTGTAAAACAACATGAGCACTTACAGCACTGGGTATATAAAGAAAGGCAGCGCCATGGCTAGTCTCTGCAACCATTGTTCAGGTAGGTAGAGACAGTACACAACCAGAGAGGTCAGCAGGTACAGGACTGACGAGTAGAGAAGCAGGCGGCCGACCCACAGCTGCTGACACACAAACACATTTATGAGAGAAAAGGAACTGCAAGTCAAGAATATCACTGTGCACATCTTGGATGTTTTGCTGACCTTTTGCAGACGTTGATTTTTGGCTCTGAACTCTTCCAGCTCTTTAATCTCCTACAAGGGAATCAATGAGGTTAAAGGTTACTTAAACAGGACAAAGAATCTGAAATAATCAAACGTTAAGTATAGAGTTCAACAATCGTAAGGCTGCATGAAATTCATCTTCTTAACTTTAAGTTATGTTCCATTTTTTTCTCTGATTTAATTTGGGTTTATTAACCTTCCCTATGAACCAGGATTGATAACATTAGCTGCATAACTATGTTATCTAACAGCCCCATGTTGAGTGTGATCATCCCTGATTCAATAAGCCTGCTGTTGGGACAGGCACAGCTGATTGTCCTGTTCATCTTATGAAAAACTAAAATGCAAACATGTTTCATTTGACTGCACTCAAAGGAAAAACACAGGGGAACTGAGTAATTAAGAAAGACATGACATACGGCTTCTGAGCAATAAGCATTGTGTGAGTGCATAAAATCAGATGCAATATTTAGTCAGTACCTTATCAAGGCTTTCCAGCTGCTCAACTGTGGTTGGCTTTGTCTGGATTGAGGACAAAGATCAGAAAACCATCATCATGTTAATCAAATTAACACTGGGCTTCTCAGTGTTGCTCACAGCCAACAGATTCAGAAGTCAGTAAACAGTCAACCCTGTTCCTGTAAACACATGTTCACTTGTGGCTTATCAAGGGGTCAGATCAATGTCATGGCACAGTGTAAATAAAAGCAAATGTGATTTGTCTCTACATCTGTACATATACACATATGTATGTGTATCCCTCTGTTTGTACTTCTTCCACTTTCTGAAAATGAATATACCAGGGTTGCACTTTCTACTGCTGACTCTCACTGGCTGTCGCCCTCCCTTTCCCTAATTATGTCTAAAAATAGCATTTGACTTTCATTTAGCACAAGTGCAGAGTTCACTGTGTCGATAGCTAACACATCCAAATTATCGCAAATACTGTCATCACTTCAGTAGAACACAATAAAACAAAATCATGTTTAGAAATGATTTTTTTGCTCACTGTTCAAGAAAATAATTCATTTGTTAAATAATAAGAAAAACCCTAAAATAGCTCATTTCTTCTCAGTAGTATTTTGTGTCACTTTAATCTAAGTGCAGCTTTTTTTTTCTTAAATACACTATTTTAATTTGGGGCGGCAGTAGCTCATTCTGTAGGGAGTTGGCTTGGGAACCGGAGGGTCACCGGTTCAAGTCCCGACATGACCAGAATGAGTCTGATAACTGCTAGCAGATCCACCCAATGCAAACTAAAACCTTTAAATATCACTATTTTAAGAACTTGACTGTCAGGGCAGAGGGTCAGTCTTATTGATTTCTGTCTATCTACAACAATTGCCTAGTTAATTTGGAGTTGATGTTAATATTTACTGAATACTGGCTGATGTACTGCATGACTTGGACTCAATGTCTTGCCATAGCCGCCCATGACCCTGTCACTGGTTTTCCTTCCTTGGACCACTTCTGGTAGGTCCTGACTACTGCAGACTGGGAACATCCCACAAGAGCTGCAGTTTTGGAAATGCTCTGATCCAGTCTTCTAGTCGGTCATTTTCTGCTTCCAACACATCAACTTCAAGGACTAAATGTTCACTTGCCGCCTAATATATCCCCACTGCCAGGTGCCATTGCAACATGATAATCAATGTTATTCACTTCACCTGTCTGTGGTCATAATGTTGTTAATGTTATGGTTGATCAATGTAAATAAGCTCTCTCAAATTCCTGTGATGAAAGGAAACCTTTTAAATGCTGGTCCCAACTAAGACTCAGAAACCTGTTTTTGTCTTGTCACATAATTGTTAAGTGCTGCTGTTTACCTTGCATTCTGTTTGTATTGTGCAATGTTAATGACTTGATTTCATTTTCCTTTTTTATACATAAACATGAGTGTTCTTTTGACTACTTTCTTGTCTCTCATCCACTTACCTTCCATCGGGATATAATGGCCCCCATAACTGTAAATCACAGTAGTCTCTTCTTTGATTCCTTTGGCTTACTATGGAACAGAAAGTCTCTGTTAGCACACAATCCTGGCTGCTATACTGCTGAAGTTAAACACCACATTTAATCCCTGCTGTGACATTTAATACAACTCTTACATCATCACAGGATTTAGCAAGCTGCCTACAAAAAACCTGGACACAATGGTTTTCTTATGGCTCCTTATATAACATAACGAGCACAAAAACAATTTTATAACATATTCTGTCATATATTCAACACTTGCAAGCTGTTCATTCATTTATGGTCAATACAAACAATCTGATCCAGGAGTGATTTACCTTGTAACTAAAGTGAAGTCAGATATCAGACCATGACTGATGAATGATTTAAGTCCACATGTGGCTGTTGTTTTATCACAGCTCTCATTCCAGCAACAGCATACATCATGGACATCATATTTACAGTGTTGCTTCTAAAGTTTCCTTGCAAATGTTCCGTGAGATAATGAACTGTTGATTTGCAGTCTGTGTGGTTTGCAACATTATTTTCAGCACATTACTTGGGGTAAAAAAGCAGACCTCTGCTTTTATAATATCTCTAAACTAAGATGGTAAAAGATTTGAGGTTAGCTATAGCCCCAAGGTGGTCGCCACATAAACGATTGTAGTGTCACAACGTTAAATTTGTTGTCTTTCAGACCTCCCATTTTATATCTGCCTGCAGGCAAACCCATGATTTCGCTGTCTTTTCACCATCAGTGTGATGGGGCTTTATTAGCAAAAAAAGTTCCACGGACAACGCTGCCACAGCATCAAAATGCAAAAGTCGATAATAACTGTCGTATGAATGTCAACACATTGGTTTATGTTGAAGCGTTATGGAAGGATGAAAGGGTAGTAACCACATTAAAATCTCCAGTTAGCATCTCCGTACGTAAATATTGTAATATCACGTTTCAAGCTAACGGAGTTAACACTATAGCTAACGTTAACGTTGCTCCAAAACAGTAAAGCTAGATATTTCACACCGCTACTAGCAAGCAACAGAAACGTTATTCAACCATATTTGTACCAGACAGAGACCGTTAGCTTTAACTTCACAAAAATCCTTAGTGTGACATAAAAAAAACCTGAACTGTAACTTAGCATGATGTTAACAGCTAGTTACTGTATAACGTTAGCAAATGGTGGCTAGCTGCTACAATGCTAACAATAACAACCACTAGCGCCGCCACTAGCAACACACTTCTCTCTCTCTGTCTTTAAGGTTGATCGTCTTCACTGGGTCTTTAATTTAAATAAATACTTACATTATGTGGCGTTTAGCTGTTTCTGTTTTCCGCTAATTTAGCCAAGTAGCACAGAAACTAGCAGACACAAGACTTTCACTGCTGTTACCTGAACTGACATCTCAACTGTCAAGCGGATACAGTGTTTTGGCGCTGCGTACAGACGTAATGGATGGAACCCACGAATGGCCCCACCCCGGAAGCAGTTTCCCATAGTCCTTTGCGTTGTAGTCTTTTTTGTCCCTTTGCTCATTTCAACCAATTGGGAGTGTTTGAAACGTTTAGATCACATAAACGAGCATGCCTTTCTCAATAGTCAAAATCATGAGTTTTGAAAAATGAGGAAGAAACACTAAGATTGTGTTTATTGAATAATTAATATAATTAATAATTAATATGGATTCTGTTGCAAAAACAGGAGTCCTGTGTGCCCAAATACAACATAACGCATGTTCAGAAAAACTCACTTTTTAGCTAAACAATTGTACAGATTTTTTTCAAGTTTGTGCTGAGGCAAGCCGACGGAATATTTCCACCAAAAGAAATTTTCAGTAGCAATTTCAGTGGCAAACAGAAATGGGTTAAGCATTAAGATGAGGAAGGACTACAAACAGCTTGACAGATCTGTCAATTAGCCTTCACCTAATTGATTAGTCAAAAAAGTTGAAAACGATAAAAACAACAAAATCTGTTTATCAGTTGATTGGAATATAAACTGTTTGGAATGTCTTGAGTCAAGTAGTCTATAGTTCCCCAAACATCACCGCCCCAAACAGCTCAGTGATGCATTCATTTTAACCTATGGACTTTTATATGGAACAAAATTCATTCCATTGTCCAGCAATTAATCAACAAGAATTACTGTACATTATCAAATAATAAACATTCACAGTAAATAATGACCTGGCACAAAAAAATGAATATATTAGTCAACGCTATTTGAGTATTAAGTCCTGAAATTTATATATATAGAGAGATTTTTTTTTCTGTAGCCTAATTTTAAGATGTGAGTCCTATTTTTGCCACTAGATGTCGTGTCGCACACATTTTATTATTTCACTTCGGCTTTCTTCAATGCAGCTTCAATGTGAGCTGATCGGTGTGGCAAAGAATAATATATTTCTATTGGGGTTGTCACTAAATTGTGATGATATAACATTTTAAATTACACAGTTATATGGTTATATATGGTAAAATTGTTATTGTTATGATGTCACCATGTCTTAAATATAAAAACAATCACCTCCAAAATATCTGCATCGTAATAATTCCCCTCCCAACTAGACACCAACAACTACACAGATGAAACATATTATTAGGTCTTTATTCATTCTGTGCACACACTGCACATATTTTAGGTAGCAGGGCCCCAGATTTACAGTTACAACGTTTATAGTTTCCCTTTAAGTAAACGTGACTTACTCTACTGCTGAATGTCACACAAACAAATCAGAGCCCAGCTCAGCTCCTCGCGTGTTCCCATAGTG
Organism: Pterois miles; assembly: GCA_947000775.1. Taxonomy (NCBI): domain Eukaryota; kingdom Metazoa; phylum Chordata; class Actinopteri; order Perciformes; family Scorpaenidae; genus Pterois; species Pterois miles. Next base: position 3,053,545 of record CAMQGK010000242.1, on the reverse strand, counting down.
TTCCCATTGTTATAATCACACTGTAGGAAATGTTGTGAAGACCTTGGATTCTCTCTGAAATCCAGCAGCATTTTCTCAGCTCCCATCTGAGCTACTTCAGATTAGGCTGCAGTGTGCAGAGGTTTGGCCTTCAGCTTTAATGCTCAGCTTCCACAGGAGGCCCAAGAGTTATGAGCCTAATAAAACCCTCACACACACACACACACACACACACACACACACACACACACACACACACACACACACACAATGCATATTATAACTGATGAGTAATCTTGATGCTGATGTTATTTCCGTTTCATTAACCCGTAATGAATTAAACACTCAATGAAAATGAAATGCGAGAATTTTTTTATTTTATTTTATTTTATTTTATTTTTTTACAACTCTCTAGGCTATCGCATAAAGTACACACACACACACACACACACACACACACACACACACAAAGTGCGTTTGCGTGTAGAGGGACATATGGATTTTGCAAAGTCACAGAGCACCAAATAGTAATCACATCAACTTTTAAATGTTTTTCTTAATGGAAGTAGAGATGAGAATAGACGGAGTCTGTGTAGCATTTATTTATCTGTAATTGCATGTTTTGAATAACAGTTTAGACAAGACTGAGATTTCCTCAGCTGTTACATGAGACCCTACTGCTCTCAGCACAGATATGTCTATGACACATGTGCAATATGACAAAAAGAAAAAGGTAAAATTTGACTTGATCCATTAAAACTAAAACAAATAAGATAAAACAGCTTAAGAAGTGAAAAACACGAGGGGAGCTGTGCTAAACTGGCTATTTTAAGCCTGTTTTACTGTGGTGAGCTATCCGCGTTTTGATCTTGATTAATAAAAACGTGCTTTGACATTATTAGTGCTGTGGTGCCAGTGTGGTGTCGCTTTATAATAACATATATTAGTACTGATATTGCCTCCCATTAGCCCATCTAACTGTGAGGATGAATGGATCGAGCTGCCACCATTTGCTGTCTGAACATTTCGAGTGGACGCACATGGTTCAAAGACACAGTCTGGGAGGGTCAGACCGTTTATTGGACTTGGCGGTCAGTGAGCGTCCGTCAGGAAAAGGAGACACCTGCTTTAGGACAAATGTCCTTCCGACGCACAGTCAGTGAAGTTGGGCTGGATCTGCTGCAGCTGCTCGGCCTAAAACGGTAAGCCTCCATTATTCTGCTGGATTCTGGATATTTCGCCATTCATTTATTTAAATTCGATCACAATTAAAAACATGATTATTTGAACGTGTCTACCCTTATCTTCCTTCCTCCTCTTTAGTCTGCGTCGGCCTACATGTTACCTGTTGACCTGAAACGTTGCATTTTAATGCACAACATGGTTTAAATTAATTATTAGTTTTCTTTAAATATCCACAGGCAAAACAAAAATCTGCAGACTACTATTATTACTGCAAGTCTACTACAGGAGCAAGCTACAAAGAAGGTTTCAGGAGGAAAATAACACTAATAAACAGTTAACATAATAGGCCGGATTTTTTCGACTCATTCACATTTTAATTATTTTCACATTATGTACAGTACTTATTAACAAAATAACGGAATAATAATAATAATAGATAGATACTTTACTCATCCCCGAGCGGAATATATATATATATATATATATATATATATATATATATATATATATATATATATATATATATATATATATATATATATATATATATATATATAGCGTTAAGGCTGCTGTGAAAAATCTCTCACTGCTAGTCAGTGTAGATCACCATGTTTGTCGTTTCTTCGTTTCTGTTTCGATGTTTCAGCTGCAGTAAACACAGTGAGCCCATGTGCACATTATCAGCCGACACACCATCCACTCACACGAACAGACCTATAAACACGACCACAATGCGCCAGCGTGCCATAAGTGCGCCACTTCAGTACAACATTTTAGGTCTGGGTTTGTTCGTCGATTTTGATCCATTATTAAAATGACTGCAGCCCACGTTATTTTACTGAAATGATTTCATACTATGAGCTTCAGATTAATTCCTCTTGTTATTGTTATCACCATAATAACGTTGTGTTACCAAACAAAAAGCAAACAGATGGCTGAAAATAATTGTTTTTTTTCTCCCCATTGTATTGCGTTTTCTTTAATTCTGCTGCTGTACATTAAACAGCCAAAATTTTTTGAGTGGACATAAATATTTGTTATACAATAAATGTCCAGATCCCTGCACACCTCTAAAGTATTTCTATTGCTTTCGCCAGTATCTAAGGGCTTTCTGCTGTAGCCTGTTTCAGCATCCATGTGATGACCTGAATACTGTATAGTCATATGAGCAACATCTGGTTTGTTCATTATGTTTAGTACAAAGTGACTGAAATGTAGAAAAGTTTACAACAGTCATGCACTGCTACATTATAAGTCACATCATAAAATGTATGGGATGCAGCCAGAAACAAAACCACCCAGCTAAGTATCACATATGAGCCCTGCATTATAGCCCTCTAGGGCAGAGGAGCATGAGAGAAACTGTCCAATCATATCTTATGACAACCACTGAGATGTCTCAAGTACAGCAGACACCTGCTGACAGTGTAGGTCATAATGAAAACCAAACATCAGCAGTCCAACACATTGTTTACCAAATACCAACTATTGGTATGTTTCACAGCAGACCTGAGGGGAATATTGTACTTCTTAATTTAAGACATTAATTTGATAACTTAAGTTACTTGCAGATTTTGATTATTAATATGAAATAAAATCAATAAATAAATGATGAAGAAATCATTATTGTAGGTTAAACTACCCAGTAATATATAAAGTAGTTAAAATGAGCTCCACCTACCAGCTGCAACATTAAAGTGATGAACACATTAATGCATCAATAAGAATATAATATACATTATTCTGTATGAGTACTTTTACTTCTGGTAGCTGCTTTAAGTATATTTTAATACTTTAAACACTTTTGCTCAAGTAAGATTCTGAATACAGGACAGTATTTCTACACTGTGGTACTTTGAAGTAGAAGATCTGAGTACTTTTCCCACCACTGTATACATGCTGGCAGTTTGCATTATATTTCATGATAATGGTGTGAACATATCAAAAAGCCACTTCAGGCCATGATCTGTATCTCCTATACTGAGGGCCTCTTCTGTGGACAGTCACGCTAACAGAAAGGCAGTCAGCCAGTTAAAAGCCAGCCCTCATGGCGTTCCCTCACCCTCTGTCTATTGTTGTCTTCTCTCTCCAGAGCCTAATGAAGTAATGAACCTGAACCAAGATATCCACAGGCTACAAGATAGAGAGCAGAGAGAGAGGGAGAGCCCAGCAGCTCCTCACCAGCACATAGCCTTTTGCAATAATATCGTTAATACTTTGATTTTGGTTGTTAGGCCTGTTTTCAGATTTTAAGGCCTTAAACGTCCACAGGATGCTGTGGTAATTTAAGGCCTGGGTTCATTGACCTATAGGTTGTTGGTTGGCTGTTTCCACCCTTCTCTTAAAAAACTTCAAACTGCCTTTTCCTGGATTGTTTATCAGCATATTAGGGCTATCAAAGTTAACATGATAACAGCATGTCAATGCAAATTTGTTTTAATGCCACTAATTTCTTTAACATGCTACATGCAACGTGTGATTTTTAGGTTGAAGCAGCTCAATTTTAAAGCTAAAATGAAGATCCTGGGATCATATAAAACTAGAAAACCTATGAATCCATCAGTATCAACCAGGTCAGACTAGCTTGTTGCAAAAGAAGCCAAATAAACTAATCCTAAATTTTGGCAAGGAAAAACTGCCATGTTCATTTTCAAAGGGATCCCTTGACCTCTGACCTCCAGATATGTGAAAGAAATGTACCCACAGTGTCCCGTTTACAGACATGCCCACTTTATGATAGTCCCAGTCAGTCTGGATCAAGTCATAGTCAAGTCAGCACTCTGACACACTGACAGCTGTTGTTGCCTGTTGGTCTGCAGTTTGCCATGTGATGATCTGAGCATATTTTTAATGCTAAGGTCAGAACCTGTGAGGGTTTCTGGACAATATCTGTCATTGTTTTGTGTTGTTAACTGATTTCCAATAATAAATATATACATGCATTTACATAAAGCAGAAAATTTGTCCACTCCCATGTTGATAAGATGATTAAATATTTGATAAATCTCCCTTTAAGGGACATTTAGAACAGGAAAAATGTGTGATTAATCATAATTAAATATATTAAGCAATTGACAGCACTACTACATATCAAACCGCAGTGGCATCTAATGGTCTTTACTTGAGCCTGCATGAGTGTGTGTGTGTGTGTGTGTGTGTGTGTGTATGTGTGTGTGTGTGTGTGTGTGTGTGTGTGTGTGTGTGTGTGTGTGTGTGTGTGTGTCCATTTGAAGACGTTAAAAAGCCTTAATCAATGTCAGTGAGACATTATTTTCTGTCACATGCATCTATATTCAGCAGCACGGTGACGTCACCAGCTTTGACTATAGGCTAGTCAATGTGTGTCACAATCCAACCTATTACATGGTCTATATACAGTAGACCAAGAACATCAAAATATGACTCTGGGCGTTATCTTAAGTGTCAATGACCTCTGCAGAACAACACACTGATGTGTTCCAGTGAGATGTCCTCATGATAAATGAATGCATAAAATATGAACTGTCCTTTTCGTATATTGAGCAATAAATGGGAAAATCCCCTGAAACAACACGAGGGTGTCCTTTTACAGACAGTGCTCTTATATACTATATTTCATAATGCAACCTTGCAACAACTGCTCAGATAATATGGGTACTTCTACTACTTGTCTTCCACCAGTATTGGATGTGTTTCTACTAGTGCTACTTCTTAAACAACTAGTACCTTTACTAGAGAGTAATTACCTATGGAGGGTGATTGAAAAGTTAATATGTTACTGTATCTGCTGCTACTGTTACAACAATTAACTATACTCCACTTGCTAGAAATAATATCGATAATCTTGCAAACAGGATATATATTGATTTTTATTAAACAGATGTGAGAATAAAGTCTGAAGTTGGAAAGTTTGTCTTCCAAACAGTGAGATGTTGCATCTATCAAGAGGATGATTATCAGTTAGTTGGTGATAAGCATGATGCAAAAAATCTACCTACAAAGTAAAAAGAAATTAAATCGAAGAAAAAAGAGTTGAAGAGATGATGAGCTGATAATGGACTTTCATAACATATTTGCAATATTTCTCACAAGGCTAAAAGTAATTTTGTTTTGGTATGCAAATGCAGAAATCATAACAATGTCCAATACTGTCATAAAAAAACAAAATGTCCCATCAATTGGGACTTTAAAAAATCATGAGTAAAATATTAGTTTCCCTTGAAACACATTATTTGACACCTTGATGTCACTGTTACAAAGTTGGATTACCTGACTGTATTCTGTAAAGAAAACTGGGGATTGTTGCTGCCCTAAATTATTCTGATCAATCAGTAAGACACAATATTTGAGATGAAGCTAAACAGACACCAGTCATCTTCATCTCAGCTGAATGTTTTCAGTTTGGACTCATGAGGAGAGGATGGGTGATCACAGAGGATAAAAAAACAACATTTAAATGGCTCTAATGTGCATTCATCCCCTAACTATAAGCCTCAGTTACAGATGTTTAAAATGGGCTTTGAAGTCCAGCTTTCTGCAAGACTTTTTTATTCCAAGAAATTCCCTCTGAACATCGGGGTGTGGTTTTTAAGGAGGAAATATCCAAGAGGTCTCATGACAATGTGTGCATGCAAAAGCAGAACCAGTTTGGGCAGACTCAAAGTCAAAGACTATTCTTCACTTTCCAAAGGACTCATTTAGTGTAACAATGAGATGGTAGAGATAGTCTAGCCTATAAATAAAAAAAAAAAATCAATTTATGTTTCTTATTTGAACGCTCAGGGCTTAGGTCACGGTGCAGGGATATAGCTTTATATTACGTTTATATTGATGCTAATCGATTGTAATATTTACTTTTTTTGTCCCATGTGGAAACAGAGAAAGTGGGTCGACATCTTGCACTGTTTATGACCGTTTGTAGGTTTTGTTTGATCACTGGTCAAACCACGACCTCTTAGAATCTGAAGTATTTTAATTGTCCATGTATTTACCAAGCTGCGCCTATCCGTCAAAGTCTGACTTTGGCTCCATCACTTCACCGTTTTTAACGGAGAACGGCGCAGCTCTGCTGGACCACAGCACCGTACCAGCGAGGAGACTGTCATCGGAATACCGAGGCTACTGCCACCACGAGTCATGCCAGCAGTATCCTCCTCCGTGGAAATGGACTCTCCACCCGGCTCCCATCACCTCTGCGCAGCCACCCTGCGTTAGTGTGACGGGGGAAGCTGTTTATCCCGAGTACCAGGGCTTACCACCCTCATCGGAGGCGATATTCAACAGTAATGACTGCTTTCTGTACGGTGGAGCGGTTTACGCACAGGCGTTTACCGGAGACCGACGGAGTTTCCCCGGCGGATACACGGCGTTCAACCCGGACTCGCAACTCCTCTTCCGGGCAGGGCGGACCAGAGTCCTGCCGCCGGGTTTCGACCAGTTTCTCGACTATGCAGAATATGGAGTGGATCCGAGAACGCAGACTGCACCTGGCAGCCAGCAGCAGAGAGAGACGAATCGGGCCGAGTCGACGAGCTGTCACACCGGGGAGAGCAGCAAGGTGAGGGCGGGGTCAGAGTCACCCCAGGCTGGGAAGGAGGACGAGGAGGATGCGCCCTCATCCAGCGGCAGTGGAGGAGACTGCAGTCAGGCCCCGGGTAAGTGGAAGTCCATATAGTAGACGAGACCACTAGAAATCCACAGAGAAAATGTAGAGAGCCGTAATAGGCCCAAACTGGGCAGCCAGGGATTTATCATTTATCATTTTAATTATCGACCTTTCTTCCAGGCAAACAAATGGACTAATAGTTCCCTATTTTATTCAAGTATTTGTTTATTTGCTGCACAGATTGCTACTATGTTTAAGCAGTCTAATATCATTTCTGACGTCGTATTTTCACTTCATTTGACTCTGGTTTTATGCATCTCTCTAAACGTAGTTTAACAGAAAAAAGACAAAATAACAGCAAGGGACAGGACAACAGAGCTGACAAATAAAGGCAAGGATAGAGAGGATTGTTATATATATATATATATATATATACAGATTATGAACAGTATCTATAACCATTAACAACAACACAGAAAAACTACTGTATTACTACAGCTATTCTTTCTACTCTACATGTCTATAAACTAAAGAATGTATTTAATGGCCCCAAATATATAATCTCTCTCAAGCTGAACATACACACCATAGCAATATACTTCTCATTTTCCTTAGCTATATTGTGTATACATTGACAAATGCAATTAGATTAGATTAGATCAGACTAAACAATCAATTAAAAAGATTTCATTTTTCACATGAGCTGGCAGTTGTAGTTGCAGGTCCAACTGATAGTGTTGGCTGTGAGATAGTAAACAGTCACATTGTGCTAACTGTGCACATGGGCCCAGAAAAGATGTTGTTTGACTTACAGATTTGCAGATTTACAGATGCAAACTTAAGTTGTCATGAGAGCATAATTATTTTTTTTCTTTTTTTTTCCCTGTTAAAAGGGAAAGTTTTTTTTGCCCCTGAGGCAAAGTTGTGATTTTGGGCTCTACAAATAAAATAAATTTAACTGAATTGAGCTGAATTCATTACAGATGGTGGTTTCACTAAGACAGTCCCACAGCATGACGGTCATGTTAATGTCTTGAACTCACTGTTTGGACCTTGACATTCACCTTAATTTAAAAGTTAAAAATCATTTCAGTTTAATTAAACTCAGCCTGATTCATGTGAATTTTCAGTTTAAAAGTTGTTGCTCGTCTGGTCCCCTCCGACCACATTAGACACACTGGGTCAGTTCTAATTCAAAAGCTGGATTGTATAATTCTGTTGTATTTTGGGGTTTTGTTATCTACTGTGAGCTCACTTTGTGTAATAACCCTTCAGACCCATCATTTCCCTCTGTCTCTCCAGCAGAGCCCAGTGTGAGGAGGACGAAGCGTTGTCCGTACTCGAAGCAGCAGATCAGAGAGCTGGAGAGAGAGTTTCTACTCAACATTTACATCAACAAGGAGAGACGTCTGCAACTGTCCCGCCGTCTGCACCTCACAGATCGGTGCGTGCATGTTGCAGTATTTCTGTAATTACATTTCGTCCTGGACCCCAGTTCTAATGTGAAAGCTCTGTGAAATACAAGCTGCTGCCTGGCACACCATGAACACATCGAACCTTGCACCACCTCATGATCACTGAATATCTTTGGCTTTTGGACGGCCTATTGAAGATGTCACCTTGGGCTCTGGAACATTTTTGATGGCCGTTTATCACAATTTATCTCTTGTTCTGGCAAGAAACCAAAAGCCCACCCAGGTGCATGCTGGTCTTATACCTGCCTATATAACTGTGGGTGCCCACTTCTTGACCCAATTCATAAGAAAACTAAAATACCAATTATGCAAAAAAATAATTATACAAGAAAATAGTTAAAATAAGCAAATAAATAGCAAAACAGAACACTATCACAAATCTAGTCTAAATGAAGTAAACACCTAGAATGATAAATTAAACAATAACTAAATACTGACAACAATAAATAGCTCCTACAGTGAATACAAAGGTGATGTAACTAATGAATAATGAATGTGAATGAATATTCTGTCTGATATGTTGCTTTTTATTTTAACATAAACTCATATCTCAGAGCAGCGTAAAGAAACCAAATGGTAAAAGCAGTTTGTCCTTGGCTGATCCAGACAGGTGAAAATCTGGTTCCAGAACAGAAGAATGAAAGAGAAGAAACTGAAAAGCAAGAGACTGCTGTACCACTACCACCACCCAGGATATCACCTGTTCTGATCTGATGGATGGATGAGGGAGAAAGAAGTAAGAGACAGTCCTTCTTTTCACTGTATTCTATTCTGTAATAGAGACATGAATAAATATAAAAACAATGTGTTGTCCTGGCATCGAAGGAGAGCTCTAAGGCTCAGGTTTAGGCCTCATGTTCTCCTGGAGCACAAAGTCAAAAAACAGCAACTTCTCTATTGAATATTCTGCCTGGCTCCAGACTTTATTGACTTTTCATCAGCAAAACACTCCCGCTGCTCCTCTGGCCTTATTTAATCCTGACTTCTCTCTGAAGTCATGTGGTTTGTGTGAATCCTGTCTGCCTCAGACGTTGCTTGTTAATACTGAGGACACACATCTTTATCCCATCTAATACCGATGCTCCGCTTCATGTGCTCGTCTGTAGAGCCTCCAGTTCTGGACTTGACATTTCTCTGATGTTTTTTGGCTGTATTTTGATGTTGACTTGCACTGTTGACTATATATATATATATATATATATATATATATATATATATATATATATATGATGATATGATGTCCTTTTTAATGATAAATCCTGTCACTGTTCATAAGGTTGAATTAGCCTAATGTGTGACTTTGTTTTTGTTTTGTTTTTTTGCATTTCAGATTTCTGGAATATATTGATGTATGAAGCCAATACATTAAATACAAACCAAGCACCACTCTGTGGTGAAATGGTAGACATATCAGTACACTGATGCCAAGTTTTATCTGACAAACCTCTATTTCATAATGTGGGACGGTCATGTCTGAAATATGGGACACTGAAAACTCTGAAAACTGTTAAAAGACCTAAAAATCACCTTAATTAATGTTGGAAACACTCAAGGCTAAATGAGCAATCCCATCTTCAGTCATCTTTTATTTGATTTTAGGTTTTGCTGTTACAAAACCTCTGCTTATTTGTGGATGTTACATTGAGAATCAACATCAGACGATGAGACTATAAATAATAACAGAAAATAAAGAATAATTAATAAAGACTATAATAGTTTTGAAGCATTTGGGCAGGTTAGAAAGACATTAAGTATCAATAGTTTTATTGACTTCTATATGTTTGAGGAAGACCTACACCCACTGGAGCTGAGATGTCCCGCACTCAGGATAATATACTTATACCTCATAAAGTCATATTTAACCGTCTTTTTAGCATAGAATACAATCATTTAAGGCAAGTGAAGACAATCTAAATGAATTATTCTGATATCGGTGATATTTGATATTAGTGTTATTAATATTGCTTCTGTAATGTATCTTATACTTTTGTACCTAGTATGTGTCCTTGCATTTATTGCAACATAACACAATTTGGATTTCAATATATTCATGCATTGTATTTCCATATGCTTGAAGACAATGTATTAAAATATTTCATGCAATATCTCTTTATGATGAACTGTTTGTTTGGTTTAAAAGGGCTTTCAAAGTGTGAATCCTTAATTTGATGTAAAAATCTTGAGTTAAATTTTATGATCCGATTTACTTTTAACTTTTAAACATTTAATTGCATATCTAATTTACAAACCATTGAAAAGAAATTCATGTGACATTTAAAGGTTAGATTTAGTCTGATTGTGATGTTATAAATGGGAATTTTGAAATGACTGCATCTTAGCTGTGGCTTAAACCAGTTCTTTTCAAAACAGTCTCATGAAATAAAATGTTTTTTAAAAATAACTAAATAGCAATGCAAAGTACATTACTGATTTTAAATGTGTGGTTTGAGGCCATTCACAGGATGCTATCTGAATGCTTTTACATAGTAATAAAATGAAAACATCAACTGTGATCACTTCTGCAACAGAAAATATAGCCAGGAGCACAATTATAATAAATGGGCTCACATTTCAGTGATCGTAAACACAACCATACTAAATAGCAGATTGTTCAGCAGGTAATTGCTGCCCCAGGTTACACTGATATAAAATCTAAGTGTTGAACTATAAAAGAAAACAAGTGAAAGTAGTAAATAGCTGCTTTGTGATGTATTCTCGACCCAGACTTTGAACAACACCAGAAACACACAGTGAGTCCAAGGCTGCACCTTGAACCAAAAACCCACCACAACGCACCACACCGTCCCAACCACCACTTCCTCAGCTTAATGACTTTTATTGGGGCAATTCAGACCGTCTGCTGTCTCACTCCCCCTGTCTTTGTCTCTGGCTTTCACTCAGTCTGAGTGGGCGACGTAAAAAGAAAGACAAGGAGATGAAAGGAGAGGTTGTGTTTCTGTCGCAACTAAAGGAATTTGACTAATGACCTACAATAAACTCCACCACTAGATACTCCACCACTTCTTCGTTTTGTTTTTACCAATGCAGGCACATTTTAAATGGATTTATTCGAATATATCTGTATTATTGCTGAGCATTTTACTGTTTTTATATTTGTTTACCTTGATTTTTTTTAGCCTCAAAGAAATAGATAATAATAATAATAATAATAATAATAATAATAATAATAATAACAACAATAATAATCATAATCATAATCATAATCACAATAATCATAATAATAATAATAAACAGTGGCATATGTGTAGTTATTGTTGTGCAAATAGTATAGGAGTACTTAAATAGGCATGGAGCAAGGTATCAGGAGCAGTAGCAGTAATAGTATTTTAGCAGCATTATTGCTGGGAGAGAAAGTGACAGCAGTAGTAGCTGTACATTCAGCAGCAGTCATTACAGCAGCAGTTGTAGTAGTTGCAATAATAGCAGTATTGATAATATAAATAGAAATAATAGTAAAAGGGCATCACTTTACGTTAACCTCCCTCTATAGACTTTATAAACTATACATAAACACATAATTAATGGTTCATAACATGTACAGGCTGGCGTATAAACAGATTATGACAAAACACAGCTGTAATAACATAAAATATGTCTTCAAAGGAGAAGTTGTAATTGTTGACAAATATTATACATTATAATAAAATGTGATATATAATAAAATGTCTACATATCTGCTTAAAACTACATTACAGTGTGTTATAAACCATTTTTCTGCTGAAAGATACTAGGGGGGCATAAAGTAAGGTGTTACCGGTTAAAGTAACATGCTAGTAATGGCAATAACAGTCATGACAGAAACTAATTTAAATAGTAATGTAATAGTAAATGTCATGATACTAAAAATAAGAGTAATAGCAGGAATAAATGCAGTATTAATAGTACTTCACTGACAGATTTCCATTTTTAATGGAAATGCATTGTGGATGTGTATACATGCCCACAATGCATGCAGAAATCTATATATCGATATATATCAGTACACAGTATATCAATATATCTATGCATATAGTGTATATACACTCACATACTATATTTATACACACACACACAAATAGAGATATATAGAGATAAAGAAAAGCTAATATATGCTTTATTATATCTTTATATTATATCTACAGTATAAACTTTATTATATCCTTTATCTATGCTATATTATATTATATGACATAGCTCATTCATACTCATTCATGGATGTGATTAAATTCACGTGTTGAGTGTTGTTCAGTAGTTCTTTAAAACGACAAAAGGTAATTAAAGACAGTAGTAAATACTAAAAACAGGTATAATCATTCCAGATAATAAATATACACAGTATATACACAGTATACTGCTCTAACCGTAACAGCAGGTTGAGCTTGACCCCCTCCTCCTCCTCCTCCTCCACCTCGTCCTCCTCCACCTCCTCCTCCTCCTCCTCGTCCTCCTCGTCCTCCTCCTCCTCCTCCCCCCCCCCTCCTCCTCCTCTCCTCCCCCCTCCTCCCCCCCTCCTCCTCCTCCTCCTCGTCCTCCTCCTCCTCCTCCTCCTCCTCGTCCTCCTCCTCCTCCTCGTCCTCCACCTCCTCCTCCACCCCCTCCTCCTCCTCCTCCTCCTCCTCCTCCTCCTCCTCCAGCAGGGCCGCCAGGATGTTACTGCCATCTAGAGGCATTTACTGCAATAACATCCCTGTGGCCTCCGTCCTCTGGGGTCCAGCTAAATTAAATCATACGCGCTGATTCATGTGTTTCCTCGTTTAATTACTGAGACCAGAGCATAATAAATAAATAAATGAATAAATAAATAAATAGATAATGTGGCCGCTTGCTGGAGTCTCGTATGATTCAGCCCAGGACTCCTTCCTGTGGAGGGCCGGTGCTCCGTTTTAACTCGTCCCCCAGCAGATGGCACTAACGGTGTCTCCGTTATTAGAGGGCCGTAAGAGCATGAACACAGTAGTTCTCCATCCTGCTGGTCAGCCTCCTCTCCAGCCAATGGGATTTCACTTTCACACTCAAACATGGTGACGATGAACGGAGAAAGTCTTCAAACTAATCGGTATGGAGCCGTGTTTGTGTTTTGAGTTTTCAGCATCTTAGAAAAATCTATAACTAAATCGTATGTTCATCTGCAGTAGGCCACGTAGACTGATCCAAGACAGAAAAACAGCCCCGTTTCACCTTTTTAATGGTTTATTCATCCTTCAGTTTTTACGAGAAAAAAAAAATCAAACTCGCCTAAATTGGAGGGGACGAGTCAAAACATCCAAAGTCAAATAAACAGCTAGAAAGATACAAACAGCAGCTTTAGATCACAGACAGCTGAAACGGGACACACATCCAATTTAAAGACACCAAATTAAGAGAAACCTCTCCGTTCAATATGAACTCCGAGGAAGAGTTTCTCCTCAATGTCAGTGTTTCCTCTGGAAGATCAAGATGAAAGAAAAGAAAAGAAAAGAAAAGAAAAGAAAAGAAAAGAAAAGAAAAGCCTACCTCTGAATCCGAATCAGTCTTTGGGGCGACAGAGAGGTCTTTTGTCACTAATTATGAGCTTTCGTTTTGTATTAAGAAGGTGGTTTGAAAGCAGAAGCAGAAGTGTGTAATAGCCTACTACCACAACTACTACTACACGCACACACACAGGCACACGCACACACACACGCACACTTCTAACAAGCTTGTAAAAGACTCCCTGCTACTTTTTATTCTGCTTGTAAAACGCTGTTTCAAGCACAGAGAAATAAAAAGCTCGGCCTATAGGCAACATTCAGGCCCATCTGGCACACAGGCTAGAGGGCCTATTATCACATTTCTGAGCACAAAAGAATGATCAGATTTATTTCCTATACTGGGTAAATACAGTCTAACCATGTGATCCTCGGTGTAACCAATGGGCAGCCGAGGAGAAGGTAAGGGTCGGGAAAAAAATACTACCATTTTAGGGGAGGATGTAAGCCACTATACCAGCCCATCTAACGTTTTACAGTCGCACTTAAGTGACTTTTTATTGAAATAATAAAATAAACATGTCGCTAACGAATTATTATTCCATGATGGGGCTCCAGACTGAGGAGCCGTACGGTGCACATTTCATCCCGGGAGGCTTGCAGGGTTCGACGGCCGGCTGCGGAAAGCCAGCCCGGAGAGCGGAGGAGGAGGAGGGGACCCCCGGCTCACACATTCCGGATTTTTCACATTTTTCCAACAAACAAACGAGCGTAAACGGCTTTTCTCCCTGGGCAAACACCTCTACTTCCCCTGCGCCCTCGTCTCCGCAGCTGCAGTCCACCCCCGGCGCCTCCATCCCCGGCCTATTTCATCCACATCACCTCCTGAGCCACCACCACCACCCGTACTACGGCCCGCAGACGCAGAGCCACACCGAACACCTCGCGTCCGCGGCCGCCTCCGAGAGCAGGTTCGTCCGCTGTTGGGAGGGAGCGACTCCGACCTCGGACACCTCCCTGTCACACGCCTCGGCCGGCTTTCCCGGGTGTGTCTCCGCTCAGGGTGACCTCTCCAATCCGAGCCCGAGGTACGAGACGGTTAAACCCGAGAGTTCTCCCCCGTCACACGACAGCCCCGGGGATTCCAGCTTCAGCAGCCCGACTACGGTAGTCCTTGAGCGGCTAGGGACCGTGGAGGAGCTGGGGGCGAAGCCGGAGCCCAAAAAAGAGGACGAGGAAAGAAAGACAAAGCATCAGCTTGACCCGGGTAAACCTTGATATAGCACGTTTATGAGCATTTAAGAAGTGGCAATATACAGGTGTGTGTGTGTGTGTGTGTGTGTGTGTGTGTGTGTGTGTGTGTGTGTGTGTGTGTGTGGACAGGGAGGGTGACTGTGGCCTAAGTAAGTAGGCTAAGTGTGACTTTTATAGCCCAATAAATGTCTTGTAAACGGTAAAATATAAAACTTTATTGTCCATTAAAATAATGAAGGTGCTATTGCTGTTATTTAACAATTTGCCACTCAGGAGAAAACGCAGGTAGCTTTGCGCTGCATTTCTCTGGTCGGGTTTATGCAGGAAATAGATGATTTATTCATTTTTTTATAATTAATGCATGAAAAATTAATGCTTCCTTGCTTTGCAAAAATAGCCTGTATACTGTAGTTAATATATTATGCAACTGTGTCTGTACAAAACGACCTCAATGATTTATAGGCCCTTTACTGTTTGTAGCTTGCACTATGCAGCCTGCGTCAAACAGCAAAAATAACTTTAATAATAATAATGATAGTAATAATAATGCAACTTGAGATTCACAAATTATTTTTAAAGTTTACATTTCATTAAACAAAAAAACGGGCTTATAAAAATAGTAATAGTAATAATAATAATAATAATAATAATAACACTACTGATAATAAAAACACTAGTACTACAATTACTACCAATAATAACAATAGTATTATCAGTAATAATAATACATGTTATTGGCTATTATTTTTTCTCTTTTCTTGGTATTATATTGTATTTTTTTTTGTAAATAGACTATTGTTTTATTGTTATGTGTGATTGAATAAAACACCACAAACTTCTGTTAGCTGGTCAGAAATGAGGTTTAAAGTATTTTTGAATAGCCAGGATTCATCTACTTAGTGGTAAATACAAATTTTCAAGAGCTGTGTGCCCAGCAAAGTGAGCAAAGATATCTTGTTACTTGTTGCTGTCTCGCTGTCTAACTATAATTTTATAGCACTCTCTCAACAACTTAACTTTTTTTTTTAAGCGGCCGATAAAGCATTTTAGATCAGCCACAGGTTCATATATCCATCCCCAACTGCAGTTTAATAATCCTAAAAATGAGGCTCAGTTTGGCTTTTCACCAACACTGCCTGCTCACACAGAGATTTACACTTTACTGGGTATATTTTTGCTGCTTGCTGTCCCTCCAAAATCATTTTCATCTTAGCTACATCACAAACTACAGATATAATTTTACATAATGTCACATCATGCTAAATTATTAAAATGAAGGAAGAGTAAAATGAGTGCATAATAAACAAGTCCTGGTGTGAATAAAACTGTTTGCTAAAAGGAGCAACATGGTTTTAAGAAAGAAAAGCATTGAACACTGACTTTATTTATGGAGATGTGTTTGGAACATGTGGTATTGTTTCTTTCTTTAATGAGCCAAAAGTTGCAGGCTCATGAAATTTGTTCCTGAGAATATTTTCTCTGATTTTTATGTCAGTCTTTGAACTCTGCAGCACAAGCACACACTCTCACACATCCCAAGCAGCAGCTGACCTGCTGTTATAGTAAAAATCTCTGCCACCCTGTGTCTTTTTCTGCAGAAAATCCAGCAGCTAGTTGGATCCACGCCAAGTCCACCAGGAAGAAAAGGTGTCCATACACCAAACACCAGACCCTGGAGCTGGAGAAAGAGTTCCTCTACAACATGTACCTGACCAGGGACCGGCGCCTAGAGGTGGCGGGACTCTTAAATCTGACAGAGAGACAGGTCAAAATCTGGTTCCAGAACAGACGGATGAAGATGAAGAAGCTGATGATCCGGGAGAGGAGGAGTGCAAACGAATGATGGATTTGGAAACGAGGCTGGGGATGTTTTTTTTTTTTTTTTATTATTATTATTATTTTTTCACCAGGATAGATGAGGATGTGGTGAGGTTGTCGCTGATAAAAGAAACGCAGTGCACCAAGATACTCAACATCTGTAACATCAGCTGGCACCAGCAGCTGTTACTAAGCAACGGACTGTATGTGGCTGCCATGGAAA
Source organism: Pterois miles (assembly GCA_947000775.1). Taxonomy (NCBI): domain Eukaryota; kingdom Metazoa; phylum Chordata; class Actinopteri; order Perciformes; family Scorpaenidae; genus Pterois; species Pterois miles. Next base: position 3,036,580 of record CAMQGK010000242.1, on the reverse strand, counting down.
GCTGCAGTGGTGAAACTCTGCAGGGGAGACCAGGATGTGATGTAGCACTTTTACATAAAAAATAAAACAATACAGAAAGAACCATAAATTGAATAAGGAAATAACATAGTTGATATCAAAGACTTTGATCATTTTAATACTCATCTGTTTTTTATATCTCACATGTCCAAAACTGAAACTACTTGACACATACTTGACTTCACATAAATCGTCTGTGCTTTCTGCCAAAATGCGAATAGCGTTTTGTGATTTAATGCTAAAACTATTGTCCTCATAAAAACAGCTTTCGGTGTGCCAGAGAGGACTGCGCTACATCTGTTAAGGCCAGGAATATTTGCAGTGTTTTTAAAATAAAGTACTTGTGGAAAAGAAGTGTAAAAAACATAATAGACTAAAAGAGACAAGAGAGAGAGACAAAGTCAGAAAGATTAAGTGGCAAATGATGTAAAGTGGAATATGAGAAACTGATGCATTTATTTGTTAGCTTTAATTTAAAGGTTCAATCAGGTCATATTCTTGGGTTAAAATACTGTAATTTCAAGTGATTTGCATGGTCCAGTGTCATTTAAGACACAAAGTCGGACTTCATGTCAATGTGCATTCAGTCTCAATGCTTCTGGTTAACACACCTGCTCTCACAAAGGCATTATCACTCACTATAAGCACCGTAGATGTGGGTCAGTAGGGTCCTACTACATCCACTAGTAGGTTTCATCATCTATTCACATGGCAAATCACTGAAAGAAGGAATAAAAGAGGGGGTCACATCTTGTGTGAAACCAACATCTAGTTGTCTTTGTGTTCAGAAGTGTTAAGTTGTACTTTCACTTTTGAAATGCAATTGATGTTAACCCCTAAATTTAACATTTTGTTGTCTAAACCTAAAGAAGCCCTTTTTGGTCAAAGCGTGACGTTTATTTCAGTTTTACAGCATGTTCGAACATGTGGCTTTTAAGTTTTGCTTTCAGGCCCCTAATGATCCACATCTGTGGTGCTTATAGCGGCTGATATATTACATGTGAAATTGCTGTTTTCACATGTGAAATATATGAAAATAACATGTAGCTGTCATGTATTTACCACATGTGAACACCATATGTATCTATATGTGAAATCATGAAATTAAGCAATGAGATTTTTCAAACCAGACAAAAACACAATGACTAAAGCTGAGCAGCAAATAAGTTGGAAGATGGATATATTATTTCTGCTAGAGATGGCTGAATATGTGTACAAAAACGACAAAGTGAGATGTTATCAGACTGATTCCCGTATTAGCTGTAGGTCCAGGAGTACATTTACTCAAGTATTGTACTTTTTTTGAAGTACTTTTCTGCTACTTTCAACTTCTACTGCACTACAGTTCAGAGGGAAATACTTTGCTTTTTACTCCACTACTTATTTTTAAAACTTTAGTTACTTTGCAAATTTAGATTATTGATACAAAATATGTATGTAAGTAAAGGTTATAATACATTATTGTAGGTTACGCTACCGAGCAGTATATACAGTAATTAAGATGATCATATAACATACTTATCCTGGAATCTGCATAATGAGTAATTTTACTTTTGCTACTTTAAGGGAAAAAGTTTCCAAATTAAGAATTCCTATATGTTATTTCTATGACCTAGTAAAACCAATCAATACATGTGAACGTGTGCTGCTCTCTGTCAAGGAAACCAGAGAAGTGAGTCTCACTTGTGATGTCATTGGGTCTGGAGTCTCCATAGACAATGAATGGGAGAATGAGGATTTTGTGTATGAGCTTCATTCTATAGTATTCTCAGTTTTGAAACAGAAAATGTTCCCATATTGTTCATGTTAACTAATATTTTCTCTCATCTTAGACAAGAGGAATAATGTACGAACTTTGAAAATGGGTGTAGTTCCCCTTTAAGTATATTTTAATGCAATTAAAAGTTGTCAATGCTGTCAGGCTATGAAATAGGCATCATCAGTCGCCATAAGCACCATAGATGTGGGTTAATAGGGGCCTACTACACCCACTAGTAAGTTTTATCATCTATTCACATAGTAGATCACTGAAAGAAGGTATTACTTGCTTATTATTGCTTAAACCTGACTGTTGGGTGGGGTTGTACAAGGTAATAGGCATATTAGGCCCTTAATGACCCACATCTGTGGTACTTATAGCGACTGATAATTTCCATTTAATGGCCTGATAACAGACGAATCAGGTGCTCCGTGGTCTACAGCTTAAGACATTGAAAAATGTGTGATAAATGATAATAGTGAGACAACAGCAACATGATGAAATATGTATTATGTCTATCCACAACCTTATAGATGATTACACCGCTGGTAATTTGGAAAAGGACCTCAAGTCTGCATCATTGTAACTATAAAATAAACTAATTACTAAATACATACTCCAGGTGTGTCAGAGAGATAATCACATTGTTTTTAGTCTTGTTCCTGATTGGTGCAGGTCTCTGTGTTACAACCAGCCCCAGTCTCCCCTAAAACACTAACCCAAAGGGGGTGTTTAAGGTTTTGTTTCTCAATGAGCTTCCTTGTTTTTGGTTCTTTTTTTTAGAAACTGTGCATGTATTACAGCCTTATGGGCCTATTTGTTGTTACTGTTGTTGTTGTTGTGTTGTCGCTACAGTATGTATATCTCTTGTTAATGTCAATGTTCACACACACACACACACACACACACACACACACACACACACACACACACACACACACACCAGTCCTACTAAGCTATGGTGTGACAGCAGTCTGATGGTTATTTCTCTGTTACTTCCCGTCAGAATAAACAGTTCATGTGAGACGTTTTACACACAGAATAGACGCACAACTTATTTTTCATTTAAGAATGTACGATAACATCAAGTTAAATATTAGAGGAATATTATAGGGGTATCAGTATTTTAGTGTTTGGTATTTCATGAGGCTGAGGTGGGCTCAGTAACAGCAGACTGCCTCTGGAGAAGCAGGTCTCTATGTTGGCCTACAGCAGCAGGCCTGTTGCTGCTGTGAGGACATGAGGCTGCTCAGCCTGCTGCTCCTGGTGATGATTTCCAATCAAATAAAACATGGATGACGTCATCATTGATAATAACTCTGGCTTTCACTATTTCTCCCTTTTTATTCTTCTTTTTGGTTCATCTTCGCAGATTTTATGAGAGGTCATAACTCACTACTACTACTACTACTACTACTTCTACTTCTACTACAACTACCACTACTACTAATAAAATACATACTGTACCTTTTGTACCCAAAAGGTATGTATTGTTTAGATGAGTAAGTTACAGTTGAATTGTAATTTGTATTTTTTGTATTAAATGTTTATATTTTGTATGAAATAGAAAAAACACAAAATACTACTACTACTGCTACCAATGATAATAATAATACATTTGTAAAATATTTATTCAATTGTTTGGTTAGATAAGAAAATTACACTTGTATTATTATTTATAATTTTGTATTAGTCTAAATGTTTTTGTTTTGTATGAAAAAGAGAAACAAAAAATGATTAGTACTACTACTACTAATAATAATAATAATAATAATATTTTTTTTTGTATCAATAGTTTGGTTAGTAGTAGTAGTAGTAGTATAGCTGTAATAGAATTACAGCTGTGTTGTTTTTTTTAAATTGTATTAAATATTTATATTTAGTATGAAACAGAACAACACACAAAATACTACTACTACTACTACTAATAATAATAATAATAACAATAATACACATTGTTTTGGAATCCAATTGTTTGGTTAGATTATTATAGCTGTAATACGATTACAAATGTACTGTTATTTATGATTATTGTGTTAAATTGTTATATGTGTTTTAGAGAGAGAGAAATATACACAAAATACTACTAGCCCTCTACTACTTCTACTATTATTCCTACTACGTAGGCTACTACATACTGTACTTTATAGCCAGTCGAAATCACTGTCGTAGACTGTTGTAATTTATTATCTTTTTAAATACTTGTTTACATTTTGTATAATTATTATAATAATTATTTTGTATTATAATAAATATTTTGTATGTGGAAAAACACAGTACTACTAGCCTACTACTATCACTACTAGGCTACTACATATTTTGTAGCCAGTCGTTTGGTTAGGATATTATAGAACAAAACAAAATTGTAGACTATTGTAGTTTATTATTATTTTTATTGATTACATCTTTATATTGTATGCAAGAGAATCACACAAAGTACTACTACAGTTCAGTACTACAGTGTAATAGTACAGTGAGTCTTGTTTTCGTAGTGTTGTCCTACATTATTATGGTATGATCCTTCCTCATGACTTTATTGCGGTTGTATTATTCCAACGTCAAGGTGTTTGGCTGCTGTCAGGTATGAATGTGAGGCTCAGTCCTCAGAGGGACATTTGTGCCTCCTTGTTTTGTCAAAGTCAGTGCAGCGCCTCGTAGCTTCCCTCATTTATTGCCGCCATATAACGCGTTCAGCGCTCATCCTACTGCAGGGTCATAAACCAACAGCATGCATTTGGAGAATAAACGTGACTTTCCGCCCAACCCAAGACGCAGAGACACGCAGAGACACGCAGAGACACGCAGAGAGAGGCACCATAAAGCCATTTAACCCAGACAGCCAGCGGGACTATATGGTTTTATTGGGACTCCCTTTCCTGCCCGGAGTTCCAAGTGTCCTTCTAAATGTTAAAGTCATTGTCTGCAGAGGAGACCAGACAGCCTCAATCACGTCTCTACACACCGCTACACCACAAAACACAGGAACTTATTAGATTATACAACGGACTGGACGGTTAAATGCAGAGCTCAGAGTGTATATGAAGAAAGTAAGAACGTTATTTTCCTGCCTGAGACGCGTCTGATTTGGATTTGGTTATTTCTCGTTACAACACGACCTAGGACTATACTGTCTACTCTGCCTATCATCCTAAAATCCGCTATTTATTAGCGCTATTATTTCAGTAGATGTGAACCCCTCGGTGGAAGGCCAATGCAGGAAACCGACCTACAGCTTTAACGCCACAAATCCTCAACAACACACTTTGCTATAATGAACAGAATTTAATCCAATTTATGTTTTATTGCAAAGCATAGGAAGAAAATAGCCGTCAAGTCTCATTTCATAAATTCAAATGTGAATGCTTGTTACGCACGCAGACTGTATGTTATTACAGCTGTAGACAGTATATCAGACAAGAAAACTTGAAAATACATATAAAGATTTCATTTACAAAAGGCGTTTTTATTTATATATCATGTGTAATAATAATAATAATAATAATAATTACTATTATTATTATTATTATTATTATTACTGTTTCTAACCATGAACTCTTCATATTTCTAACATTCCGCAATAACAGAATAAAATGTATTAAACGATACAGTCTCACATCTGCTGAAATACGCAACGACATTTTCTACAATAAAGGCCAAAAAAGACAAATTATAAATTTGATTTACAAACCGATAATGGAACAAAAAGGTGGATAGGAATACCGATAAATGTGAATGAACACATTAACTAGAACAACGGGGATACTTACTGTGCTGCAGAAATTAAATAGGACGGAAAGTAATGTTCACATTATTGCTCCCAATTAAACGTTGTTCCCAGTTCAGTGTCTGCAATAAACATGAACTCACACGCACAGTAACACACCAGAGAACTGCAGTGAGTTACATGAAAAATGATTATTTAAACCAGATTACCAGCAAGACGGAGTTATGTTCTAATATTAATGTGAATATTTTTGAAGGACATGATATACGCGTCGTTTCAAAGGTACAGAAATCAACGTGGAACAACAAAAGTAATAAATGATTTAAAAAATCATTTATTATATCATCAATCAATCATCAAGTATATTATATTATATTAACATACAACGAAACAGCCATCACAGCAAATTCTTAATTTATTATTATCAAAACACAATTAGCTATGCAATTAATGTCACCTGTGAAAAAAGTATACTACTACTACTACTACTACTACTACTACTACTACTACTAATAATAATAATAATAATAATAATAATAATAATAGTAATCATAATAGTAATAATATGATTACAGCAAAAAATGACTTAAAGTCATTAGCATAAAACTGATTGATTGATTGATTGATTGATTGATTGATTGATTGATTGATTGATTGATTGATTGACAATGGTATGAAAAACTGGAGTGACAGAATAAAGCATCTGTGAGATGTGACACCTCGGCGGTTTGCAGGATCTAAAATCGTATCAAACCGCTGCAGGCTGGATGTGTAATGACTGAGTTTTTCCGCTGGGGGAAGCTGTTGTACCTTTTTTAAATTAATCAATCACTGCGGTGTCACAGTTAACACTCAGTCCAGCAGCTGGAGTAACACTAATCCACCAGGTGCACTAATTCAGTCTTTTCCACTGCATTTACTCTTCACACTGCACAATGCCCACAATGCATTTATATATACACAAATAAAAGAGAACAAATACACAATCTACTAATCTGGAGATATGCGTAAAGGGAAAGGGCCCATTATTGTGAACGATGCTCGTTTTCATAATGACACATCATGAAAACACTGGATATCTGGAGCATGACTGCAGTGAGTCCTGGGGTGGGTGGGGGGGTGTTAGTGAATCTGCTTCGACTCTCTGTTTCCTCTTCAAAATAAAACTTTCTGCAGTCACGTTGACCTGCCTCCAGTTATCCCACACACTGCTGTAAAACTGGATGGAAACAAACTTCAGTTATCGCTTCACATTGTCACCCTTTCTTCTCTCAGAGCATTTACAGAGGAGCCATTTCATTTATTTAACTTTAAACAGGGGAAAGGGCAAATGTCAAATGTCTCACAACAAAAATAGAAACGCACGAAAATAATTACCAACCAATTAAACAGCAACGCAGTAACGCGGAAAAAAAGCATCTTGCCATCTCTTCCACCGTCGATGGCATAAATAACAGATTTTTCAAATAAATGTAGGTAATAAAATGCTGCCAACACATCGAGTTACTCAACTATAAAAGATACCCACATGAAGACCAGGTTTTGTCTTTATATGTAGTTATCTTTGAAAATATTGAATGATTCTTATGCTGAGGTCTGAAAAAACCCTTCAGCTAAACTGTGGGCATGTAGCTTTGCTGTAGTTCAGCTGTGTTTCTGCAGGACAAAGTGCCAAAAGTGACGAGGCGAGAGATGCAGAAGTGTGGCGGGGAGAAAACACGCCTTTTAGCATCGGATGCTCTGTGATTTCCTCTTTCTCCTCTGTGTGTTTACAGGCCTCTTCTTCTTACAGGCCCTTAAACTAAAATGGTAGAAATGTGCAGGTGGACTGTGGTGGTGTAAGATGGCTGCCATTGTCATGAAAATGGAAATGAGTGTGATCACCACTGTTTAATGGCAGAGGAACACACTGTGTAAATGAATGACTATTTATTCAAGGTGATGAATAAAAAGACTTTCTGACCATTTTCTGACAAATATAAGCAGTTATAGTGAAATGAACTCAAGATTAAATCCACAGGGATTATTTATTCTAATAATCGCCAGTTATTTTGATAATTGATTCATTAGTTTGAGTATTTTTTAAGTTTAAATTCTCTGATTGTAGCCTCTTAAATGTGAATATTATATAATAATATAATAATATTTATATGTGAGGACCTCATCTTGGGCTTTGGGAAACTGACTACATTTTTCACCATTTTTTGATATTTCATAGATCAAACGTAACTATGAGGAAAAAAAAAAGGGGGTAAAATGGAAAAAATAGTTTTGCCCCCCCCCACTTTTTTTTTCACTAATTTTTAAATTGCACCAATTTCCCTTTAAATAAAGATGGAAATATTGAAGAAAATCTTGAAGATGCGTTTTTTGCCCCCTCCCCCCCTTTTTTGCCGCCATTTTTCCGTTTTTCAGAATGAAGATTTGTGAAAGTGATTTTATCATTATTATATTTCACCCAGCTGAGGAACTGATTTCTGACCTTTAAGGATAAAGATAATTAGGAAGGAAGCTGGAGAGGTGATTTTCTGCTTTTCTGACTTTCATATGAAACACAACATCTATTTATTTTTGAACATTTAAAATCAAGTTTCCTTCGTTGTTCACAAAATAGTCACTAAATAAAAAGTAGACTGGATCAGAGGCCTTAAAAGAGAAAACGGCTGTCTGGAGATACTTGGATTCCTAGAGGTTAGTGTGTGTGTGTGTGTGTGTGTGTGTGTGTGTGTGTGTGTGTGTGTGTGTGTGTGTGTGTGTGTGTTTCTAACACAGCTTCCCAGCTTTCTCTTGAGCGCAGCTGCCAGAAATTCCCCTTTCTGTCTGCACCATTTACACACACTGCTCATAAAACCGTTTTACGCGCCGACACCGCGCGCCATTGGCCGCTGACGGTCATGTGTGTGAGTGCAAGGCAGTGCGTCCCTCACGGGCAGCCTCCTCGTCTCGCGCGCTCTCGGTAGCCCAGAGCTGCTCCTCGACACCCGCGCGCCTCCATGGACGGTTTCTCTCTACATTTTCCTTTAATCTCCCTGCAGTGTTTAGGAGTAGATTAGTCTGATTGATTATTCGTTAAATGTTTCGTTTTAATGTTAAAACCTGCAGAACAAATGTCCCCTAAAATAACATTTATTACCGAGAATAAAAACCTGGCTGTCCGCAGGCGGAACAAGACGCGTACGTAGATTCGTTTTGCATGTTTGCACTCCTGCTTTGACTGCCTGTATATCTGCCTCTTCCAAACCTCTCTGGCTGAATACACTTCCACGCATTTCTTAGAGAAATCTCGTGTTTATGTGCTTTGACTTTTTAATGGGTTCTACTTTGTTGTGTTGCTGTCAGGATGCTGCAGCAGAGGAAAATGGAGTCCAACAGGCTGCTCACATCAGGTACCAACACTGAGCTTTGACACTTGAAATACAACTGTGGCATGAAAACGAAGAGAAATCCAGTCATTGCTCCAAGCAGATGCACACAATAACTATGCTCTGTTGCAGACTGTTTTATGATTGGTGTCCATGCATCACGATGCCTTTTCATAATACATAGGGTTAATTAATTAAGCAGGCTTTTACAATAGACTGCAGAATATCTGAATTTGTTATTATGACACATCAGACTCTACTGCGTCTGGCAAACTAAAATTAGTTGCATAATTCCTATATTACTAGATAGCATATTTAGAGAGAGAAACAGGACTCCTGTTTAACTGCAATATTTCCAAATGTTCCAACCACGTCATATAGCTACTGGAAAAGGTTAAAGCAGCATACAAGAGGCGTCGGCACCTTCCTTTATGATTCATTTAATATAATGACACAACTGCACGAGGTTACAATCACCAGGCCTCATGCGAAAAAACCGTAAAGCTGCAGAATGTTAGTATGCATATAAACTAACAGATGTTTCAGTGTGGTGAATGCATTCAAGAACATTATAACTTGTATAAGGTTGTATGATGCTGATATGACGACTGTTTCTCAGAATGAAGCAGCCCTCAGTGTGGTCATATGAGACAATTCAGCAATATTTTATTAAGTCACATGCACATGAATTTGTCTATCTTTATAGATGTGCTTGATCCGGCAACATAGTGCTTATCACACAAGTGGCTTAATGTGTGTCCTTCAGCTAAAATAAACAAAAATTGTGAAACTACTTCCATTTTAAACAAACAAAAATCTTTAAAAATGGGCATTTATGTGCCATGATGGATCTGTCCTCTGAGAAGACATATGACCAGAAAGAAAATGTATTCCTATAATGTTTTAACTAACTCTGTCTGTCTTAATACTCCTTTATATAACATGGTGAATTTCTCCACTGTGGGACTAATAAAGGAATATCTTATCTTATCTTATCTTATGGCTTTTGAGGCCTCTGTGAAAGAAACTGAATTTCTCGTTCTTCTTCCATAAAATGGACAGATGGACAGAACGAGACAGAAGGAAGCCTTTCCTCCATGTTTTTGTTTTCATTGACGTCCTTTTTTATGAGGGCAGCCTGAGTGTCAGAGACACAAAGAGACAGTATTTTCTCCCTTTTTTGAATTTTATATTTTTTCTTTTTTTCTCATGAGGGCAGCAGGCGGGGTGTGAGAGACAGAGAAACAAAGACAGTATTTCACTGGTGCTGCTCAGTCAAGCTCAGCTGGCACTCAGTATTTACAACCTACTGCAATGCAGCAGGGAGAGTGTGTGTATGTGTGTGTGTGTGTGTGTGTGTGTGTGTGTGTGTGTGTGTGTGTGTGTGTGTGTGTGTGTGTGTGTGTGTGTGTGTGTGTGTGTGTGTGTGTGTGTGTGTGTGTGTGTGTGTGTGTGTGTGAGTGAGAGAAACAAAGAGACAAAAGGAGACAGTGACGCAGAGAACGAGACAAACATTAAATTAAAGCCTGAGACAGACAGAAAGACAGACAGAGACGGAGCCTAAGAGAGAGACAGAAGACATTTGTGTCCACCGTCAGTAAATTACACAACATGCCTGTCTCTGTCCCTGCAGGATGGGGCAAAGATTTCAGTTGCAGCCGCACATTTACAAAGAGGAAAACAATCTGCAGGTTTGTCCTGAGCCTGATTTCACTCTTTTTATCTGAACAAATCTGAGAAATGATAACGAACATTACGTTTTTATTCAAAGGGACGTTCTGTCATGGCTTGTCTCTGACATGTAACCACAGACCTTCACCTTTTAGGAAGCTCTTTCTTATGCATTTCACTGATCAGGTGTTTCCTTTTTTCCTCAGAACTCACTGAGCTTGAACAGTTTATCTAAAGTGAAGCAGATGACCATCATCATCGTCATCATCATCATCTGATACAGGTAACAAAAACATGACACGAGCAAACAAAAAGGAATAACGATTTAATTATTTATCATATTGTACCACATAGACTGTTTCATAGTAAATATGGTTTTCATTGAAATAAACACAGATTATAACAAATGTAGGCTAACTGAGATATAATAAGTATCTTGGTGGTATTTTGATTTGTGGCTTTGAATCTGAAGTGGTACTTTGGTTAAACTGTTGATGGATGTTCAGGTAATTACATCCTATTTTAAAATATTATCCGAGGGTGCTATTGTTATTGTGAGCCACCAGGGGGTGCTAACAGTAAAGACACACGATACACGTGCAGTGCGCACATGGGGAATGACTCAAAAAGCAAAAACCTCCATTAAAGCTGCACACTTTTGTAAATTTCTTATTTGCATATTTGTTCGTAAACGATTATACATTTTTAACCTACATCATCTGCGTGAAACTAATTAATTTCAATCGTACGAATCAATACAGACAAATAGCTGCTGATAGCTCCTCTAATTCTACATCATCCTCGTCCATCACCAACATCTTAACAAGATGTGAAAACATCTTCAAATGAGACTTCTACAGAGTAGATCTGCTGCTTCATCCTTCACTGTCTCCCCACAGGTCAGAGCTGCAGCTGCTGGCCATCTGGTTAAACACTAGATGGCGCTACAGACTCATGTCTGATATTTTCCCAACAACCTCAGCGTTCTCGCTTCATTAACTCCATCAACGTCACCATCACCCTCTCTCCCCACAGTCAGGATAGTCTCTTCTCCCAGTTACCTTGAATGCACCTCGAAGAGGGCGAGTTCATGCGCTCTGCTATCCCGGGACATTCGGGTTTGGTCTGGACGGGATTTTATGCTACAGCTGCTCGGAGGCGTAATTAGGCAGGACGCCAAGCCGAGGCGCAATAAATCACCGATTCAAGTGGGTTAAAACCGGCGGTGACACTTTGTTAGTGAAAGAAATGAAACGGATTCTTTTAAAATTGCTCCTCTTGAACCTTGAACATCTTGTGTACTGGTGACAATCGGCTCAGCCTGTGGTTTATTAATAATTTAATTAACAGTTGTTTACCTGTTGGGGATGTTTTGTAACATTTCTGAAAACTACACAAATAAATCAAAACTAAAAACCGATTGCAAGAAATTATCGTTTTTGGCTGCAAATGATTAAAAATGCGTGCGTAAATATTATTTTGCTCTAGACAGATGACTGAATTAATGAACCTTTTTAAAAATTTACTCTGCCTTACAGCGTATTGTTAAAGTCATCATTCAATAATTTAAATTTTTCATGAGATTTTTTTATATGTGGGCCTAACCTTTGGTTTTGTTTTGACACTTCAGCAGCCGCAGAGCTGCTGAGGACACGCAGCCACACACACAGAGACCCGCGCTCTGTTTTCACAGAGCCGGTTTATGGTTTTATTGCTCCCCATTTACGGAAATCAAAGCAGGAAACAAATGTTCCAAACAGCATTCCAGAAACATCCGGAAAACTGCAAACAGCGTTTAGTCTCTGCTTGCTCTGGAGGAAAGGACTGCGGTGCAAAACCACACGGGGGTCTCAACAAGGTGCCAGCATGCAAACTGTTTTACGCACACAAAATACAATATTTACGCACGAACTTTTACACCATTTACAAATGTTTAACACAGTTTCATCAAAGAACATGGGTCCCAACTTATTTTAAAGCAATAAAAAAACCCAGTTATATTGAAGAAGGAGAATGATTTAGTTAAAACGCGAGAAACACAAAGCAAAAACAGAAAGAAGCCAGATTTTTTTTGTCTTAAAAAAAAAGAAAGACAAATTTGTATTAAACAAACAGACTAATAGAGTTGAAAAGAGGAATATTGTGTGCAGCCGTTCTTTGAGAGTTTAAAATGACCACAGAACACATCAGTTTTTAATCTCCAGCAGCACTAAACCTCGTAGATTAAAGCGTTTTTTCTTGGGCGCCATTATCGAATAAAGTGGCTCTTGGTGCAGGGCCTAATAATTTATGAACCCGCGTGGGAGCAGCAAAGAAAAAAAAACTGAGCACGTGACGGTAATAAAGTGCGTTTTATTGCCGGCGGTTTGACAAGCCCCAAAATATAACTCAGAGAGAATAGCCGACAGGCGGCCAGATGGGATTGGTAGCCGATATTTGTCCGAAATCAACAGAATGCTCTTTGTGTGGCGGAGAGAAACAGCGGAGACGGTTCCGATATTCAGCTTCGATCCGCTCCAACGGGATTTTACAGTAACGAGCGTCCGCGAATTAACGCGAGATTAGAACAGAACAAGTAAGTGCGTCTTGTTTTCATATTTGGCACAGATATGGAGTTATGAATGTAAGGGGAAGGGGGGCAGATGGAGGGACGGATGTGGTGGTGGAGGGGGGTGTTCTGTGGTCCGGGGAGCCCCCAAAGTCCCTGCTTTAGGGGGGTCCAGAGATCCACCTGTAGTCCAACATCTAATCTAATTATTAGAAAAGCTTTTAGTTTGGGCTCCTCTCATTCTGTCGGACATCCGGACATCACATTGTTCTTGGTGAAATTCAAGGCGTGTTTCAGTGGTAAGACGTGACATGGATTCATATGCTGTTTTATTTTCAGCTTTTAAAGTAAAATGATAATTTAAAAAAATGCTGCTACATCAAAACAACAGATAAAACTCCTCAGGGGTGCGGGGGTATTACACCATTTTACACCATTTCAGTGCTAGTTTAAGATCCTAAAAATGTCCACACGATATCTTTCTTTTGAGCAAAAATGCTTTCAAATATTTCCATTTTTTAAGGAGGGCTGTTAATATTATTTTAATATTATTGTGTTCTCACCTCACATGAGAGAGAAGTAACTGATACCAAATATCACTTCCATAAGATAGTTTATTCTACTTTTTAAGTTAAGGGGTCCGTGTGTTTTAACGTATTTCGTAGGAAGCTGGAAGTATGAAACGGTGTGTGTGTGTGTGTGTGTGTGTGTGTGTGTGTGTGTGTGTGTGATTTTTTTTCATGTGTTCTCACCATATATCCTTTACTTTGTGAAGCTGCAAACCCTTATTCCATATGTTAAAGGTTATCTGGTTCAGACATCATAATCTCCCATTTAGGGTCGACAGAATAATAATATTTGAAATGGTTAATAATGACATTGAAATGAAATGATTGAAATGAAATTAATGATATTCAGAAAGCACATTTTAGATTGTGTTTATGTCTGCAGGCTGGAGGATCGCTTCACTTTCGCAACTTTAGCAATTTAACCTGTCGTTAGACTAAAAATGATTTCCGCTTCTGCGCGTAATTTATCAAGAGTTATGGTACTTTTTTAAGATGTCCAAATTTGACGACCATTTCTGCTCACACCGAGCCTCATTCCCCTACAGACAATAAACAGGAGCCAGAAGACAATCTTCCAGCAGAAGTTTACGATAAGGTGAACATCTGGATTATAGTCACAGCAGGAGTCTGATCCAGAACCGCGTGACAGGCACAAATACACGACAACGGTGGCATTAATCTCTCAAACAACCTTTAACCAGATCATGCTCGGGGCTGTGTAATACTGCTGGTGCAGTGGCTTTCTAACCTGGCAAATACTGCAGTATTACATGTCTTATTGGATTGTACGTATTAAATGATCAGTATACTGACATTTGCCGCTACAGCCTGCAGGTGTTTCAATTTATTTAAATGGCAGAAAACGGATATTTATTGTGTTTAAATAACACTCAGCAAGACATATGACGAATAACATTTGGTATAAGAATAACTTGGTGTAAGATGCACGAATCATTTAGTGTTTACTGTAAATGCTCTGATCCACATACAAACATGCAAATGTTTTAAAGTCCAAACTAATTCACGATAACTTGTAGTCAGATATTGATATCTGTGGAAGAACTACAGGATTTGTGCTGTTCACGGTACAATATTACAACATATTATTAGTACAATATTTTAATCTCTTTTCATTATTACTTAATAGGCAACAATATTCTCGATATTTTCAGTTTTGTTCATCATTATTGTTCAGTGTATGACACAGATGTTTTGGAGCCAGTACCTTTTAAATTCAGGGCCATTGAATTGATCAGATTAAATTCTAATCACAATTCGCTCGTGCTTTTAAATAGATCAATAAAACGACGATTGCGCGCTGCATGACTATTAAAAAAACATGCAATGTGTTGCATTTGATTCCATCATATGTCGCTACTAGTTCGCACTGGTCAGTCCGAGACGGTGCATGTGTTGCCAGCTCGGGCTGGAGGTCGCAGTTAATGTCTAAACCGGGTTAAAGCTGCTCTCAGCTCGGCTTTGACCCGGCAGCGGGCCGGGGGCGGAGGGGTGAGCCGGCGGTCAGCCTGTCTAAGATGAAAAAGTGAAACGACCCCAAGAAAGAAAAGCCACATCTGAATGGCTTTATGTCCCAGAGCAGAGTCGCTTTAAAAGGGCGGTTTATATGAAAAGATGCTTTACTGAGCTCTCTGGTTATATGACCCGTTAGAATAACCCATAACCATAACCTTAGATGCAACATTATATTATACAAATATGAAGTAAAACATGGGGATATCATTCCTCCTTTAAACTATCCGTGTGCAGCCTGAGCTGATGTTAATCAATACTTTAGCAATAATTGAAAATTGATGATTGAAGTGCAGCTACAGGAAGAATTGGTGCATCAGTCATATTACTGGTGATCTCATTCATTCAAATTAAATCCGACATTTTGATATAAAATGGCAATTTTCTCACAGTTTAACCCTTTAATTTCAAACTGCCTTTACACAACAATAATCGACCCAGAGACCAGGGAAACAATGGGTCCGCGACTCCCGCAGGCCGCGTGAACTCTGGATGGTCCCCCTGGCCAGCGCGAGCCCCTGCGTGGCCCTGTCCAGCGCGAGGACTAATGAAACGGTGAACCGGCGGTCAACGCTTCTGATTGACCCTCCTGCGACCTGATGGCAGCTAGGCTACATTCTTACAGAAGAATGCTCTTTCACAAACCGAAACACCGCTCTGTTGTTGTTGTTGCCTCTAAAAGGAGTCCGCCAAAGTTCAGAGCTAGGGAGCCCATTCAGAAGCTGTAAGCTAATGATTCCTGTATTCAACCCCCCATTCAGCAGCAGAGATCAGGCTGGAATCAATGTGAAAAATGACAGTTTTTAGGTCAAAGTCTTTTTTTTTAGTGAAGGATTAATAGTCCTCCACTGAATAGATCATTTCATCTGCAGACAGGAGCTCTAAACTCTGCAACTTCTTTATTCAAAATCCATTCAAAATGTTAAGAATCAACGTTTTCTTGTGTGTTTGTGAAACCAATCTTGTTTTACATTATTTTTAGCTGTTCCTCCAGCTCTTGCAACAAATGGTTCAGACAGTTTTCAGCAGCTCCTCATCCAAACAGCCATGGGAATTTAGTGAATGTAAACAGCAAAAATGAGTCCATGCCAGAGCACAGAAAATTGCCCAAGGCAATAACTAGAAACAGACAGTCCCTACTATGGCACGGAGCCCAACAGTAATTACTATGGCTGTGTATTGGCAAGAATCTGGTGAAACCATATCATGATATGGGGTTATAATTCAATATATTGTGATATATTGCAATGCTGTAAGGCAATATACTGCAGTTTTTAAAAGCAAATTTTAGGGAAACAATAATAGTATAAAGAACACATCGCCATATGCATACAGATCTACATTTGTATTCCTCACAGTCCCTGTAACATCCAACATCATAGATTTATTTCGAGAGGACACAGACACAGAGAGGACGCATCTCTTTCCAAAATGAAATAAAACATTGACTGAGTTATTATTTGCATTTAAACTCTTAATTTAATATCAAGTCCGTGTTTTGGATAATCAATACAGTATCACAAAACACAATATTGCTATATTCAATATTTTCTTACACCCCTAGTAATACACATTACACACAGCACCTCCTGTTATTTTTACAGTAAATTAACATTACAATGCTCTTTATTGTCATTATGCTCAACGACAATGAAATTTCACAGGCTTCTCGTGGCTGAGAATAAAAATGAATGAATAAAAGCAGTGATAAAACAGTAATAGCAGTAAAAAGAAAGTTACTTTACACATTTACAAATTAACTGGGGTAAATGTCAACATTATTCCTGTTCAAATATTGCCGTGCGTGAATAAAGACACGAAGTGTGGGGGAATGGAAAAAGACGATGAATGATAACGTAGTCTCCATTAGAGCACTGATGGATAGAGTGGGATAAAAATCAATACCATTTATTTAACATGTACCTAAGAAAAAAACAGTGTACAACGAGACAGTAACAATGATATCAACAGTACCAGCTACATGATATCAGTCATATTAGTAAAATTGCCTTTCATTGCCTGATTATGAGCCTCCGGTGCTTCCACTGGCCAGCAGACGACAGATGTTGAATAATAAACATCTATAAGGGATGGGGACCATCATAAATATGTTGCAGCAGGATCTAAATGAGAAATCCAGACTTGCCCTCGAGCACTGTAATCTTCGTTTCAGTGCAATCTGCGGTCCAGGCCAAGGTGGGAAATTGCCACCATCCCCATGCTGGTCACGTTTGCACTGCGGCTGGTGGCTCATTGACCAATGCTGGCAGTTGACCAACGGTCATTATTCTACGTCCTAAACTCTAGGTGACTGCTGAAGAAGTGAAAAAGGTGAATTGACCAACTGCTGTGGTCTTGATTGTTTCCTGGTTGTTATCAAATGTTATAATACTGTAATACTCATAAGGCTTGTTCAACCAAAATCAGGTCATCAGTAACAAACTGAATAACATAATTCATGTTTCAAATATCACAATATAATTACCCAATATTGATATTGCGATTATATTGTAGGGTTGACTTTTGGTGCTTTCACAAAATACTTAGACAATGACATTTTTTGATAAATAATCATTAGTAATGTAAATAAGTATAAAAGACAAATATCAGAACAGCTAAAACAGTCATAAAATGATGTAAGGGATAGAGTACAGGGTTTATGTAGCAACAATAATCTGCTCACTGTGATTGACCAATCAGAATCGAGGTCACACATTAGAAATGCTCTTGCATTGCTGAATGATGAAAGTATATAATATTTCTGACACCTCCGTATAGTGTAATTACTACAAACAAGTGAGACTCACCCACTGAGTTTATCATAAGTAAAGACTTTATTCTTTCATTGGTGTTTCACTTATTACACCATGTGCCATCATGACAAACCTTTGGCTCCCTCTCCAGTAGAAACGCCCCTCCTGCCATATTTCACTCTGTAAATCTATCTCCCACTGAGCTACAAGACAGATTTCACGCAGATATCTCAACACAATATTGTCACTGTTGAGGCTGCCAGTCCTCTAGATAACTGTCTTGCTTGCTTACAGTAATTACACTATATATCAGAATCAATGTGCTGTGTCTTAATGAGTTATTGATGTCACAAAGCTACATGCTACAAGCACCGTTAATGGCTTCAATAAATTATACCTTGACACCGACGCTGCGGCGTGTGCATGTCGAACAATGGAAACGTGTTAAAAATGAAGGGCTGGGTTGAATCATGGCAAATACATATAAAAGATAAAGAAAAGAGAGCATGTGAGTGTAAATGTCTGTCAGCAACCAAGAGAAGTCATCAGCAGCAGCCAGCCGGCCGTGAAGCCAACCTTCGCCTATATATACCCTGTAGAACCGAATGTGTGTGGAGCTGCCTCAGTCACAGATTGGGTTCTAGGGGAGTCTATGGGTGATGACTAACCATCTATCAAAATCAGACAGAGAGGAATGAATAACTGAGGACTGTTAACAGTGTTGTGGTCCTGCTCGCTTTCACACTCTACACTTCACACTTTCCTCGAGGCTCCCAGTTGTCTAAAGCAGTGGTTCACAACCGGGGTCCGGGCCAAAGACCACAAGAGGTGCAAGAGTTGTCTGCTCTGAGGCTGTCAGAATTTAGTCTGCACATAACTAAAATCATAATAACACACTTAGTGGATAATTTATACAAAAGTCTGTTTCTAAAACAATTTAAAAATATGTATTTTTACTACTTCACTAGCAAAATCTAGTGAAACTTTTTGCTTCAGTCCATGTTTGTTGGCGTTAAGCCTTTCAAAAACAACATTTTCACAGTCAAAAACGTATTTACTCGCCCACTTGGGGAGCCCCACATCTGCATTAACAGGGTGGTCTAACAGCAATTTCAGAACATCATAATGATGCGATGGGAAGTTTTGCATCCAAACTGATGTCTTTTGCACATGCTGAGTTACACAGATGTGATTACACCACTGGCTCTAATTCCCTGGTAGCATTAAAGTCCGCTCAGTAGAGTCTTGATTAAGAAATCAATTTGGTTGCAGCACAAAGCTTAAACACAACATGGCTCGCTGCCTCAATGATGTCACTTCTGCAGCTTTTTTTTTTTTTTTACTTCACAGCACACACACACATCCACATTTACTCTACTGATGCCACTGACTAACACACCTCAGACCAGAATTTATCTTTCAGTTTATTTACTGTTCAACAATACATCTCAAAGTAGCACTCTGACAGGAGGGTCCACAAAATAACTTACTGTAAAATTTTAAAGTTGTGCTGCATCATTGAAAAGTGCATATCTACAAACAATAAAACAAGCATATAGAGTGCTACAAGAATGAGTCCTAAAACCCGGATATGAGTTAACATTTTAGCACTTCCAGTTCCCTCATCTGGAAGTCAGTGGATTTATTAAATGGGTTTTTAGTTAGATTTTATGTCTGAAATAAGGTCGGTGCGGTTAAATCGAGCTGGAGAGATTTTAATGTTTTGTTCTACAAAATAAAATACATCAATAAATACTCCACTCAAGAATTTTGAAGCCATTCATGTTTCTCATAAAAGGTGGTTACTAACAAGCGGCTAAATGAGACGACTGAACGTCATCAAGCTGACTTTACAGCCTTTACAGCCTGTTTCTCACTCGTGACCATGTGGTTCGTTAGCTTTTTACTTCTAGCGAATGCATTCACACTAAAAAAAATCATTAAGTAGTGTTCATTAGTGGAGAAGATCTTGCTGAACAAAACATTTAAGTATCATAAATGTGTGCTTGCCACATGACCTCATTTTCTGCAATAATCCAGAACCCAGTGGAACGATAATGTTGGCTTTATGTGGAGGGAACCAGGGTGATGCTAACTTCCTGGTTGGACCACTAAAACATGTCATCGATGGTGCACTCTATTCACACATCTCTATCAGTTTATTTGATTTACTACAATAAATTAGTGATTCTCAAAGTGGAACATTATCAGAATAATTTGTTATAAATAATAAAATTGTGCTGTATCACTAAAAAGTGCACATCTACAGATGGTGCCAATAAAACAAGCAGATTGGGGCCATTACTCTTTGGGCCAAAAGAAACTGATATGATTGTGACATATCACATCAACATGTCATGAATCTGTCTCTTCATTCACTCTAATGCAAATACTCCAATCAAAATGTTCTGCAGTAATAGTCTTCATTGCCATAATGTGTGCTGTAACACTGTTATGGTGTTCTGTCATGATTACAGCTGCAATGATTAATCAATTAGTTGTCAATTATTCCTAATTGTGAATAGTTTCTTTCCTCCTCTAAGACTGTAAACTAAATATTGTGTTGTAGAAAAAACAAGACATTTGAGGACCTTTTTGCCTGGGATTTGAATAAGGAGCAATATGTTTATTATTTTAAACTTATGGAGAGTCAGCTTTAAATGTCTGGATTAATTCTGCCAGTCTTGCTACTGTTCGCTTTTACGATCACTTGAAACATGTAGAAGCTGAGTACAAATGCAGTTGGAATAAAACTGACCCTCTGTTTAAAAGCATATAAGTAGTCTTAACATGGTTCAGACTGAAATGTGTTTCTGTTTATCACCATGAAACAGGTCTGAAGTGCCTTAACACGTTTTACAACACCGATAGCTGCAATGGCATCTAAGAGTCCAAATGACAGTCAGCAAAGTAAGCTTTGATTAATTGTTAGGATTATGTTGTGAATTTCTCCACTCTGGGACTAATAAAGGAATATCTTATCTTAAAGGAATATCTCATGTTATTAGGAGGTTGTCCTTGGAAAATCTCTGGTTTCACAACGTGAATGTTGAGAAACCCTGCACTAAATAACTGAAATTGTTTTCCAATACAAGCAGTTAAAGGTTTAGAAAATATAAGTGCTTGAAGTCGTTGAGGAGCAGTAAAGACTCATTCACCATCCAGATGTTGTTTACATGTTAAAAGTCGTTGCCTGTGTTTTTAGATGACACCAGTCCACCGCTGCATATGAAACAAACTGTTAAATCGGACATTGAATGTGACTTTAAGCCCCGTTATCTCCTATCTGGTCGCTCTGCAGTCCTTTTCTGTCATTCATTATGAGCTATTCTGAACAAACGACTCATTAGATCAGATTTATTAAGACCATAATAATCTTTAGTTCACTTGCTCTGTCAGCCAAAGTCTTCAAACCATTTACACCCTCCGCATGAGCTCCTTTAATGCCTCAGCCAAGCCAAAGCATTTTCTCCCTCCTCTCTTTATTAGAGTATTACAGGGTATAATAGGCAGAAGTAATAGTGCATCAGGACTTATTAAGAGCTTTTGGCTGAGCATCACATCTCCATCCTTAGAGAGCAGCTGCTGCAGCCAAAGAAACCCTCATGAGATCCTGAAGGATATAACACGGATTTATGGTCTGCTCCTGCAGCGCGAAGGTGATTTTTTTTAAACCTTGGCAGTTGTGATTCAGCATTTTGGACAAAAACTAGTTTATTTTACGTATTGGTTGCGCACGGAATATAAACTCCTTCATTACAAGACATTTTCTCCGTGTGAGGGCTCATATTTAGCATATTCTCACTTATCTCTTTCACATTTTTCGATTTTGGATTCCGCGTAATTCGCTGTCATTTTTCAGCCCTGTCGCATTTTTCTCGTTCAGCTGGCTTTCGCATCATTTTTTTTAAAGCCGAGCAATGCATTTAAAAGCCGAGGAGGTGGCTGGTGAGCGGGACACCTCGGGCTGACCCCCGGCCAACAAAGCCAACTACTAGTCACTGTCTGGGAACCTTTTATCTCTTTCTTTTATTGGAGCCCTTTCTGACCGACCATGTTTTGTTGTCCACCCTTTGACTCGCCACAAGGCCAAATATGGCCCCAGCAGCCCTCAATATGGGCCAGATTAATTTTTCAGCTCCGGCCATCTGTGTGGGGGTAAAAGTCAGTCAGCTAAAAGTCATAAATCTACAGTCCGTGCGTTTCAATAGGTGTCTCTGTGTGGGAGGGGGGGAGAGGGTCAGATAAAGACGCACAAACAGATAGATAGATAGATAGATAGATAGATAGATAGATAGATAGATAGATAGAACCCAATTCAATTTAGTAATAATTAGCAGATGTCTATAGGATTCTTAACGTTATTTTTCAAAGTCCACATACATCTATTCTAAACCATTTTTCTCCGCCAGCAGAACTTCATTAGTCCTATAATGACCATTTTTTTTCCTTCAAATTATCCCATTACGTCGGACATAAACAACCTGACGTGCCCCCTCTCATTGGCTGGCCGCAGGGTCACGTGGCCCGCGCGGCCGTTCGTCTATTTGACAGCCGCAGGATGGCTTGATGCCAGAGGGGGAAAAAGAGACAGAGAGAGGGGAGAGAAAGAAAAATTAGTATTCTCCTACCAGCCTCGCTATAAATCAATCATGGAGTCCTACGTGGTGAGCTGTAAATATGCTGAGCCGCAGTTCCCGCCTTGTGAAGAAGATTACAGTAATTTTAGTGACCAAGGGGGGTATTACAACAACCCCCAGGACAGTGGTAGTTATGGAGGGGGCTATCAGCCCATGCAGCCCCCTCCGCCTCCATACACACCACAACAAACCGGCTATCACTCCTTGCAGGGGCGCCACCGGGAGGATGGAGAGGACCACTCGCAGCACCAAGGTGCGCCATTCCGCGGCTACAGAGAGGCAGATGGCACCGGGAAGGAGTCGAGGTTCTCCGTGGGTGACCTGCAGTGCCAGGCCTGGATGACCTGTGCGAAGCCCGCTCAGGTGCAGAGGAAAACGGCCTGCCAGGGAAAAGACAAGCCGCCTATTGTTGTCTACCCCTGGATGAAGAAAGTGCACGTCGCTCATGGTGAGATAGCCTCAAGATTAACATCTTCTATCTCTAATTATATCTCCCTCTATTTCATTCACTTCAATTATCCTGAGTCCAGCGTTTCTGTTTTTTTCCCTCTTTCTTTCTTTCTTTCTTTCTTTCTTTCTTTCTTTCTTTCTTTCTTTCTTTCTTTCTTTCTTTCTTTCTTTCTTTCTCTCCAGTGTTTTGTCCATTTGTGAGCACCGTTTTTTGTTGTCGAGTTATTTATGATCTCAGTGAGAGTCCGGGAGAATTACAGCCCCTATAAAGTTTTATGGCCCTGCCACAGCTCGCGTATGCGTGTGTATGTGCACGCGCGCGCGTGTGCGTGTGAAAGTGTGTGTCTGTGATGTACAACTCTGCGGCTGAACAAAACACGTTAAAGTAAAGTAAAAGTCGTTTCTTGGACCTCTTTCCTGTCAGCCACAAATGAAGATTAACGCTAAAACTGACCGCAACATAAGTGCAATAATGTTTGACAATTTTATAATGCGTATTATTTTTGTTTTATTATTGAGCTTAATTTAGTGTGCAAACAATTTTTACAGCCTTATAACAACAACACTAATATTGATAACGGAAAATAAAATAAAATGAGTGAAACTAAATAAATAATATAAAATGTCTTTAACTCTCTCTCTTTGTATTTTTATATATTTATTTTTTTACAGTTAATCCGAACCACGTGGGTCCGGAGCCAAAGCGGTTACGGACGGCCTACACGCGCCAGCAGGTCCTGGAGCTCGAGAAGGAGTTCCATTTCAGCCGTTATCTCACGCGCCGCCGCCGCGTCGAGGTGGCCCACGCGCTCTGCCTGTCCGAGCGGCAGGTGAAGGTGTGGTTCCAGAACCGGCGCATGCGCTGGAAGAAGGACAACAAGCTGCCGAACACCAAAGGAAGGAGCAAAACCAAGAAAACCGCGGACAGCAGCGGCAGCAGCAGCAGCAGCAGCAGCGACAGTAACGTCTGAGAGCAGCAGCGGAGTTTGGCCGTCAGAGCAGCCACGTTGGCACCTTCACGCTCCAAAACCGATGATGATAAATGATCCAGGGTGACTGAACGTATTCTAAACTGCTTTAAAACTATAGGATATCCATCTAAATAAGGCTTTATAAATTCACTTAAGCATTTGCCTTATATGTCTTTACTTTTACTTTGAAATATTCTGAAATATTTCCAATTTTAGTCAAATATTTAATTCATGAATAAATGTTTTAGTCTTATTTACTCATTTAGGTAAACGTCAAAGTTGATGGTCTCTCTGGTGAAACTGTTTCACATCTAGACATCCAGTAATTAAGGGCACATGGTGCCTATTTGTTGGAGAGATTGTGTCTTTTGGAGAATACAGGGTTTATTTCTACAGGGTAAACATAATACAGGGTTTAAAAATAGCTACCTAAAAAATAAAATAGCCTAAGTTATGAATATGCACATTACCAAAATGTTGTTTCCACAAACTGGCGCTTAAAGGGACAAAATACTAAACAGAAGACCAGCGACGCCACATTGCTTGGCGGCTGACTAAGTTGGACAAATAATGTTTTATTTTTTATTTTGTACATACAGGATTCTCCAAAAACAATGCATATTTTGTAGGAGAAGTAGCCATATCGTGCAGATTTTTTTTTAAATCTCCAAAAGTGAATGAACTCGTCAATAATCTAGAGGAGAAGTTCTACATTTCTACGCACGGGGAAATAATAATGAATTAAATAAAAAAAAACAAATTGGAGGTACAGTTTTTTAATGCACGACGCTGACTGTAAATCCAACGTATTTTCTCAGGGTTACAGGGTTTTAAACGAACACTTTCTGAAACGTTTGTTGTTTGATTTAGCACCGAGAGGTTTAAAATAACCCTCTCTGAAACAACAGTGTTGCATTTTCAAAGAATATGAGTCCAGTTTAATATGCTATTGATTTCTATTATAGCTTACGCCAGTACTTATTTTTATTTGCATTATTTAGATGCATATTTTATACTTTGTAGTAAGCATCTGTTCTTTTTTTGTATGTGCTCATCTTTGAAAAGAAGAAAGAAGAAAATCTCTTCGTGTATGAATTTTATATGTGGAAATGTTTTGATAAAATACTTAGATGATGAAAAATAAAAAAAAAAGTGTTTCAAACTGCTAAACTGAATAGTTTAGTCCTCTCTCTCTCGCTCTCACTCACACACTCACACATTAACTTATTTAAGGGGACTTGTTCTATGTTGGAGGGTGATGGGATGGTTAGAGGTGACCAACGGAAGTGACGTAGAAATTACGCCCAGTATGTTTGAGAAATGAAAGACAAATTCATAAATTTCATCTTTGGCTCAAACAACGAATAAAACAGCTATGGGAATAAAAAAATCCAATTTTACTGTGAATATATCACAGGCCTATGTGGGAAAAGTAAAGACATTTTAATAGCCTATAGACGAGACTTTAATAGACCGAGTCACTATAGACGATCTTTGATACACATAATTTAACGGAGCGTCAAGCGACTTGAGGTGAGCCAAGACAAATATCTACTCCGTGATGTCTCAACCGAGAGGCTTTTTAAACGTGAGGATTTTCTCTCAAGGGAGGATTTAAAATGTGCTCCGAATTATTCCGCGGATAAACGGTGATCCTTCACGATTAATCATTAGAGCGACAGTTTACTTTAACTACTGTCTTTAGCCAAGCCAGAGATATAGTAACCTAACAGACTGAGTTTTACACGTGGTACACATAGACTGCAGCATAAACATATATGCGATCAGCGTCTCTCTAAGTCTTATGACTTCTATGCGCCTTTTACGCATTGTTTACGCACAGCGCAGGGCCACTTGAGGTGAAAGAAATCTCTCTCTCTCTCTCTCCCTCTCTCTCTCTGTGTGTGTGTGTAGTAGGATGTGAGGGAAATGAGAGTCGAGAACCATTAATTGGTGGCATCCGGTCGAGACGCGGTTAAATGTGTAGGAAAGGCTCAACGGGGGGTGACATACAGCAACATGGAATATCTGTCACATTATGGGTGACCGGTCAATATTCACTCACTAAACGAAAGCTTCTGAAGATCTCCAATTAAACATAGCAGCCACAGAGAATTGATGGGTACTTCACTTGTTTTTCTCTGCTGTAGGAAATTCAAAAAACCACAATTACGCGAATCTCATGTTGTGTATATTAGTTGATTATATATTTTGCCATACCCTTCAAAAAAGTTTCCAGAAACAGGAAAAACTATATATGCTCATTAACAATATTCAAATGAAAATGGACAACAATAATAAGCCTGCAAATAAACTTGACAACAATATGTATGGTGATTGCTGTTGTGTAATAGGCCATATTTCGTCTGAATATAATTTAAACAACACTGCATATATATTGTCTCATTAATTGTACATTGCATATTATACTCTCTGTGTCGTAATCATATTTTTTAATGCCCGAGATGCATGTGTTTGCGCTTGGTGGACGCGTATGCGTGTAGGCTGCTGTGGATCACACCGACGTGCCTTTCTGCAGTCTGACTGTGGTGAAGCAGGAACGCCCTCTGCCAGTTGCACTCATTACTGCAGCCTGGAAGAGAAAAAGACAAAAAGCATGAAAGCAAATCTTTCAGACTTGGATCAGATCATTTAAAAATGTTCCTGCATCGGAAGGCAGTCTCTGTGATTAGTTGTACCGTCCCCTGCATTGGGAAAAGGTGGGATGTAATCAAGTTTGATCAACTTAATTGAATTTAATTTTATTAATTTTATCATATTTATTAATTAATAAAATACACATACACAATACTGTGCATAATTATGAAAATGCAATGCACACTGCTGTTTGCAAGTTTACAATGTTCAAAGAAAATTTAAAGGCCACGATTCGCGTTGTATTGGACTATATTATAGGGTGTTTCTGTTACTTTGTCCTCCTGTATACATTGTCAACAAACAATAGACTGTAGAGAAATATTATTATGAAAGATACATTGGTATTATTGTGACAGAAAGTTGGATATCATGCGAACAGTGACGGCATCAGGCTGTTATCTCCAGCTCTTGCGCAAAGCGGAACTAAAGTATCAGCGTTACAGTTTCTCCTCGGGACATGAATCTCGAGCGGACCAGTGGGTGACTGCAGCACAACACTTGTCCTTAAACTTGCATGCAGTGGAATCGACCTCATCTGTCATTATAATTAATTATCCAGCAAATAAGGATATTACAGCATCATAATGTCTCTCGCGGCAGAGGCTTTCGTGTCGCAGATGGCAGGTAATGTGTTGATGTGCTTCTATTAGTGTCTGTTATCTAGCTTACGAAGCTAACATCAGCTAACGTTTACAGCCTTGTAGCAGTTTGCCAGCATTCATTAGTCACATATAAGTGGCTATTGCCGTTCAGCGTAACAGGGCTGTTGAAATATAACAGTATCGATGGCTGTCCTTGTCCACCGTGTTTAGGTAGCAAATACTAGCCCGGCTAGCCTAGCTCCCATACAGGACTGCCCCAGTAGCTACGCGTCCTAAATGGCTAATTAAGTGTTGCACGTATTTTATGTTTACAATGCTAATAACGTTGTTTATCGGATTGATATTAAAACACAAACCAAAGGGGGGACAGCGGACTTAAGCGGGAACAGTTCGGGTGGATTGACGTTGATGACAGCTTTGTGTCGAGTTACGAAAACACGACTTTACTCCAATGAAGTGCGGCTGCATGAGACTAATGTCAACTACAAACGTAAGATCCAAGATGGCGAATGAAGTCTTCCTCCCTCACAATTGAGCGCTGCCCGGCACCGGTATGCTCAGTGCTGCCTCTTTTGGCCGGAAGTTATACTGCAACCATAATGGTGTATAACCGCAGGCTGTTGTAATGCTACATCCAGCCACCAGCGGCAGCAGTGAGCGCAATGCCCCAGAGCAGCACTCTATCTGGGGAGGGAAGAAGTCTGGCGCCATCTTGGATTTTACAATGTTTCTATGGAATTAAATGCAGTGTACCGACTTTCCGTCGGCGTAAACAATGTTTTTGTTTCGTTATACACGTCTGGTATCGATATGAAGCCGCCTGGACGATTGCCAAGAAGTCCATCCCTCTTTTGAAATGTTTACATTTCCAATAATCGTCCGATTAGCAAGTTTGTTCACGTCTAATGTCTGAAATGGACCAGCATCTAAGCTAAGCTAAACAGGGGCGTGATACAGTACAGTGTCCGTATCTGTATGGGGCCGTTTCTGGTAGCGTGCAGTTACACTTTAACAAACGCAACGTTGATTTGTTTCAGAGTGCATTGCACAGTTAAATAAAGGAATGTTAACTGTTAAACTCACCGTTTGATAAGCCAGTTTGTCACCTGTGTGTGTGTGTGTGTGTGTGTGTGTGTGTGTGTGTGTGTGTGTGTGTGTGTTGTCTGTGCTGTTGACATTGACAGCTGCTGAGCCATGGCCAGAATCTGCCACCCTGTACCAGCCGCTGAAGGGTGAGTCTGTGTCTGAAATGGAGAAACTATATGGCTTTATAGAGGTTATGGATATTAGTATAGCTGCTGACATTACTCCGGTGTTGTTTTTACAGAGGATCAGATTCTGCTGTCTGACTGCGCCTCATCTCTTGCTGTTCAGGTGAAATCATGTTTGTATTTGCTGTTAATCAGCGTAACATGTATGTTATTGGACAGATGACATAAAAGATGAGTGGATCAGTGAATCGGTGCATCATTAGTTGCCTCAGCCCTCATTGCTCCTGTCCTGTTTCTCTCCTGCACAGGCCTACCTCAGGATGTGCGGTCTACCGGTGCAGGTGGTTTGCAGAGCAAATGCTGAATACATGTCACCTTCTGGTTAGTACACCTGCTGCTGCAGAGGTGCAATTATTGTTGCCATGCTGTGAATCCCAGCATGAGGTCTATCTCAGTGATTTACAACAATATTAACTTTGTATCGTACAATTCAGAGTGATCGAGATGTTTTCAAACCAGTATTGTGCATCTACATAAGATAACCAGCAGTTTGAAACAGATGTTATCTGTGTTTTTCTATTTATTTTGTAGGTTTGGGCTGTGCTTTGTAATCTACATTATATTTAAGTTAATATATAGATATCTCTATATGGTCAGTTCAGTATTATAACTGCTATGTACATCTCAGTCTTTTTCATTATGTGTCTCTCTGTAGGTAAGATTCCCTTTATCCATGTAGGGAACCAGGTGGTGTCAGAACTGGGGCCGATAGTACAATTCACTAAAGCTAAGGTTTGTAACACAGATGTCAAAGTTAGATATATTAGTTTGTTTGATACTCAGAGAGATGTTGAGGCATTTAGCACCTGAAGTTTTCATTGATATAATTTTCTAGGAATATAAAAATATTTAAATAAATTTAAATCAAAATTTTACAGAAATTTCAATATGGCCTACTGGCAATTTTCAAATCACAGGAGGTGCAAAATTTGTTATCGGTGAAATATGTCAAAATACCATTTTAAATTAAATATTATGCTGCAGAAATGCTGTGGCCTACACATCATATTCTACAGACTTAAGAAGAAATCTTTGTTTGGTACAGATCCCTGCAAAAATCAAACCATAATCATTTTAATATGTTTTTCAATGCAAATGGGAATAATGACCAAAGAATTATCATTCCCATTAATATCACAAATCATAACGCAATTGTAGTATCAGTCAAAATATTTCGATTTTTTTAAAGCATCGTGCAGCCTTGAATATTACTTATTAGGAGATCATTTGTAGTTTCTTATGAAATATTATTTGTTAGAAAAAATAGGATTAATTTAAGATGAGAAGAAACATACTTTTCTCTCTGTTGTTTCTTTGGGTTTTCAGGGTAATTCTCTGAGCGATGGTTTAGACGATGTTCAGAGAGCTGAAATGAAAGCGTACATGGAGCTGGTCAACAACATGCTGCTCACTGCTGAGGTACACACACACACACACACACACACACACACACACACACACACACACACACACACACACTCACTGACAGTCAACAAAACACACACACAGCTGAAACAATATGCTGATAGTAATCGTTGTAATGATCAGTATTTCTGGATGATATCTGTCTCCTCTCGTCTCTACAGTTGTACATCCAGTGGTGTGATGACGCGACAGCTGCTGAGGTGTGTAAATATCTTTAGATTAAAAGAAAAATAATTCTGTGTGATTATTTGTTGCCTCTTAATCACATGTATGTGTTTGGTGTAGATCTCTCGTCCCAGATACAGCAGCCCTTACGCCTGGCCTCTCAGCAACATCCTGGCCTATCAGAAGCAGTGGGAGGTTCGCAGGAAGATGAACGCCATCGGCTGGGGAGGGAAAACCCTCGAGCAGGTGAACAACCACCCAGCAATAAATGTCTGATGTTGTACATGCTTTACAAGTGTTCTCATGCTATCCCAGATGCTATCTCTGTTTTTGAAGTCCCACAAAATATTGATATGAAATCCTTTTTGTCCTCACGTGTTTCAGGTTTATGAGGATGTGAGTCAGTGCTGCCAGGCTCTCTCCCAGCGGCTGGGAACACAGCCATACTTCTTTAATAAACAGTAAGTATTTCTCTGTCTGCGTATGTCTGACTAATGTCTCTTGTTTTTCTCTGTGTGTTAAAGCAGCTGAATAACAGAACATGGCATAAGGAGAGAGTATACTTCAGTACTTTCCTGCAGATTCTGCTCTTAAGCTGCCAAAAAGAAAATGAGTGTTTAGAAGCATCTGGCAGCTTTGTCCTGTAGCACCACCTTGTGGTGTAATGCTGACACGACCTCCTAATCATCTGCAAGTGGAACTTCTTTCTGTTGGTCCATAATCAATCAATAATCAATATCAATAAACAATCAATTATTTTTAAAACAAATTATAAAATAAATGTTAATGTCATGGCCTCTTTTTAATCTTTCACTTCCGATATCTCGTGTATAGCAGAGTGAAAGAAATAGAAAATACTTTGAAATTTGTCTTTGGTTTGCATGTTCAAAATCTGCTATTAAAATGGGCACATTAATACTCAACAGACAGGACACATTATAACATATTTACTCGGTCTGTTAAAGTTAAAGCTCGATAATTACACATTAATGCAAATTCCTTTTAATGCCACATTTCTTTAATGCAAATTGGGATTTTTAGGTTGTAGCAGCTCAGTTTTAAAGGATAAGTCAGCACTCTGACACACTGACAGCTGTTGTTGCTTGTTGGGCTGCAGTTTGCCATGTTCTGATTGGAGCAGATTTTTTTGCTAAAGTCAGAACCTGGAAGGGTTTCTGGACAATATCTGCCATTGTTTTGTGTTGTTCATTGATTTATAATAATAAATATATACATACATTTGCATAAAGCAAGTATACAGTACTCTATATGCTCACTCCCAGGTTGAGTATTGAACACCTGACAGATCTCCCTTTAAGGTACATTTTGAACAGATAAAAAATATGCAATGAATTTGTGATTAATTGTGATTAACTATAGACAATCATGCGGTTAATTGCGATTAAATATTTGAATCGATTGACAGCCCTCATATTTGTATAAATACACAATAGAAGCTACATTAAAAGGAGCATCAGGTAAAGAAGTGGATGAAATGATTGGTAGACGTAAGGAAGTTTCACAGTATAAGATGCTACGGTGCATCGCTGGAACAAGTTTCAACCATATGTGATACATTTTAAATTTAATGAATGACTAGTGTGTTGATGTAAACAACATGTTGCCCATTGAGGCTGGACAGACTGTTAAAATTAAATAAAAATGGGTGATTTCAGCAGTAATGTGCGTTTGTGTGTTCTAGGCCTACAGAGCTGGATGCGTTGGTGTTTGGTCACCTCTTCACCATACTGACCACCAGACTGACCAGCACCGAGCTGGCAGAGAGGATCAAGAGCTACAGCAACCTGCTGTCCTTCTGCAGACGCATCGAACAGACCTATTTCGAAGACAAGAGCTCCTGAATGAATCCTCGTCTGTATTTATCTCATCCTGTACATTCGGCCCTTCCTTCTCTCATTCCCTTACTGTAGCACCGAGAAGCTAAACACTGCTTATTCACACTCCTGTCCCCTCTTGATTCGTGCTTTTCTTCTCCCGTTGGGTTCATACTATTATGCTGTTGCATGCTGCAGATAGGAGTCCTTTTAAGGATTAAGATGCTCTTGGATCAATATACCTCAAATTCACAGTAAATATCATTCTTAAGGCTAGTACCAACACATGTAAACGATCTAAAAAGATGTTTCTAAGTTAAACACAGAGTATATAATGATGCTCACTAATCTGTGTAACTCTTTTAGTTGAACTGCTTCAGGAAGCCACCAAAATCAGAACTTGGAGCCTTTATTTTTCCAGTATTTTGGGCATTAAATGAGAATACTGGTGATGTAATGTAACTTCACAGATCCCAGAAGGAGGTCAGAGGGCAGAGGTCAGAGGGTGGGAGCTTCCCAACACAGAGGCTTAGCCTTATTTATATGCTCTTATTGTTTATGCTGTGCTACACAGGAACACTGTCTACTCTGACATGTATCGTGGTGCATTTACAGATACCGACTCTCAGACAGCTGTGTGACGAGGCTTGTGAGAAATGTGAGGCAGTGTTATTTTTCTTCTGTACAAAAACAAGAAGACATGAACATGATGAAGAGGATGTGACTTGGTCCTTCGTTTTTCCACCATTATTGTTTTCTTTGTGTGAGTGGAAAGTGCCTACAGAATAAAAATGATTAAATTTTACATGCTGAGCTTGTTAATTATTTTGTCCCCAATATAAAGCTTTGAGTTGAGCCTCACTCCTGTTTAATGTAAAAATTACCCCAATTGTGATTCTACCCTGTGTTTGACACTGATGTGAAATAGTCTTTAATTGATGATGAAAACAGAAAAGTTTTGGCATGCTGACATTAAATAATAAAACCTAACCTAACCCACACTGACGGGGAGACACTACAGGTGAACAGGGTCATAATTATGACTATCAGATGCCACCATGAAACTTCGTCAGTTGACATTAAGAAAAGTATATCTTTGTCTGAAATTGCATGTTTAAATATGCAAATGATGCATTACCTTATCAAATACAGTGCATCCGGGCAGTATTTACAGTGCTTCACTTTTTCCTCATTTTTTTTTTTTTTTTTTTTTAAGTTACAGCCTTTTTCCAAAATGGATTAAATTCATTTTTTCCTCAATATTCTACACACAACACCCCATAATGACAATGTGAAAAAACTTGTTGCTAATTTATTAAAAATAAAACCCTGAGAAATCACACGTACATAAGTATTCACAGCCTTTGCCATGAAGCTCAGAATTGAGCTCAGGTGATTTCTGTTTCCACTGATCATCCTTGAGATGTTTCAGCAGCTTAACTGGAGTCCACCTGTGGTAAATTCAGCTGATTGGACGTGATTGGGAAAGGCTCACACCTGTCTATATAAGGCCCGGGTCGACAGGGCATGGCAAAGCACAAACCGAGCATGACGACAAAGGAAATGTCTGTAGACCTTTGAGACAGGATTGTCTGGAGGCAAAAGGCTGGGGAAGGTTATAGAGAGATTTCTGCTGCTTTGAAGGCTCCAATGAGCACAGTGGCCTCCAACAAACGAACAAAGCAGTAAATAAACAGCTAATGTGTATTTTGAGGGTTTTATTTTCACTAGTCAGAAAGAAGAAGCACATTTCTCAAAACTGACCAGTGCATGAAAAACATTATTTTGGCACACATGTAACTCTTTAACATTTTCACATTTTACTAGTTAGACAATGCTGCAAAATCAGAGACAACCAGCACACAAAAGTCTGTGTTCATTCAGGGAAGAGGAGCACAGCCTCAGTATATCTAAGGTCTATTTTCAGGTCTACTATGGGGCTGGGTGCACAGCCTCAGTTTCTGCCTCCAGGTCTCAGACAAGCTCATGTCTGATCACCTCTGATTGCCCTCCAGTTGAGCAGACAGACAGACAGAGCGAGTGTCTGTCCTCCAGGTTTCCTGCGAGGTCAGAGTGTGACCTTTGAACTTCCAGGACCTGTGACATCATGAGTGATGTCCTGCAGTGGCCGAACACCGCACAGTTAGAGGTCATCGGCCAGACACAACGGTACAAGATGTACCTTCAGTAAGATACTGAAGAAGTTCAATTACGTCTGCAGCATTGCATTAATTGTCCCCCCAAAGCACTTACTATTCTCAAGGTCTGGCAACGTTTTTTTCACACATACTGTATTTCTGGACTATAATTAATAAGTATAAAGTTGCACAAAATTGGAAATACTCAAGTAAAGTGCAGTCCCTCAAACCTGTGCTGAAGTACAGTACTTGACTGGCTTTAATCTCAGTTTCTCTCCCGTGAAGAAAAGTTTTTGTTTTTCCCTCATGCAGCTTCTCACATTCCAGCAAAACAGCAAAAACCATGCAGTTCATGCAGTATAAATGTTATTTTCACCTATTGTAAGGCTCTGAGGTCTTCACCCACGTCCTCAGCTACAGACCCTTCTGTTTGTCCTTCGTGCTGGCGGTTGAGTCCGTGTCATTCTCCTCTTTACTAGAGATAGTCCATCATCTGTGGCCTACACATTGCCCCTTAGACGGGCGGCAGTAGCTCAGTCTGTAGGGAGTTGGCTTGGGAACCGGAGGGTCTGCATGTACTGTGTATAAGTTAACAACAGAGTGAAAAAATTGAATTTCCCCTCGTGGGACTAATAAAGGAATATCTTCTTCTTCTTCTTCTTAGACCGTATCCCTTCTCTGCTCCTAAAAGAAGTTTTAACACTGTTCGGTCAAGTATTCGTACATTGATTAACACCTCACTGATGTCAGGGTGCATTCCAGCAGCTCTTAAACATGTGGTAGTGCAGCCTCTCATCAAAAACAAAGGTCTGGACCGCTCTGTTCTCTCAAGCACCAGACCTATTTCAAAGCTTCCATTTTTTTCTTTTAAAAAATAGTTTTCAACCAGTTGCAAACATTTTTATAAAACCATGATGTTTATGAGAAGTTTCAGTCTGGCTTTAAACCACACCATGGCACAGAAACAGCTCTTTTAAGAGTTTCTAATGATCATTTGTTAACTGCTGACTCAGGTAACTCTGTTGTTCTAGTGCTTTTAGACCTTACCGCAGCCTTTGACACGGCGGGTCATGGGATCCTTTTATCACGCCTTGAACATGGTGTGGGCCTTAAAGGGACGGCCCTGAAATGGTTCCAGTCATACCTGACAGATACGAGCTTTACAGTCCAACCAAGCAAATGTTCCTCTGCTGCCGCATCACTAACCTGTGCGGTTCCTCAGGACTCCATTTTGGGCCTTACCCTATTTTCACTGTATATGCTGCCCTTACTGACTGCAGACTGCAGCCTTTAACTGTCTACATGACATCAGAACTTGGATGGATCTAAACTTCCTCAGTCTTACCAAACATAAGACTGAGATCATTATGTTTGGATGCCCAGACCTATAAGACAGTCCAGCTGATATTCTTGGCCCTTTGGCCTCTCATAAACAGACTTCTGTTAAAAATCTTGGTGTAATCTTTGACAGCACCTTTAGTTTCAACAAACAAATCAGCTCGGTGGGAAAAAGGCTGAGGCTTTTGGTTAAGGTAAAGGCCTCACCTGTCTCCCAGGGATCTTGAGAGCGTTATCCATAATGCTTTTATTACCACTCAGTTAGACTACTGTAATTCTTTGTTTGTGGGTTTACAACAGTCTTCTCTTAACTGGCTGCAGTTAGTATAAAATGCAGCTGATTGCCTACTGACAAAAAAGAAAAGATCACATATCACCAGTTCTGGCCTCCTCCACTGGCTTCCTGTCCATTTCTGGATTGATTTTAAGATTATTTTTTATTTTTATTGCTTGTTTTTAAGGTTTTAAATGGGCTGGCACCACCGTGTGACCGAGCCTTTGCGTTTGCTGCTCCTAATCTCTGGAACAGTTTAGCTCTTCATGTTAAAACTGCTCAGACCGTAGAATCAGTTAAGTCGCAGCTGAAGACTCATCTCTTCTCACTGGCTTTTGATTAAATGTATTTTCTGTTGTGCTGCTGCTATTTTACTTCTGTTATGTGCACATTAGAGTTATTGATTTTGTAATGTTTGTATTGTCATTTGCATTGTATTCATTTTATTTTATTATGTACAGGTACATGTTCAGCACTTTGGTCAACTGCAGTTGTTTGACTTGACTTGACCTCTTCAATAATCACAGCCTCATGAAAATGTACAGCCACAAACTAGAGACCTAAAACATTCAGAGGATGGCTAGCTTCCCTAGCTAGATCAACAATCATCAAATCACTGAAAAATACGATTTTGGCAGAAATCTCAAAATGTCAAAAGCTTTTGACCCCAAATCACGACATGGCTTTTTCTATGGTGTTCCTTAAGGTCTCAATGTCTTAATGTGGTATTTTGGAGGGATTATTGATCATTTTTATTAATTCTCCAGTGATACAAAATTGTTAAATTTTGTGCCAAATCTGTGTAACAAATGGTATCAACCCCAAAATTGCTGCAACAACTCATGAGACGTAATAGAGCATGAGTATGGACATCATATACGTCTATCATTATGCTCTAAACCCTTAGACCCTTCTGAAATTTCAAATCAAATTATTTTTGAATAATTAACTAACTAATTCATTTGTGTTATTTCTGATTTATTACTAGAACAGATTGACACACAGTGCTGAGCTGCGTCTCAAATTAGATGATGTACGTCACTTCTAAGTGACATCTACTGTCGAACTACTATCTCCCCATGAATACACCCTGTACCCCCTAAAAGAGACAAAAATGGCTCTATTGTGGGTGTCAGACGGTTAAAGACCTTTTTCAGTATGTAATGTGCTTATATGTTGCATTTCACAAAACATTTTGTTCTTAATCAAGTTAAAACAAACTAATTACTAACTAACAAAAAGGAGAAACTGTACAGAGATGTTCATATCGCCTTCATAATCTTGCACAGGTCAGATGTATTGTGAGCATCAGATGCGTCAGATGCATCGGTTGTAATGACAGACGTCTTCCAGCAGAGGGCAGCATGTGGCCAGAAGAGGACGCTGCTGCTGCAGACATTTGAAAGTTTAGTTGCTTACTGAGTGTGGCAAACTGTTTGAGATATATTTAAGAAATTTTGTCTGACAATATTTGGACACAGTGACAGAAACTGTGATTGTAAACATTTCCATGAGGAAGGATGTCTGCTGTTTTTTATTATACTGCTATTGGTTTCATTTTTTAATTTGTTACTTTCTATGTCCCTTATTTTATGGGAATATTATATTAAATGAGTGGATTGTCTTCTGCTTGGTGTTCATTGCTTCTCTGACCAGTATATACGGTACAGGTTGCACTGGTTATCATCCTGCCTCTCGATGCATGCTGGGCCATGATGCAACAAAATGAAAAAATAAAAATGGGTGGAGCTGCAGAATCTGAATACACTTAATAATTATTTCAGTTCCTCTGCTGTGCATTTTTTGTGGT
The DNA here is from genome assembly GCA_947000775.1 of Pterois miles. Classification (NCBI taxonomy): domain Eukaryota; kingdom Metazoa; phylum Chordata; class Actinopteri; order Perciformes; family Scorpaenidae; genus Pterois; species Pterois miles. The sequence continues at coordinate 2,999,069 of CAMQGK010000242.1, read as the reverse complement.
GATATGTAACACACACTTAAACATAAACAGGGTTAACATTACTCAGAATTTGCATTTTTTTCATTTGTATTTATTCATTTTGTTTCGTAGACACAAGGTACACTGAGCACCAGACTAAGCACTTATGATGATGGTGAGATGATGAAGGTAGTAGATGTGTCTGTCAACGGATGCACCAGGAAGAAACATGCTTTGCACCTGATACCCATACTTATATGTATATATTTAGTATGCCAATAAAAGTCTTAATATGTCCCAATACATTGTCAAATGCAGAATGCTAAAAATACCAGGATGCTCTACTACATCCGGTCGTATTTTGCAGTATGGAAGCGAGCATGCTTTTCTATTCTGACCAACAATCCTCTGCACAGCAGATATTTGAGCAAGAGGGACAAAGATCAAGACGCAGTGTTATGACAAAGTAGTACGTCCCAGTTGCACACATACATGCCCTTGCATGTATGTAAGGGCAGCTGCAGTGTGCACTAAAAGTAAAAAGAAAAAGTCTGCAGTTTGGAACACACCCATGGTTTCTTTTTAGAAAGCAAGAATGAAGCAGCATGTTGAATGTCTGTTTGCCTTTGAATTGGAAATGAAATCAACCTAAAGAAGAAGAAGAAGAAGAAGAAGATCTACCTTTATTAGTCCCACAATGGGGAAATTCAATTTAAACTCTGTTAAACTCATACATGGTACATGCAGACCTGAAACACACATACATGCATTAATGGAGAGACGTCAGAGTGAGGGGGCTGCTCCTGACAAGTGCCCCGAGCAGTTAGACATAAATCCTGCCTGGATATTCGACTTCTTTTGCCTGACTACAAAAACGACTGAAATGGTGCATCACTGGTCTTTTGAATTACGTTTAGTTTTTTGAAGGACTCTTTTTGACAAATAGTCTCAACAGGTTTAAAGGGCAGCACACATATCACATAACAGGGACACAATATTCACCACGTACAGAATACGCAGGAAACGACAGAAACAGGACTATAGATGAAATGAGATAGACCAAACAAAACATAACAAGCAAAAATAAAATGCAAAACTAAACAGAACAAAACAAAAAGACAAAACATACAAAATAATAATAGATATAACAATACTATTGTTATTATAAGTATGCAGACCAGTTGCTTCTAATGGTGGTTACGTAGGGCACATGTGTATTTGTGTACGTATATTTGACATTGATAGAGAAGAGAGAGGGAAGCCTGAACAAATACTACTACTAATAAATACATACTATTACCACCACTACTACTACTACTGCTACTTCTACTACTACAGGTAATGATAATAGTATTTGTTCTTTCAGTTAGACAGCTCAGGTTTTGCCATAGAGAAATGATTAATTAATTAAAGTTCACTATAATCATAAGTGGCATAATATATACAATGAAATAATGCTGTAATAAAGTGTGATAAGAAAGAAATAATACTAGATACTATTTCCAGCGATGAGATTTAGACTCAGCATTGGTCCCTGTTAGGTGTTTGGAGAATGAATGAATGTCACTGAAAGCTCGTCATAATGAGGACGTGGTTGTGTGTGAGAGAACG